>JBBDGP010000258.1:600000-885000 GCA_037952835.1 Lithobates septentrionalis
TACTACATTATGATCACTAGATGGAGCTGAGGATTATTGCATTATGACCACTAGATGGCGCTGACGATTACCACATTATGACCACTAGATGGAGCTGATGATTACTGCATTATGACCACTAGATGGCGGTGACAATTACCACATTATGGCCACTAGATGGAGCTGATGATTACTGCATTATGACCACTAGATGGCGGTGACAATTACCACATTATGGCCACTAGATGGAGCTGATGATTACTGCATTATGGCCACTAGATGTAGCTGACATTACTGTATTTTGGCCAGTAGATGGAGCTGAGAATTACTGCATTATGGCCACTAGATGGAATTGATGATTACTGCATTATGGCCACTAGATGGCGCTGACGATTACTACATTATGGCCACTAGATGGAGCTGACCATTACTGCATTATAGCCACTGGATAGAGCTGAGGATTACTGCATTATGGCCACTAGATGGCACTGACGATTACCACATTATGACCACTAGATGGAGCTGACGATTACTGCATTATGACCACTAGATGGCGGTGACAATTACCACATTATGGCCACTAGATGGAGCTGATGATTACTGCATTATGGCCACTGGATGGAGCTGACCATTACTGTATTATGGCCACTAGATGGAGCTGACGATTACCACATTATGACCACTAGATGGCAGTGACAATTACCACATTATGACCACTAGATGGAGATGACCATTACTGCATTATGGCCACTGGATGTAGATGACTATTACTGCATTATGGCCACTAGATTGGGAAGACAATTACTACATTATAACCAGTAGATGGAGCTGACGATTACTGCATTATGACCACTAGATGGAGCTGATGATCATATTAACTACGATCATCAGCTCCATCTAGTGGTCATAATGCAGTAGAATTAGTAGAATTCCAGGCTAAACTTAAAGAGGAGATCCAGGCTCCCTTTAAAAAAAAAAATTACAGTCAACAGCTACTAAAATGGTAGCTGCTGACTTTTAGTATTAGGACCTGGTCCAGGAATCCGGTGATGTCCTCACCTGAGCCGATTCTTGAATCAGATTCAGGTGCAGGCACCGACATCTCAAGTAAGGGAAACATAGTTACATAGTTAGTCAGGTTGAAAAAAGACACAAGTCTATCCAGTTCAACCTTAAAAACAATAAATAAATAAAATAAAAAATATCGTACAATCCAATATACCCAATTTTGTACCCACAGTTGATCTGGAGGAAGGCAAAAAACCCCAGCAGAGCACGCTCCAATTTGCTACAGCAGGGGAAAAAATTCCCTCCTGATCCCAGAGAGGCAATCGGATTTTCCCTGGATCAACTTTACCTATAAATGTCAGTACCCAGTTATATTATGTATATTTAGGAAAGTATCCAGGCCTTTCCTAAAGCAATCTACAGAGCTGGCCAGAACCACCTCTGGAGGGAGTCTATTCCACATTTTCACAGCTCTTACTGTGAAGAAACCTTTCTGTATTTGGAGATGAAATCTCTTTTCCTCCTAGATGTAAAGAGTGCCCCCTTGTCTTTTGTGTTGAGCGTAAAGAGAATAACTCAACACCAAGTTCACTATATGATCCCCTTATATACTTGTACATGTTGATCATATCCCCCCTTATTCTCCTCTTCTCAGGAGAGAATAAATTCAGTTCCTCTAATCTTTCCTCATAGCTGAGCTCCTCCATGCCTCTTATCAGTTTGGTTGCCCTTCTCTGCACTTTCTCCAGTTCCTTGATATTCTTTTCGAGAACTGGTGCCCAAAACTGAACTGCATATTCCAGATGACACAGGCTGTGAAGTTTTGTGGCTTCACAGCTGGTTTCCTACTGCACATGCACGAGCTGCGCTGAGCCTTGTGAACGGTCCCATAGTCTTCTGGGATTTGTGATATGTCTCAAAAGAATGCAGAGGAAGGGGGGGAGGGGGCGAACTTCTGACTCAGATCACCATGGTTCAAAATCAGGTACCCCCCCCAAAGTGCCAAATGTGGCAGTGGAGGAAGGGGGGAGGATGCAAACAAGTGGAACTTCCCCTTTTGGGTGAAGTTGGCTTTAAAGTGGTGTTTCACCAAAAAAAAAAAAAATTAGATGTCAGCAGCTGCAAATACTGCAGCTGCTGACTTTTAAAATAAGGACACTTACCTGTCCCGGGGTCCAGCGATGTCGGCACCCGAGACCGAGCCGTCCCTCGATCCTCGGGTGCTGCCGCCGCCATTCACACTGAGGGAATCAGGAAGCGAAGCGTTGCCGCTTCACTGCCCGGTTCCCTACTGCGCATGCGCGAGTCGCGCTGCGCGTCTTCACTGGTCCCCGTTGTGTTGTGGGAACTGTGTATTTCCCACAACACAACGGGGGTGGGCGGGGAGTCTGCGGCTAGCTGCGGCTAGCTGTACCCGGAAGTGGGTGCAGATACCTGTATTATACAGGTATCTGCACCCCCCTCCCCCCTGAAAGGTGCCAATTGTGACACCGGAGGGGGGGAGGAATCCGATGAGCGGAAGTTCCACTTTAGGGTGGAACTCCGCTTTAACTAGTCTAAAAAATGCTCCCTTCCCCCTCCTAATCTCTATAAGAAAGATGTATATATTTACCTATTTCCACTCCAACAAC
Source organism: Lithobates septentrionalis (assembly GCA_037952835.1). Classification (NCBI taxonomy): domain Eukaryota; kingdom Metazoa; phylum Chordata; class Amphibia; order Anura; family Ranidae; genus Lithobates; species Lithobates septentrionalis. Next base: position 602,619 of record JBBDGP010000258.1, read on the forward strand.
ATTCAACCTGAAGAGAAAATGGCCAAATAACATTTGTATTTGCCTTCATTCACAGAACGAATGTACCTGCATTTTTCACTGGATGAATAGCTCTGCAATTTTTTTTTTTAGAGATACACCCCATAGTGACCTTTTCATCCTACTTTCTAATAACAGAGCAAAATCAGCCCCTTCCACTCATAGATGGAGCTAACGATCATAGTTATTTTTTTTTTTTTTTCCTAAGATCCAGCTATTTCTTATAGCTCCATCTAGTGGTCATAATGCAGTAACCGTCAGCTCCATCTAGTGGTCATAATGCAGTAATCACCAGCTCCATCTAGTGGTCATAATGCAGTAATTGTCAGCTCCATCTAGTGGTCAGCTCCATCTAGTGGTCAGCTCCATCTAGTGGTCATAATGCAGTAACCGTCAGCTCCATCTAGTGGTCATAATGCAGTAATGGTCAGCTCCATCTAGTGGTCATAATGCAGTAATGGTCAGCTCCATCTAGTGGTCAGCTCCATCTAGTGGTCATAATGCAGTAATTATCAGCTCCACCTAGTGGTCATAATGCAGTAATTGTCAGCTCAATCTAGTGGTCATAATGCAGTAATCGACAGCTCCATCTAGTGGTCATAATGTAGTAACCGTAAGCTCCATCTAGTGGACATAATGCAGTAATTGTCAGCTCCATCTAGTGGTCATAATGCAGTAATCAACAGCTCCATCAAGTGGTCATAATGCAGTAATCGTCATCTCCATCTAGTGGTCATAATGCAGTGATTGTCAGCTCCATCTAGTGGTCATAATGCAGTATCTTCCTGATTCACTCTATATTTTATGAATGAAGAAAATTCGACCTGGAGAGAAAACAGCCCAGTAACTTTCAGTGTTGCCCTCATTTGCACAAAAACAAATGTACATGCAGTTTTGCAGGATGGATAGCTTTGCAATTTTTTTTACAAATACACCCCTAAGTGTCATCTTCATCCTCCTTCCTGAGGGAGCAAAGCCAGTTCTTTCTCCTCCTCATCAAGTGGGGGGGATCCCAGAATGGCCTGTGACATCATTACCATTAACAGTATATTTGGAATTCAGCACTACGGACAGCGTCACACACTCACTCCCCTGGGTTTGCCTTTATTTTCTAATGGTGCCCCATGTCACTCGCTTGTCTGAAGGACGCCATCTACTGTCCCTCCCCTTCCCTGGGATCCGGACCCCCCATGTACAGCAGGTGATAGGTACACTTTATTCCTCTGTAACACTGTATGATGGAACACTCGGGGCTGTGCTTTATTGACTTACTGCCTGTGCATAAGCGCCATAAGCTCCGAACTGGATGGCCATTGGGTTGAACATTCCCATCTGCCCTGCCATTTGTTGCATGCGTCTCATTGTGCGCTCCTTGTCTGTGTCTGCAAATTTCACCACCAGGCTCGATGACGCCCCCTAGAAAAGAAAAAAGAAAAATGAATTAAAGCTGAACTCCCGCCTTCCCTTCAGTCTTGCACAGTTGTACCTCTCCTGGACTGAAATGGCTTACTCTGATTTCACTGCACACTGTGAGCTCCCCACAATGTGCCTTAGAAGCTGCAGCAAATCACATAGAGTCATTTCCAGGCTTGAGGATGTCCAGTGTCATCTGGCCCAGGGGTCTCCAAACTATGGCCCTTGGGCCAGATCCGGCCCTCTACAAGATTTTGTCTGGCCCAAGCCTAGGGAGAGTTGCATATCTTCAATGTGCATCGATTGAGGGTTCAGGTCGCAGAGGCTGCCTATGGTCTCTGCTTCAGTCTGATATAAAGGGGAATCTAAATGGGGACTCTGATGGGACCCTGTTGTAAGGGTTTTTTTGCAGCAATGTTTTTTTTTTGTGTATAAAGATGAATTGCTGATTCCTCGGGGGTGGGAGCCAATATGATTGGTTCTATGTAGTTTAAAGAAATTCCTGTATTGATACAATTTAGAGGAAAATAATGATATTTTTTATGATATTTAATACACAGACTTCTTTTTGTAATTTTGTTGAATATTTCGGTTATTTTGATAAAAATTGATTGAAAAGTGATGATGTGAGGGTTTTGTAGCATCAATGCTTTTTTGTGTATAAAGACGAATTGCTGATTCCTTGGGGGCGGGAGCTAATATGATTGGTTCTATGTACTTTAAGGAAACTCCTGTGTTGATACTATTTAAAGGAGAATAATAATTTTTCTTATGATATTTAGATATATAAATGTGAAAGTAATCCGCTTAACACATATCATGGCCATCATTTGTTTTGGAGTAGGGCGAAGGGACGAGTTAAAGCTGTATCTGTTTATATTTTGCCTTACCTGGTTCCACCTTTCCCTCCTCAAGCGCACGATGTTGTAATGTTGCAATAAAAACGTTCCATTTCCATTACTTTATTTTACTGTAAACCCAGCGACATTATCACAGGGTCTGTGCTTCCCTATGCAATGCAGGCAGACCATGACTGGTGGGAGGGGCTGGAAGGGTGCTGTAAATAGCTTCCTGAAAACATCACAGCACCCTGCCCCAGTACTCCTCTTGGGAGGAGTTATGCAAATATCAGAATGCCTTGATGGGTGGATGTCATTCCTAAGGAGTGGGTGTCCCTAGGCAGACTGTGTTTGCATTGTTACACCCACATGTGATGCAGAGAATGCATGACTGAAAGAACTGAAATCCAATAAATGAAAGGGGAGGGGCAGTCTGGCTGTGGAGGAAAGGGCTAGATTAGGGGTCTCCAAACAGTTTAGTACAAGGGTCACATTGTATATAGTCCACATCTGAGTCTGCCCTTTCATCGGGGTCCCCATCAGAGTCCCCCCTTACATTTGGTTCCCCTTCTGAGTCCATCCTTTCATCCAGGTCCCCATCAAGGTTACACTTACATCAGGGTCCCAATTAACCTCCCCCTTTACATCTGGTTCACCATCTGAGTTCGCCTTCATACATCTGGCTCTCCATCAGAGTTCTCCCTTCTATCAGGGTCCCCATCAGAGTCCCACCATGCATAAGGGCCCCTATCCGTGTCCTCCCTTACATCAGGGTCCCCATCAGGTTGCCTCCTTTTATACGGGTCCCCATGCATCAGGGTCCCAATCAGTGTTCACCTTTACATCAGGGTCCCAGTCAGAGCCCCCCCAGAGTCCCCTCTTACATCAGGATCCCCATCAGCATCCCCCTTACATCAGGGTCACAATCAGAGTCTCCCCTTGCACCAGGGTCTCCATCAGAGACTCCCCTTGCACAAGGGTCCCCATCAAAGTCCCCCCTTAAATCAGGTTCCCCATCAGAATCCCCCCTGACATAAAGGTCCCAATCAGAGTCACCCCTTACATGATCACTTTGCAATCAATTTTTATCAAAATACCCGAAATATTCCACAAAATTACAAAAAGAAGCCTGTGTATTCAATATCATAAAATAATATTATTATTCTTCTTTAAAAAGTTTAACACAGGAGTTTGCTTAAAGTACGGTACATAGAACCAATCATATTAGCTCCCACCCCCGAAGAATCAGCAATTCAACTTCATACACAAAAAAAAAACATTGCCGCTACAAAACCCTCACATGATCCCTTTTCAATACATTTTTATCAAAATACCCAAATTATTCCTCAAGATTACAAAAAGGAGCCTGTGTATTAAATATAAAATATTATTATTCTTCTTTAAATAGTATCAACACAGGAGTTTCTTTAAAGTACATAGAACCAATCATATTAGCTCCCACCCCCGAAGAATCAGCAATTCATCTTCCTACACATAAAAACGGATTACAGCTACAGTACAAAACCCTCACATGATCACTTTTCAATCATATTTTATCAAACTACCCGAAATATTCCAAAAAATTACAAAAAGAAGTCTGTGTATTAAATATCATAAAAAATATCATTATTCTCCTCTAAATTGTACCAAAACAGAGATTTCTTTAAACTACATAGAACCAATCATATTGGCTCCCGCCCACGAAGAACCAGCAATTCATCTTTATACACAAAAAAAAAAGCATTGCCGCTATATAATACTCAAATGATCACTTTTCAATCAATTTTTATCAAAATACCCGAAATATTCCACAAAATTACAAAAAGAAGCCTGTGTATTCAAAATAAACTATCCCTATGAACAGATATCATACAAAGCCTCCAGTTTCCCTGTAATAGCTCAAACCCGGGTCTGTGATTTATATGACACAAATAACTCTCACATAGGAGATGAATGGACCCTGATGTATAGTATAAAATAAATGGAAAAAATATATATATAGACACAACAACATAGAAGGTATGTTTGTTATATTATCTTATAGTGGACCTAGCAGCTGATACATTTTTTCATGTTAAGTACACGCATTTACTTAATAATTTGTCATTGGAACACTAAGGGGTCTATTTATGAAACATTTGTTGCACGAATGTCAGAAGCATTTGTGCAAGTTGAACAGGACATCCCATATTTTTTTTAGTTCGATTTTAAGGCCTATTTTATCAGCTTCATCTAGTGGCCAAAATGCGGTACTTTTCTGAAATACCTCAAGGAGAAAATTATACCACATTTTGGACACTAGAGGGAGCTGGCAATATAGGCATTCATCTCTTAGTAAAAATAGGGGATATTTCTTTCAGCTTTCGCAAATTATTCTGACATTCAAGCAACTAATGTTTTATAAATGATCTCCTAAGAATCAATTACTTCTCATAGAGATCCCAGCACTCCCCCTGATAATGTCTTCATCTGCTTTTCCTTTCAAAAGGACAGAGCCATCTTTGTTTAGGCATCATCCAGGGTCACTATCTGCTTGCTGGAGTGAGATGCCGGGCTCTGAGATTTCAGAATCATAAAAAGCCTGGTGCCTCTGCAGTTCTTGGCTGTGGAGACTGGTGAAATGCTTCCGCCTGCCTGCAGCTGACTGGTAACATCAGGAGAAAAGTTACTCAAGTGGTGCTCAAGGGTGGCTTTTTAATGATAAAGTGTGGAGCTTTTCTTAAAAATGATACTGTTGCTGCATATTGTGACATCAGAAAGGTCCTAACCTCTTGCTACTCACATGACACCAATATGCAGTTGCACAGAAGGTGGGCTTTAGCGTCCATGGGCAGCAGAGCTTTCTGGGCTCACCGTTTGCTCTCAGCACAGTGACTGAGCTGTCGGCGTATTGGTCTCTGCAAATGGTCAGTAGCCGGCGGGACCAGCTCCGGATCATGTGACCGATCACAGTGGTCATGTGATCAGCTGATCCTTCCCACCCTCTGGTGTAAAGATCCTCTTAAAGGGACAGCGAGGGGGTTTAAGCCGACTTTGTCCAATTAATTAATTAAAGGAGTAGGTGCTTTTTTGCGCCTTCCCGTATGTCGCATGTATTGGCCGCCCATTCATTTCAATGGGCTGCCCTACGAGTGAGAAACGCAGTAAAGAAGTCCGTGACCCTTGTGTGGTTTGGTGCAGCGAAAGTGTGCGAGTTGGTGGATGGTTGGGGGGTGCCATTAACAAATAATGGCACCACGGCGGATCTGCTAACAGGCAACGCGTTTCTGTGAACGTCGGGAAAGCGTGGGACTTTGTGTGAGTTCCCGTCACACATAGATGTAAACCTGGACCCTGGTAATATTCTCATTTCATACACTCACCAACATTCCAATGGTACCCTTTGGTGGAGCGTTGGCCAACAAAACCTTGGTTTGGTGGTCCATATGTAGATCCAAAAGGACCTCCCAAGGAGAAAGGGAACAGAGCCAGAAGTATGGCAGGGAGGTTTCACTAAAGAGGTCCTTTAAGAGCTATAAGAAGCCAGCAGGTGATTTGGCCCACCAGGCTCCACATTTAACCGCAATATCACTTTTGGGGCGGACCGACCCTTTAAATGTGATTACTTGTGTATCGATCAGAAAGTCTAATTTCAAAGTAATGAAACATGAGTCACGAGGAGCTCGTGGGGTGACCAATTCTATTTTATAACAGCATAATGTTGTTATTGATCAGTCTCTTAATTGCCGCTCATCGGCGAAGGAATATTTGTAACGTAGACATTTCCTGCTAAGTCTCGGGCCTGATCAGTCGATGGCGCAGCGTACTTAATTAACTCTGATTCGCCGTGCCAGCCGCTAAGCTGGGCTTAATGATGGTTCTGTCCTTAGAGAGAGGACCCCAGATCAGGTGGTTATCATCTATCCCAAGTCATCCAGGGTGCCTTTATGACACCCCCCAGGGGGCGGGTCCTTGACACCCCGGGCTCTACTCAAAAGAGGACCAGTGCTTTCATGGAATTGGGCACAATTGCAATACAGTACATGCATAGAAACTGCTTTCCCGTTATTCTCCATCCAGGCTTGCAATCCAGGCTCTCACCACAGGCAGGCAGTGTAGGTAGCTCCCTGACCCTGTTACCTTGGTCAAGGGCCTGACCTCAGGATTCTGATTAGACAATGAAATCAGCAGCATTTTTATGAGGTCATTCCTGCTTCTTCCTGCTGTGAGCTATGACAGCACTGTGCATAGCAGGCTCATTTTCATATGTTTACCTGGCTAATCTTAACTGCTTTGCTGAAAAAAAAAAGCCGGTTTGTTAAAGAGCTAGCATATCACACAGATGTATGAATTAGAGCAGGGGTCTCCGCTTTATCCGGCCCACTGCTAGGTTCAGTACTGTATCCCCAGATTCAGTGCACAGACTAAGGTATCAGATCAGTTGGTCTCATGGTTCTGGTAGGGACCCTTATGTAAGGGGGAAATCTGATAGAGATCCAGGATGTAAGCGGGTACTTTAATAGGGACCCTGATGTAATAAGAACCCGGGCGTAAGAGAGTACCTTGATAGGGACCCGGATATAAGGGGGATTCTGATAGGAACCCTTATGTAGGGGGGGGGGGCTCTGATAGGGATCTGGATGTAGGAGGGTAATTTGATAGGGACCCTGATGTAAGGGGTATCCTGATAGGTATCCACATGTAAGACGGTGCTTTGATAGGGACCCTGATGTTAGGGGGGAATCTGATAGGAACCCTGAAATAAGAGGGGAATCTGATAGGGACCCTGATGTAAGGGAGGACTCTGACAGGAATCTGGATATAAGTGGGTACTTTTATAGGGACCCTGATGTAAGGGGGGAGTCTAATAAGGACACGGGTGTAAGAGAGTACAGTGATAGGGACCCAGATGTAAGGGGGATTCTAATAGGAACCCTGATGTAAGGGGGGACTCTGATAGGGATCTGGATGTAGGAGGGTCATTTGATAGGGCCCCTTATGTAAGGGGGGAATCTGATAGGGACCCTGATGTAAGGGGGGACTCTGACAGGGATCTGGATGTAGGAGGGTACTTTGATAGGGAACCTGATGTAAGAGGGAAATCTGATAGAGACCCTGATGTAAGGGGGGACTCTGACAGATATCTGGATGTAGGAGGGTACTTTGATAGGGAACCTGATGTAAGGGGGGAATCTGATAGGGAACCTGATGTAAGAGGGGAATCTGATAGAGACCCTGATGTAAGGGGGGACTCTGACAGGGACCCTGATGTAAGGGGGGATTCTAATAGGGATCCGGATGTAAGAGGGTACTTTGATAGGGACCCTGATGTAAGGGGGGAATCTGATAGGGACCCTGATGTAAGAGGGGAATCTGATAGGGAACCTGATGTAAGAGGGGAATCTGATAGGGACCCTTATGTAAGGGGGACTCCGACAGGAATCCAGATGTAAGAGGGTACTTTGATAAGGACCCTGATGTAAGGGGGGAATCTGATAGGGGCCCTGATGTAAGGGGGGCTCTGATAGGGACCCTGATGTAAGAGGGGAATCTGATAGGGACCCTGATGTAAGAGGGGAATCTGTTAGGGACCCTGATGTAAGGTGGGCTCTGATAGGGACCCTGATGTAAGAGAGGAATCTGATAAGGACCCTGATGTAAGGAGGGGATCTGATAGGGTCCCTGATGTAAAGGGGGAATCTGATAGGGACCCTGATGTAAGAGGGGAATCTGATAGGGACCCTGATGTAAGGGGGTACTCTAATAGGGACTCTATGAGGGTCCTGATGAAAGGGGGGACTCTGATAAGGACCCAGATATAAAGGGAGACTCTAATAGGGACCGTGATGTTAGGGAAGGATTCTAATAAACACTACTAAAGACGGGGGAGGGGGGCCCTCTTTGACAGTTCGGCCACTGTGCCACAGTAACTTCTGACGCCCATGGACAGCATTAAAGCCCACCCTATGCATTGCATGGGCAGCAACAGGTGAAGGACCTAGAATAAACGCATACTGATCATCAGCTCGGGTCTGCACCGAAACCCAAAGCCAGGAAAATTAGCATCTTCAAAAAAGGGGGTCAGCGGCGGCGTGCCTACGCATCGCTCTCACGAGAGGCGCCCTTTTCGGCTCAGGCGTTTTACAGCCCAGGGGTGAGGGAAGGCATCAGACGCAGCCAATGACATTATGTATATATTTCGGGAGGGGGATTCACGGAGAGAGCCGATAACAGACTTTGCACATTACACATAATCACCTCTGAGTGCCTCTTCCCTGATAATTTAATGAAAACCCAGATAATTTTAAACGTCCTTCTTGTCCTTGTACCTGTTTAGTGCGAGATTCAATCCGAACAGATGAGCTTTTAATGATCACAAAGACTATCTGTAATTGTTGTGTAATTGGCCAATACAATTTCTACACCGAACGTGAAAGAAAAAAAAAAAAAAAAAGACAATGCGCTTTTTCCTATTGGTAATTAATATTCCGCATCCATCTGAGAATTGAAAAAAAAAAAAGAAAAAAGTCAAATGAAGATCATCCTGTTGCGCCGAGGGAAAATTCATCAAGAGGACCTGTCACACAGCTGTGCAGTTATTATGAAGAAGCGCTCTAATTAAAAGAGCGAGAGCGATCGGTTTTAACACGTGGAACTGCAGGAAAATTAGAAACGGTTAACGCTTTGGCTTCCTGTACGGGCAACGGGAAGAACAGCTGGTATGCAAATGAGCAGATCGCCCTCGCAGGCTGTTGATGTGCCCAGCCCCCTTCTCCGTGTCATGTTGATTGACAGCAGAGATTACGGAGAATTGAGCACCTGGACCGCGGCGGGACACACCCAGGGCAAGGAAGGAAAATGAGGATTTAAAAAGGGAATAGACAGACGTTTTCTTTATTAAAGACATTGGCTTGATGAGAAAACGCTGATCACTGCATAATAATACAGTATTTAAAAACTTTGTTAACCTGTATAGTTTATACAGTGAGGGGAAAAAGTATGTGACCCCCTGCTGATTTTGTACGTTTTCCCCACTGACAAAGAAATGATCAGTCTATAATTTTAATGGTAGGTTTATTTTAACAGTGAGAGACAGAATAACAACAAAAATATCCAGAACAACGCATTTCCAAAAAGTTATAAATTGATTTGCATTTTAATGAGTGAATTAAGTATTTGACCCCTTCGCAAAACATGACTTAGTACTTGGTGACAAATCCCTTGTTGGCAATCACAGAGGTCAGACGTTTCTTGTAGTTGGCCCCCAGGATTGCACACATCTCAGGAGGGAATTTGTCCCACTCCTCTTTGCAGATCCTCTCCAAGTCATTAAGTTTTCGAGGCCGATGTTTGGTAACTCCAACCTTCTCCAACCCTCCACATATTTTCTATGGGATTAAGGTCTGGAGACTGGCTAGGCCACTCCAGGACCTTAATATGCTTCTTCTTGAGCCACTCCTTTGTTGCCTTGACCGTGTTTTTGGGGCATTGTCATGCTGGAATACCCATCCACGACCGATTTTCAATGCCCTGGCTAAAGGAAGGAGGTTCTCACCCAAAATTTGATGGTACATGGCCACCTCCATCATCCCTTTGATGCGGTGAAGTTGTCCTGTCCCCTTAGCAGAAACCCCCCCCCAAAGAATAATGTTTCCACCTCCATGTTTGACGGTGGGGATGATGTTCTTGGGGTCACAGGCAGCATTCCTCCTTCTCCTCCAAAGACAGAGAGTTGAGTTGATGCCAAAGAGCTCAATTTTGGTCTCATTTGACCACAACACTTTCCCCCAGTTATCCTCTGAATCATTCAGATGTTTATTAGTAAACTTCAGATGGATCTATACATGTGCTTTCCTGAGCAGGGGGACCTTGCCGGCGCAGCAGGATTTCAGTTAGTCCCTCACGGTGTAGTGTGTTACCAATTGTTTTCTTGGTGACTATGGTCCCAGCTGCCTTGAGATCATTGACAAGATTCTCCTGTGTAGTTCTAGGCAGATTCCTCACCGTTCACATGATCATTAAAACTCAACGAGGTGAGATCTTGCATGGAGCCCCAGACCGAGGGAGATTGACAGTCATTTTGTGTTTCTCCCATTTATCATACCAATAATTGCACCAACTGTTGTCACCAAGCTGCTTGGCGATGGTCTTGTAGCCCATTCCAGCCTTGTGTAGGTCTACAATCTTGTCCCCGACATCCTTGGACAGCTCTTTGGTCTTGGCCATGGTGGAGAGATTGGAATCTGATTGATTGCTTGCTTCTGTGGACAGGTGTCTTTAATACAGGTAACAAGCTGAGATCAGGAGCACTCCCTTTAAGAGAGTGCTCTTAATCTTATGCCGCGTACACACGGTCGGACTTTCCGGCATACTTGGTCCGGCGGACCAGAGTGTGCCGGACAATCCGCCCGTGTGTAGGCTCCGGCAGACTTTTCCGTGGACTTTTTCCCAAAAGCCCGCCGGACCTAGATTTGAAACATGTTTTAAATCTTTCCGTTGGACTCTGTTTCGGGCGGAAGGTCCGCTCGTCTGTGTGCTGAGCCCGCTCGTGTGTATGCTGGTCCAACGGACCAGATACGACGTGAGGGCAGGGTATTGCATTTCGCGCTCGCTGCAATAGGAAAAACAAATTTTCCTATTGCGGCGAGCGCGGGGCATACCAGACCTAAGGGCCTGGTATGGATTATAAAGGGAACACCCCTACGCTGAAAAAACGGCGTGGGGTCCCCCCTAATATCCATACCAGACCCCGATCTGAGCACGCAGCCTGGCCGGTCAGGAAAGGGGGTGGGGACGAGCGAGCGCCCCCCCTCCTGAACCGTACCAGGCCGCATGCCCTCAACATGGGGGGTGGGTGCTTTGGGGGAGGGGGGGCGCCCTGCGGGGCCCCCCCTCCCCCAAAGCACCTTGTCCCCATGTTGATGAGGACAAGGGCCTCTTCCCGACAACCCTGGCTATTGGTTGTCGGGGTCTGCGGGCGGGGGGCTTATCGGAATCCGGGAGCCCCCTTTAATAAGGGAGCCCCCAGATCCCGGCCCCCCACCCTATGTGAATGAGTATGGGGTACATGGTACCCCTACCCATTCACCCAGGGAAAAAGTGTAAATAATAAAACACTACACAGGTTTTTAAAATATTTTATTAAACAGCTCCGGGGGGGGATCTTCCTCTGGCTTCGGGGGTCTTCTTCCGGCTTCAGGGGTCCCTCCGGTTCATCTTCTCCCGGCGTCCGGTTGGTTCTTCTCCGCTCTCGGCTTTTGGGCTTCTCTTCTCTTCTCCAGATGTTGACACGATGCTCTCTCCGGCTGGACTGCTCTCTGAGGGCTGCGTTGTGACTTATATAGATGGAGACCCCGCCCCCTTTTGATGTCACAGTCCCTTGGCATGCTGGGACTGTGACGTTTTAGGGGGCGTGGTCAACATCACCCAGTGACCACGCCCCCTAAAACGTCACCGTCCCAGCATGCCCAGGGACTGTGACATCAAAAGGGGGCGGGGTCTCCGCCTATATAAGTCACAACGCAGCCCTCAGAGAGCAGTCCAGCCGGAGAGAGCGTCGTGTCAACATCTGGAGAAGAGAAGAGAAGCCCAGAAGCCCAGAAGACAAGAAGCCCAGAAGTCCGGACCTCTGCTGGCAAGAGAGCAACCTGAAGACAGCAGAGGAGCCGGCCGAAGAACTGGAACACCGGGAGAAGAGAGCGGAGAAGAACCAACCGGACGCCGGGAGAAGATGAACCGGGGGGACCCCCGAAGTCGGAAGAAGACCCCCGAAGCCGGAGGAAGATCCCCCCCCCCCGGAGCTGTTTAATAAAATATTTTAAAAACCTGTGTAGTGTTTTATTATTTACACTTTTTCCCTGGGTGAATGGGTAGGGGTACCATGTACCCCATACTCATTCACATAGGGTGGGGGGCCGGGATCTGGGGGCTCCCTTATTAAAGGGGGCTCCCGGATTCCGATAAGCCCCCCGCCCGCAGACCCCGACAACCAACGGCCAGGGTTGTCAGGAAGAGGCCCTTGTCCTCATCAACATGGGGACAAGGTGCTTTGGGGTGGGGGGGCCCCGCAGGGCGCCCCCCTCCCCCAAAGCACCCACCCCCCATGTTGAGGGCATGCGGCCTGGTACGGTTCAGGAGGGGGGGGGTGCTCGCTCGTCCCCACCCCCTTTCCTGACCGGCCAGGCTGCGTGCTCGGATCGGGGTCTGGTATGGATTTTAGGGGGGACCCCACGCCGTTTTTTCGGCGTAGGGGGGTTCCCCTTATAATCCATACCAGACCTAAGGGCCTGGTATGACCCGCGACGGGGCTCGCAAGGTGTCAATCTCGCCGATAAAAGAGGCAAGATTGACATCCTTTTCTAGTCCCGTCGCACCTGAGTCGAGTTCAAAATGAACGGACTTGTCCGTGTGTGGGCAAGTCCGTTCACTCTGAAAGTCCGCCGTAACTCCGACGAAAGTCCGTCGGAAAGACGGGCGGACTTAGCCCACCGCAAAGTCCGGTCGTGTGTGGGCAAGTCCGTCCGTTTTAAAGTCCGGCGCACCTGGCGGACAAAGTCCGTCAGAAAGTGTGCCGGACCAAGTAGGACAGAAAGTCCGACCGTGTGTACGCGGCATTAGTCTTATATAGAAGAAACCTGGAAGACAGAAATCTTGCTGATTGATCGGGGATCAAATACTTATTTCACTCACTAAAATGTAAATCAATTTATAAATTTTTTGAAATGCGTTTTGGATTTGGATATTTTTGTTGTAATTTTGTCTTTCACGGTTAACATAAACTTACCATTAAAATTATAGGCTGATCATTTCTTTGTCAGTGGGCAAAAGTACAAAATCAGCAGGGGATCAAATACTTTTTTCCTTCACTAAGGTTCAGCGCTCATACATCACAAAGATTGCACCTTCCCAAATGATTGGCAGACTCACTAAAAGCAACGCACCCCCCCTGTGTGGCTGATAGAATATCTCAGCATCTGTTAACCACTTCCCCTCCGGAAGATTTACCCCCCTTCATGACCAGGCCATTTTTTGCGATATATGGCACTTTGTTACTGTAACTGACAATTGCACGGTCGTGCGACGCTGTACCCAAATAAAATCAATGTCCTTTTTTTCCCCACAAATACAGCTTTCTTTTGGAGGTATTTGATCACCCCTGCGGTTTTTACTTTTTGCACTTTAAACAAAAAAGGCTGACAATTTTGAAAAAAAAAAATACTAATATTTTTTACTTTCTGCTAAAAAAACAATTCTTTAAGTATGTAAACAGTAAAAGAGGGAGGACAGACCATATTGGCCCCATAAAGAATGAGGAAGGACATCTGGTTACAAAGGATGGGGAGATGGCAGAGGTATTGAATTTATTCTTCTCCTCAGTCTTCACGAGTGAATCGGGGGGCTTCAGTAACCAAAACTGCAGTGTTTATCCTCATGACACAACACAGGAAGCACCTCCATGGTTAACAGAGGACAGAATTAAAATTAGACTTGAGAAACTTAACATTAATAAATCACCAGGACCAGATGGCTTGCATCCGAGGGTACTTAGGGAACTCAGTCAAGTGATTGCCAGACCATTGTTCCTAATTTTTACAGATTTTGCAGATTGCTGTTCTGCGTGTACCGAACAATCAGTGGGTGCCGGCGGACATGGGGTGCGCGGGACCCACTCATCAGCTCCCGCTATGTAGAATTTCCCAGCAGAAGTGAGCAGCCCGCAGCGCACACTCGTGCCGGATACCCAGAAGTACAGTATTGCGTATATAAACAGTGCCTTGAACGGTTCCATTGCTGCAAATTGGGGCGTGACTTGTCATGTGACTTTGAACTGTCAAGTCGCATAATAAGTCGCAGTGGTGTAAACCAGGGCTTAGCCCCCAGTCACATCAGGCTTTTTTTGACATGTCAAATCGCATGCCTATTGCCGGTGTTCTATTGTCAAAAAGTGCCCGTGCATGCGCAGAAGGGAAGGGCACTCCAGCTAATTTGCCAATCAGCTGGAGTGACGTCACCATAGCGCATGCGCACAGCGTAGGAGTTTTTTTTCCACAGGAGATACCATTTTACTGGCACAATTGTCAGATTGCGCCTCGCATGATTTCAAACCCGTGTTCAGTGTGAACCCAGGCTTATTGTAAAGCCTTGTAAACATGGTCTGATTGGTGGCCAACAAAACCGTGGACTTTTGTCTAAAGGGCGTTGGCCCAAACTTGTCTTGCATACACACGGCCACACAATTGTTGGCCAACCAATATGAACGTAGTGACGTACTATGTTGTTTTTCAGCTCTTTAGCTCCACCCTTTTGGCTCCTTCTGCTAATTTCGTGTTAGTATTAGTTTGGTGAGTGTTGATTTGCGCTTTTCATTTCACGCTTTTCAGTTAGTTTCTGAACGTCCGTTCGTCAACCAGCCATGTTGCGGAATCGGAGGAGATAACGAGTTATTTATTATTGGCCTTGGAGTTATTGCTTTGACATTTTTTTTTGGTTGAATAATGATTTGATTTGGTATATTTTCTATATTTTTGGATGCATAGAATGCACTTTTGGTTAAGTTCTATTGGCAGATAGCATGTCTAATTTTGTTTTTTTGGGTTTTTTTTAATGCACAATAAAAAAATTGTGGAGAATAATACTTGGCTATGTGTTTTACTTCAAATGACAGTTTGGGAGTCGGCAGTTACATTAAAAAAAAATACAATGTAAAATTGACAAGGGACACCAACATAGTTGTATCTTTGATCTTAAAAACTACGGGATAATGGTGTTGTGGTAACTTGCACAAACAAATAAAAAAAAAAAAAAAAAAAGATTATTCTTGATATCACTAGAAAAAAAAAGCCTTTGAAAATACGTTTGCAATAACTCCATCAGTATCACCAGCAAAGCAGCTTCATTATTATCCCATTAAAGAAGAAGAGAATTGTGCGCTGCATTTGGAGATTTCATAATTTGCCACGTCACGAATGTTAATTCTCCATTACAAACGCTAGTTTACAAGACCGACCGCTTCTGGCTCCTCCTTGCTTCCGAGCATGCGTGTTTGTACTTTGGACTTTTGTCCGACGGACTTGTGTGCACACGCTTGGAAAATCCAACAACAGACATTTGTCCGTGGAAAATTTAAGAACCTGCCATCCAACATTTGTCCGCGGAAAATCCGACAACAATTGTCTGATGGAGCGTACACACGGTCGGATTTACCGCCAATAGCCTGTCATCGAACATTTTCCGTAGAAAAGTCTGATCGTGTGGCTTAAGAGTTTAATTGAACAAGCTGAAGATAGAAGCTGATTGGTTACTATATACAGATTCTGTGTGCTCCAGTTTTAGTAAATCTCCCCCAGCATTGGGACACGAAGGCACGAATACGTCCTAATTTCAAGGTGAGCAGTGCAATGAAAAGGCCCTGAAACAGCTGATTGTGCTTTCCTGACCAGCGCAACAAAACTAGCTGGTACCAGTTTGAATCATCGGGGCAGTGCTGTTCGGCGGAGCTGTGTAAATCTGAGGACTGGATGAACAGAAATACAAATCTTTTTGCGTTCAGGTTTCAGAATTTTGCTTTTGTGATGCGGGTGCGTTTTCTCTCCCACCTCTCTAGCAGCAAACTTAATTTTTTTTTTTTTTTTTTGCCATACGATTTGCTATAATGGGTTAATTTGCTCCGTGGCGATTTCACGGTGCCGCTGAAAAGCTCATTTGTGAGGTTGTCAGCGGCGGAAAATTGAGTTGTTGAGCACACCTACATGTGACAGGAATCTTTTCCCCGCTTCCGTCTCACCTATTGATATTCAATTACCCAGCATGGGCCTTCCTGTACTGCTCTAACCGCGGCGGATCAGAGGCCGCCCCTCCCCCTCTCTCTCGCCAACAGCGCAGCGAGCACAAAGAGGTGCAATTGTTGCAGAGAGTATTTTAAACTCCACTGCACAGAACATTCCCGGGGAAATAACAAAGGATGGCAGGTTAACCCTTTCACACTCCTCTCATTTGCCTTTGATTGGTCATGGCCAGAAAAAGTTAGAGCAAAAAAAAGAAAATATATATATTTATTGCACGCAGGTATTATGAAACGCTGAACGTTAAAGGGTAACTCCACTTTTGTTGAGAAAAAAACATTCCCCCTCTGGGTGATCTGTGTACATTACAAGGATTTTAACAAACTTTGTTGCAGATTCCCCCCTGGTGTTATTGTAAAGAAATCTCTGTATGTTCCTCTGTGCTGAGTGAGCCTAATGGGAGTGGCTTCATAATTGTCAATCAGCTGCTGCACCTGCAGGGCTCTGATGAGGAAATCTGCAGGGCCTGCATCCCTTTAGACGTGTTCCTATTGGGAGAATCTCACCCAAAAATGACATTTTTGTTGCAGGGGATGCCAAAAATCTGACTTGTAGCGTAGTGTAGACTTCTGGGAAAATCAGAGAGCCAATCACACAAGCAAAAAATTACGTTTCTGGGGGGGGGGGGGGGGGGAGGCGTTCTGTATACATTCTGTGTACAGAACAGCTCCAGGTGGCCATATTGCATTTTCAGAAAATTACAGAGCTACAGGTTGAAAAGGAAAGGTCATTTTTAATAACATACAAGTACAATATGACTTGTGTTGCAATTTAGTATTTTTTTCTTTATTTGCTATTTTTTTTTTCCCCCCCACGAAAAAACATTCCCCTATTCCCCTATTCCCCTCTGGGTGATCTATGTACATTACAAGGATTTTAACAAACTTTGTTGCAGATTCCCCCCTTGTGTTATTGTAAAGAAATCTCTGTATGTTCCTCTGTGCTGAGTGAGCCTAATGGGAGTCGTTTAATAATTATCAATCAGCTGCTGCACCTGCAGGGCTCTGATGAGGAAATCTGCAGGGCCTGCATCCCTTTAGATGTGTTCCTATTGGGAGTATCTCACCAAAAAATGACATTTTTGTTGCAGGGGATGCCAAAAAATCTAGTGCAGTGTAGACTTCTGGGAAAATCAGAGAGCCAATCACACAAGCAGGAAAGTACGTTTCTGGCTGGGCGTTCTGTATACATTCTGTGTACAGAACAGCTCCAGGTGGCCATATTGCACTTTCAGAAAATTACAGAGCTACAGATTGAAAAGGAAAGGTCATGTTTAATAACATACAATCACAATATGACTTGTGTTGCAATTTATTAGTTTTTCTTTATTTGCTATTTTTTCCCCCCTCCACCACGAAAGTTCCCAGAGCCAGCCAGGTGATTAGCATTTTCAAGGGAAGAAAAGCAATAGCAGCCTCCAGATCGATCTACGTGTGGGTTCCTCTATATTCTTTAGGTGATGATTGTTCAATCATGTTTTTTCCGCATCACAAAGGAGAGACACTAGATGGCAGTAAGGAAAATGTAGAGGCACACTCCTTCCACACACTCAGAACAGATAATCTCTTCTGTACTTTCATTACTATTATATCTCTTGAACTCTTCTGTCTGCTGAATTATTTTACTGAATTTGTTGAAAAAAAAAAATCACAATGGGGACGTGCTTTATTAATGTTGCCAAGACAGGAACAGAGAGAAGCACATAGGCTTATGAAACAACAGAATAACAAGCTGAAGACTCGCAGAACACAGTTTCTCACCCTTCACGTAATTATTTTTTCAGCTGGATGTGAGATCTGCTTTCATATATCAGTGGCAGTTATAAGAGTGCTGGAAGCAAATGCAGGCTTAACCTATCAATATAATACAAATGTGAGGGTGAGAAACCAGGCCATGTCAAATCCCGAGACCTGTTTCTTTCTATGCGTGTCCAGCACCTGAGTTCCTGGGCTTATGTGTTTGATGGCCTTTTACGGTCCCAGCATTTGATCAGCTTCTTGACCTCTGCTCCTGGAAATCACTTTCTAAGTTACTCGCTTATTCTGAATCTGCTATGAGCCCCGACCTTCCTCTATATGGTCTATGCTTAGGCGTGCTGATCTTATCTTACCCTAGTTCATCAGTTTCTGAAGTCTTATTGAATCATCTGCTCTGATCCTAATTAGCATTCCTGCCTTGTTTGCTCAGGTACTTAGCACTCCAATCTCTGGTCTTCTCTGGTCTCCAAACCCTCAGTTCTTGGCCTTGTATGCTGAGGTCCGCACCCAGCACTTAAGTCTCTGGTCTTTTCTGATTTCCAACCAGGACTCCAGTCCCTTGGCTTGGCTGTTTTGACCTTCAAACAGAACTACAGTCTCTGCCCTTGTCTGCTCTGGTATGCACCCAGCACTCAAATCTCTGGTCTTCTCTGGTCTCACTTCAGTTCTTAGCCTTGTTTGCCCGGGTACTCAGCACTCCAATCTCTGGTCTTCTCTGGTCTCACTTCAGTTCTTAGCCTTGTTTGCCCGGGTACTCAGCACTCCAATCTCTGGTCTTTTTCTGGTCTCCAACCAGCACTCCAGTCCCTTGGCTTGGCTGTTTTGACCTTCAACCAGAACTACAGTCTCTGCCCTTGTCTGCTCTGGTATGCAACCAGCACTCAAATCTCTGGTCTTCTCTGGTCTCACTTCAGTTCTTAGCCTTGTTTGCCCAGGTACTCAGCACTCCAATCTCTGGTCTTCTCTGGTCTCACTTCAGTTCTTAGCCTTGTTTGCCCGGGTACTCAGCACTCCAATCTCTGGTCTTTTCTGGTCTCCAACCAGCACTTCAGTTGGCTTTGTTTGCTCAGGTCCACACCCAGAACTTCAGTGTTTGGTCTTCTCTGACCGCCAACCATCACTCCAGTCCCTTGTCTTGACTGTTTTGACCTTCAACCAAAATTACAGTCCCTGCCTTGTCAGCTCTAGTATGCACCCAGCACTCTAATCTCTGGTCTTTTCTAGTCTCCAACCAGCACTCCAGTCTCTGGCCTTGTATGTATTGATTTTGAATCAACATTCCAGTCCCTGCCTTGTCTGATTGGGTCTGAACTCAGCACATCAATCGTCGGTCTTCTCTGGTTTCCAACCAGTGCTTCAGTGTCCATTCTTGGTCTGCCCTAATACTCAAACAGTGCTCAAATGCCTGCCATATCTGCTCTGATCATAAACCAATCAGTGCCTAGACTACTCTGATCCTCAACCAGCACTCCAGTCCCTGTCTTACCTTAATTCTCAACCAGCACTCCAGTCCTTGTCTTACCTTAATTCTCAACCAGCACTCCAGTCCCTATCTTACCTTAATTCTCAATCAGCACTCCAGCCTCTGCTTAGTAGGCTTTGATCCTCAACCAACACTCCAAGCCATGAATAGTCTGCTCTTGTCCCAAAACAGCACTACAATCCCTGCCTTATCTGCTCTGATCCTCAACTACCAATCCAATCTCTGACTGGTTTGCTATTGTTCCCAAACAGTACTGTAATCCCTTAACTTGTCTTCTTTAATTCTCAGCCAGATTTACATCTTCTGCTTGCTAGCTCTAATCTCCAGTCAGCACTCCAAACCCTGACTTTCTCTTATCAGTAAACATCAACCTAGTCCCTGCTTTGTCTGCTTTGTTCCTTAACCAGCGCTCCATATCTTTCAAAGTCTGCTGTGATCCTTTCCAGTACTCTAATCCTAAACCAGCACACTGATCTCTGTATAGTCTGCACCAATCCTCATTTAGCTCTCCAGTCCACTCTTAGTCTGCCTCAAACCTGAGCCAGCATTCCACTTCCTGCCTTGTCTTCACTGATCCTCAACTGGTATTCCAGTTCATACTTTGTTTTCTCTTGCACCTATCACTCCAAACGTTGGTCTTCTTCAGTCTCCAATCAGCTCTCCAGTCCATTTTTGGTCTGTCTTAACCCTCAACCAGCATTCCATTCCCTGCCTTGTTTTCTTTGGTCTTCAACCAGCATTCAATTCCTACCTTTTCTTCTCTGGTCTGCACCCAACACTTCAAACTCTGGTTTTGTTTGGTTTTCAACCAGCTTTCTAGACCATTCTTGGTCTATCCTAATGCTCAACCAGCATCCCAGTTTCTGTTTTGTCTTTCTGGCCCTTGGCCAGCATTTATGTCCCTGCCTTGTTTTCTCTGGTCCTCAACTAGCATTCCGGTTCCTACCTTGTCTTCTATGGTCTGCACCCATCACTCCATTCTTAGTCTGCAGAAATCCTCAACCAGCATCCCAGCTCCTGCCTTATTTTCTCTGGTCTGCACCTATCACTCCAAATGTTAGTCTTGTTTGGTCTCCAACCAGCTCTCCAGTCCAATTTTGCTCTGCCTTAACCCTCAACCAGAATTCCAGTTCCTGACTTGTCTTCTCTGGCATTCAACCAGCATTTAATTCCAACTTTGTCTTCTCTAGTCTACACCCAACACTCCAAACTCTGGTCCTCTTTGGTCTACAACCAGCTTTCTAGTCCATTTGTGGTCTGTCTTAACTCTTGACCAGCATTCTGGTTCCTGCCTTGTCTTTCTGGTCCTCGACCATCATTCAAGAACCTGCCTGGTTTTCTCTGGCCCTCAACCAGCATTTCAGTTCCTGCCTTGTCTTCTCTGGTTCTCAACCAGCATTTCAATTCCTGCTTTGACTTCTCTTGTCTTCCACCAGCACTGCAGTCTCTACCCTGCCTGCTCTGGACCTTCAACCTCAGAAACCTTGGACATCTTTTTCTGTCCTTGACTTCCATTATGACCCACAGTAGTCTGAAGCCACTCTTAATGGTTTGCTCAAGCCCTGATTACTTTAAATTTATGGAAAAAATTCAAATGATCCCAGGCACAAATTGTTGACTCTATATTTCAGAATGCGGAATACTTACATACACTGCATTGTTAAAAAAGGGTCCTGCCCATTTTTTCATCCATTGTGGTGCATTGACAATCCATCCATGTTAAGGGCCCATTCACATTGTGGTAATGCTAAATCATGTGCCTTAACACATGTGCTCTATGTGAGGTGCTTTGTGGTGTCATTCATAATGCACAATGTCACCCACTTGGAGTTTACATCTATTTAAAGGCCAAGTTCACCTTCCCCCCCTAATTCCATATGATATGCCTTCCTGGAATGTCACATGATCGACGTACAGCAAGTGATGAAAGCAGAATGCATTTTTTTTTTACATTTTGAATGGAGAGGTAAAAATTCAAAGCTGCCACGGACTAGGTAAGTATGAGATAAGTGCATTGGGATGACTTCAGGAGAAAGGACATTGGAAAAGGCTTCTATTTATTATGAAAATTTTGCCTGAAAAGGTGAACTTAGCCTTTCATACGTACTGTAGATGACTCTGTTGGGTGAAAAGTGGTGACGATTTTAGATTTGATCAATTCCCGCTTTTGAAACACCCGATAATCATAACGTTAGTAAATAACTCTGTCACCAAAGTTTTTTTTTTTCTATTTTCCAGCTTAGTTTTTTTTTTTTTCCGTTTTCCAGCTTAGTGGTCCTCTAAATGTTCCCTCTTCCCGTCAGACACATAAAAAGACGTTACAGAGGCAATTAACTGCTTTTGTATGAAAGTAGGCCATGTGTCTGCCTGTCCGCTCTTCTCTCTCATCCCGCTTGGAGGTAATGAATTCGGTGGCACACAACAATCGGAGAGGAGAGAGACGGAGAGTGATGCCCGCCGGGTCCCCGAGGGGACTTTAACTGTCCTGCCAGCTGCCTGCCCCGTTACAAAGATGTGACTGGAGAGAGGGAAAGGGAAGAAAAAATACCGTGCAGATGAGTACTTCATCCCCAGTAGGCTTTCCTTTGTGTCGGCGTGATTCATACCCCCTGTCAGGCAGGCTGGCACTTTATTTCCGGCCTAGCAACGACTGATTTATGAGTTCATTTATAGAACAATGGGCATGGCAGAGGAAGAAGCGTTCTGGGGCCTTCCTGCAGCTGGAAGGGAACTCAGCTAAAATAAGATGGCAAAAAAGCACTCCTGTCGCCACGCGGGCACACCTTGGCACCGCTCGCTCCTTCCGTACCTACTTTGAGTTATTGCTGCCGTTGCCTCCGAGTCATTTGTAACTTGTCTTTCACATTTCTATTCTTTATATTCCAATAGGTAGAGTCCTGCTTTAATGGCCATCAACTTTCCAGCTGCTGAAATCCAACCTGCTACAGGATAGGCCACACAGAGAATTGTGCGGTCTGAACAGAATTATATTGAGAAGGGGGAACATTAGAACTGAAAGCAGAGCCTACCCATGCAATGAGGAAAAAAACACCCACAACTATATGTGTATATATTATATATACAGACACAACCACTTAATTTGCTATCAGAATACCACCTGATGAAATACAGCCAGCTACAGGATAGGCCACACAGAGGGTAGTATGGTATGAGAAGGAGGAACATTAGAACTTAAAGCAGAGCTTACCCATGCAATGAGGAAAAAAAACACCCACAACTATATGTGTATATATTATATATACAGACACAACCACTTAATTTGCTATCAGAATACCACCTGATGAAATACAGCCAGCTACAGGATAGGCCACACAGAGGGTAGTATGGTCTGAACAGACTTGTATTGAGAACGGAGAACATTAGCACTGAAAGATGGGCCGACCCACGGAATTAGAAAGCAAACACATATATACTGTATACATAGTGTAAATATATATACACTATATTGTCAAAAGTATTGGGACACCTCCCTTTACACGCACATGAAATTTAATGGCATCCCAGTCTTAGTCTGTAGGGTTCAATATTGAGTTGGCCCACCCTTTGCAGCTATAACAGCTTCAACTCTTCTGGGAAGGCTGTCCACAAGGTTTAGGAGTGTGTCTATGGGAATGTTTGACCATTCTTCCAGAAACGCATTTGTGAGGTCAGGCACTGATGTTGGATGAGGAGGCCTGGCTTGCAGTCTCAGCTCTAATTCATCCCAACTGTGTTTATCGGGTTGAGGTCAGGATTCTGTGCAGGCCAGTCAAGTTCCTCCACCCCAAACTCACTCGTCCATGTCTTATACTGTCCTGTCACTGGCTGGGGGCTCGTCCGGGATGATGCTGGCCATCTAGTGGCTGAAAAAAGTACTGACGGAGAAATGCCTGAATTAAAGATCAATATGGCAGCAAAAGAAAAGCTGCTTTTTTTCATCTCTTTTTATTTCTCTATTTTGCTCTCGAGGTTTGCTTTAATTAATGAGCTCATGTGGAATTACAAAGCTAATAAAACTACAAGTGTAATCTATGAAACACGCCAACTGTAAAAAACTACAATCTACTTTCACTACTTTTTATAATCAGTTATGGTGCTTTTCCATCAGAGGACCGCCTTCTCTTACCAACTGTACAAACTCCCTCCCTTAAACCTCTATCTTTTGCATGTAATCACCCCTGGGTCCCTGTAAATCATTTTCTTGTGAGTGACTAATGGCACATATTATCAGACTGCAGAAAGACTTCATTGGGCGGAGCTGTGAATCACTGGCCTGCCAACCTCAGCCTCTTAATTAGGTGTTCCCAGAAATTCATGTTAGCAGGTGGGCGGAGCTCTGAATCACTAGCCTGAAAACCCCAGCCCCTTAATTAGGTGTTCCTAGAAATCCTGGTTAGTAGGTGGGTGGAGCTGTGAATCACTGGCCTACAAACCTCGGCCTATTCTTAATTAGGTGTACCCAGAAATCAAGGTTAGCAGGTGAGAAAGCTTGTGAATCATTGGCCTGCAAACCTAAGCCCCTTAATTGGGTTTTCCCAGAAATCTGGATTAGAAGGTGGGCAGAGCTCTGAATCACTGGCCTGAAAACCATAGCCTCTTAATTAGGTGTTCCTAGTGTAAAACCCTTTAGATAGGTAGGTGCAAGAGAGCGAAAGTTTGGTAGGTTATGTACATTTTGGCAGGCCTGGCTGGCAGTCAGGCCTGTTTTTTCATTTTTATTGTGGGCTGGGAGTGGCTAAGAGTAGCAGCTGGTGACTCACAAGCAGCATTACTGGGACCTCCCACCTCCTTCTAGAAAATTCTGGAAGGAGAGGAGGGGTGGAGAGGTGGAGCTGCCTGGGGTATTCTAGGGAGCCCTGACCAATACCCAGCCTGGATCGGCAGGGGGGATGCCTCTTGGAGATGGAATGCTAGGCTGTCGGGGGCCTTTGAGGGAGCTCCCCAGTTTGGGAGGGGGGGGCCTTGGGCCTAGGGCTCGGGGGCGGACAGAGCCCCTCAAGAAAGCGTGAAGGTTCTGAATAGGAGGCACAGGATGAGCAAGAGAGGACAGCAGGAGAGAGCATTGCCAGGCAAGTCTCCAGGAAGAGGAACAACTGGTTGCAGCCAGGAGAGGGCAGGTGAGTGACATACACAGTCAGGAGGACTGGAGGGGCCCGCCTGAGAGGACTGGGAGCATGCAGTCTGCAATGGGTGCAGAGCCAGCAAAGAGGACTGTGGTGTTATAGGCATTGGAGAAGGGCAGCTGCATTCAGGAGGGCTAACAGGGCCTGAAGATAGGTTACTGGGCTTAGTAACTGAAGTTAGGGCAGCTAGCAGCAAGAAATTTTCGTTGCTACACTAAAGGTGCCTGGGGTCCCTGCCTGCAAAAGACCTAACCATGTCAGGCCTAACCGTGCGGTGCTAGCTGTGCCTGGAAGCTCAAGAAAGAGTTGTGCTGGAGGAGCTGAGGAGTAATAGTCTGCAGTAAGAGTTGTGTTTGAGGAAGAGAGACCTGTATATACCAGGGTGCATATAAGTTGTCCCAATTATTTGTTCTAAATTCACTGGGCATCCCCTATCCAAGTTCAGTCCCCTCAATAAAACATAAAAACAAGCACATAGACTATTTCTGGAGTGTCTGAGAAGTGAACGCCGGGCTGGGCAGGGTGACAGGGGGGCAACAAAACTCAGCAGCCCCGCTACACTAGAAATCCTAGATAGTAGGTGAAGGGAGCTGTGAATCACTGGCCTGCTGTCAGAGCTGGGCTCAGCCCTTCCTTCTCTGAGCTGGCCGCCCAGCTCCTATCTCTCCACAGTGACTCACCTGTTGATGATATCCTGCTCGTCAGTCCTGCTTAATCAAGCCGTCCAGCCCAGATGATCCCTGCCTTGGCCCTGGTCACATCTCTAGAGACGCTCTCCTGTGTCCCTGTTAAAGACTTGCTTGGCTGACATCCCTTCTGGCTCCAGATCCTGCTTCCTGTTCTACTACGCTCATCTCCGGCTCCCTGACGTTTTGGCTTGTCTGACTATCCGTTCCGGTTCCTGAACTCTGGCTATGTTTTGACTAAGTTTACTCTGTTTACCTTGTTTTATTAATATTAAGTGAGATTTAACTGTACTTCTGTCTCAGTCTGATTCATGGTTTCTGACATCTGCAAACCTCAGCCTCTTAATTATGTGTTCCCAGAAATCAAGCTAGCAGGTAAATAATATTGTGAATTATTGGCCTGCAAAGCTCAGCCTCTTAATTATGTGTTCACAAAAATCTGGATTAGAAGGTGGGTGGAGCTGTGAATCACTGCCCTGCAAACCTCGGCCCCTTGATTAGGTATTCTCCAAAATACAGGATGGCAGGTGGGCAGAGCTGGGGATCATTTACCTGCAAACCCCAGCTTCTAAAATTAGATGTTCCCAGAAATCAAGGTTATCAGGTGGGTAGAGTTGTGAATCACTGGCATGCATACCTCAGCCTTTTAATTGGGTGTTCCCAGGAGTCTGGATTAGAGGTTGGGTGGAGCTGTGATTCACATGCCTGCAAAACCCCAGCCTCCTAATTAGGTGTTCCCAGAAATCATAGTTAACAGATGGGCGGAGCTGTGAATGATTGGCCTGCAAACCTCTGCCACTTAATGAGGTGTTCCCAGAAATCCAGGGCAGTAATGTGCACAGATGTTTTTTCTGACACCTGATCACACCTTTAAGTCTATTTCGATGGAGTCTCCCTTTCAGGTCGATTAACCAAATACTAAATATAAAATAAGAGAACCCTCCCATGACACAACAACAGAGAAAAAAACATGTTGCTAATAAAATCTTTAATGTGGGAGTTTCTCTGATTAATCCATACAAAACAAGATCAGAAAAATGACGAGGGTCTAATTTGAAGTGTCTCCCCGAATGGCTCCGAACTGTGACACCAGAAAAGCTGTTCCTGTTAATTTTCACAGCAGAGCTGTCAGCAGCTCTGAGAATAGCTCTCCTCCATAGCCAACACTTCCCTTCCACACATCAACTGTTCAATTAACACAAGGAGGGAAGAAAGCCGACTGCAGCCCTCCATCACAGCTTTGATGTTTCTCCACAATTTATGAAAGTGTACACAAATCTAATTACAAGCCCCAGTGCTTCCCATTTACATGGATCTACTCCAGTTCAAAGCTGTTTATATCAAAATAATTGTAAAGAAAAGAAAGAAAGGAAGAAAAGAAAGAAAGAAAGAAAGAAAGAAAGAAAGAAAGAAAGAAAGAAAGAAAGAAAGAAAGAAAGAAAGGTAAAGGAAAAGATGGGAAGTCAGGAAGAAGAAATAGGAAGGAAGGAAGGAAGGAAGGAAGGAAGGCGAAGAAGAAAGAAACATGAAGGAAACGAAGCAAAAGGAAAAAAGAAGAGAGGGAGGGAAAAGAAAAGGTAAGGTAAGTAAAGGAAAGGAAAAAGAATAAGAGAAGAAAGGACAGAAGGAAGGTACAATAATCCAGTGTGAAACTTTGCAGCAGCTTCATGTAATAAAGAAAAGAAGGAAAGGAAGGGAAAGGAAAAAGGAAAGGGAAAACAGGAAAGGAAAAGGAAAAGGAAAAGAATAAGAGAGGGAAGTAAGGAATAGAAGGAAGGAAGGAAGGTACAGTAATCCAGTGTGAAACTTTGCAGCAGCTTCCTTTAATAAAGAAAACTAGAAAAGGAAGGAAAAGGAAAACGGGAGGGAAAAGAAAAGAGAGGAAGGAAAGAAGGGGGGAAGTAAGGAAGGAAGAAAGGAAGAAAAGAATAGAATGACGGTAAAGGAAAAGAAAGTAAAGAGGAAAGAAAAGAAGGGAAATCAGGAAGAAGAAGAGAAAGGAAGGAAGGAAGGAAGGAAGGAAGGAAGGGAGGGAGGGAGGAAGGAAGGAAGGAAGGAAGGAAGGAAGGAAGGAAGGAAGGAAGGAAGGAAGGAAGGATGGAAAGAAGGAAAGAAAGAGAGGAAGGAAGAGAAATGAAGGAAAGGAAGGAAAAGGAAAAAAGAGGGAAAGGATGGAAAAGGAAAGGTAAGGGAAGGAAAGGGAAAAAAGAGGGAAGGGAGGGAAAAGGAAAGGTATGGGAAGGAAAAGGAAAAAAGAGGGAAGGGAGGGAAAAGGAAAGGTAAGGGAAGGAAAGGGAAAAAAGAGGGAAGGGAAGGAAAAGGAAAGGTAAGGGAAGGAAAGGGAAAAAAAGAGGGAAGGGAGGGAAAAGGAAAGGTAAGGGAAGGAAAGGGAAAAAAGAGGGAAGGGAGGGAAAGGAAAGGTAAGGGAAGGAAAGGGAAAAGAATAAGAAAAGGAAGGACAGAAGGAAGGAAGGAAGGTACAATAATCCAGTGTGAAACTGTGCAGCAGCTTCATGTAATAAAGAAAAGAAGGAGAGGAAGGTAAAGGAAAAAGGAAAGGGAAAACAGGAAAGGGAAAGGGGAAGGAAATGGAAAAGGAAAAGAATAAGAGAGGGAAGTAAAGAAAAAAAGGAAGGAAGGAAGGTACAGTAATCCAGTGTGAAACTTTGCAGCAGCTTCCTTTTAAGGAAAACTAGATAAGAAAGGAAAGGGAAAAAGGGAAGGGAGGGAAAGGAAATGAAAGGAAGGAAGAAAGGGAGGAAGCAAGGAAGAAAAGAAGGGAATGCAGGAAGGAGAATAAAGGAAAAAGGAAAGAAGGAAGAAAGAGAAAAGAAGGAGAAAAAGAGGGAAGGAAAGGAAAGGAAAGGGAAAGAATAAGAGAGGGAAAGAAGGAGGTAGGAATCAAAGAAGTAAGGATGGTACAATAATCCAATGTGAAACTTTGCAGCAGCTTCATGTAATAAAGAAAGGAATGAAAAGGAAAAAGGGAAGGGAGAAAGAAAGGAAGGAAAAAACTAAGGAAGAAAGGGAAAGCAGGAAGGAGGAGAAATGGAAGGAAGGAAGGAAGGAAGGAAGGAAGGAAGGAAGGAAGGAAAGAGGGAACCAAGGAAGGTGCAGCAATCTAGTGTTAAACTTTGGTTCTGTGCATGAGCTTCCTGTAATAAAGACCCTTTACTGCTACTCTCTCTCCTTGTGCAGGGTGCCTGGTCTTGTCTCCACCCCCTTCTGTAATTTTACGTGGGCAGCCTGTAGTGAGTGGTCCTGCTGGTCTCCTCCCACAGCTCTGCTCTTTGTGCAATGATGAAGACACCACGACCTTTACAAGGTAGTACCTGGGTTCGGAGCACACAAAGTGGATTTATATCCTTTGCAGCTACTGAGAAATGTATTTATATGAAAATGTCTGTGCCCAGAGTTCAGCTTTAAGGATGAAGTTAGAGGCTTTTCATGTGTTTCTTTTGTAAGCAAACTCACGGCCGTCTTCTCAGTTAATAATCGTCTGCAGATATTTATATCTGAAATCTATGAAGATTAAACAAAATTATTTGCCAATGTTTTAATCACACTCATCTCATGGATAATGTAATAAAAATGTTATAGGACGTATAGACAGGAAAATATAATAAAATATTATTTTCTTTTACCCCTAGAGACTCAGCAGACGAGATTACTGTCTTGGAACTTTAAATCCTCTCGCAACACGTATAATTAAAAAATGTCTGGAAAGGTCAAATTTCTCATCTCGAAGGCAAGTGTCATTCGAGAGAAAATGATTCTTCAGGTTGTTAAATGAAATGGGATTTAAAAAAAATGAGTTAGTGAATGAAAAGTGAGTGGTGTCAGTGGTGGAAAAGTTGATTGGGAGAGCCTAATATAGTCACTTCAAGGAACAGGACGCGGGTGGCCATGTGCTTGTAGCATGGTCAATTTTAGTGAAAAGGTATATCAAGGGTTTTTTTTTTTTTTTTGCATATATTTTCTGTAGTACTTTAGACCTTTTAAATTCTATATTCTTTTTATTTGGTTTAATTAGATAAAAATAAATGACTGCATATTATTATTTCATAGATTCCATTTGGAGCCAAAAGGTGGTAAAGCAAAAGCAATTGCTTTTAAAGGCTTATGTAATGGCAGCTGTTACAACATACCGTAGATCTAAACAGCAGAGAGATCAGATTACGCGCACTGCAAGATGAGCACCCTTCTCCTTTCAAGCAGTGTTAGGCCAATAGACCACACTGACCACTTCTATCATTAAACTTTAAAATGCCAGGGCCTCTACTGCCCATTGAGGTTCTGGCCTTTGTAAGCTGAATGACAAGTGGTGGAGGTCAGAGGCAGGAGAGGCGGGGTTTAAACTTGACTTAAATCGAAGTCATAGCCCTATACATTATTCAGTCGAGATCAGCCTTTTCAACACAGAGGAACCCGTGGAATAACTTTCTGGTTTCAAGGAACCTCTGTTAAAAAATTACTATATCTACAACTCATAATACGTTAGTGTGATGGTCAATGGGAAGAATGCTCCTTACACTTGTGGTCACTGGGACAAATTACTCCCTTACAGATAAATAAAAAGAGCAATGGTGTCAGTGGGAACTTATCTGAGATAATAATAAAAAATGCTCATTGCTCAAGGAACCTCTAGCAACCCCTGGAGGAACCTTGGTTGAGAAACCCTGGTCTAGAGCCCAGATTGGCTTTACAGATGTAGAACCCTCTTCTGGTTGGGTTGCTAGGCAAATTTAGTTAGATGATTGTGTCGGTCTGTTCAGGGTTTCCTGAGCTGAGAGTTTGATTACTTCCCCCTGCCTGTGGAAGAAGTTTCCAGAATATAAGGTTGGGAGATTCAAATAATCAGTTGAAAGTGGCTGGAGGGGTGATAAATATGTAGTAGGTCTGAGCAGATGGTTCTTTCCCTTAAGGGAGGGTTCCAATTCTCCTGGGGGTCTGTTGCCTTGGAGGCAGGGTCACTAGGACAACAAACAGCAGTCTGGGCCTCAGCAGCTGCTGGGCTGAGGGCATGGGGAAGATTGCCTGAAGATTACATTTGCTGGAGGGCACTGTGCTGAAGTCCTGGTCCGAGAAAGATTTAGTTAATCTCCTCTACTGAGGATCTGCTGGGTGGCAGACAGCTCCAGGGACGCTGTGAGCAAGGACCTTGCTGGGGACTAATAGTTATGCAAGTGCCAGAAAGGAACTGGGTGCCAGAAGTGGTTTTAGGGACTTCTGCTGTGGGGTCCTATAATACTGGCCATTCCCTGGTACCTCCAGAAGAGCTGCTTTGGAAGGTTAGAGAGAGAAGTTTGTCCTCCTACTACCATTGTTACTGATCAGTTTGGAGTATGCCATGACCCTAAACCCCTCTCCTGCTGAAGTTCTTCAGGAGTAAATCTTAAAAAGACATCCCAGTGCATGGGACTGTGTTTGTGTAACTTGCAACCTCTGTACTATTTGGGAGAACCTAGGCATAAGTTCAGCGCCCCCATGGGGGGGGGGGGGGTTTGGGGTAAGCACTACACAGTGTCCAAGTTAGGTTTAAGTTCCACCTTTCATTGTTAAGCAGCTGCCAAATGCTAGGGCCTCAATAGGCAGTAGAGGCCCTAAATATTTAAGCTGCATGACAAAAGGTTTGGTTTAGTGCTTACAAGGGTGAGGCTTAAACATTCTATCCTAATCTCAGGCAGAATTCAAGGATCTCTGATCAACCCCGGCATAGGTTCCTCAGGGACTGGACTTAGAGTTTGATAAGAATGCTGACAGGTACTTCCAGGCACCACAAGGTGCAACACTTAAATAAGGAGGCTTAACATTAGGATGGGTCAGGGCTTTATATGAATTTGGGCAAAATGTAAGGCCTCCCTGATCCTAGGATCCAAAAGAGCTCCACCAGGACACAGGGCTGGATCTGAGAACGAACAAAGGTTCTTGCATGCACCATAAGGTGCACTGTTGCAAGACATGGGGAGGAGCTTAGCACCATGAACAAGCAGAGAGTTATCTCAACTTGGCCATAAGCCAAGGTCCCTTGTTCCGCCTGGCCCTGGGATCCAAGATAGCACCACAGGGACACAGAAAAAGATCTGGGGATGAACAAAGGCTTGTCCAGGAACCACAAGGTGCAGCACTTGAGCTCAGTTTAAAGACAAAAAGACAAGGAAAGGGGATAAGCGCCAGTAGGTGTTGGATTTTTATCTCAACTTGTCCAAAAGCCAAAGCCCCATGTACCACCTGGGTGTAGTATCCAAGATAGTTGCACAGGGACAAAAGGATGGATCGGAGGGTCTACTAAGGTTTGTGCAATAACAACAAGATGCAGATTTTCAGCGTCGTTGAAAGACAAAAAGAGGGACTCAGCACCAATGGAAGGCAGAGATTTATCTTGATTTGCAAAGCCAAAGCCCCATGTACTGCCTGGTTTTAGGATCTAAGATAGCTCCACAGGGAGAAAAGCCAAAAGCCAAGGCCCCATGTACTGCCTGATTTTAGGAACCAAGGTAGCTCCACAGGGGCACAGGAATAGATCCATTTGAGGACTAACAAAGGTTCAACGAAATACTACAAAGTGCAAATTTTCAGCATTGTAGAAGGACAAGGGGAGGGGTTTAGCACGAGGAATAGATGTAAACGTATCTCATCTCTCCACAAGCCAAGGTCCCATGGCCCTAGGATCCAAGATAGTTCCACAGGGATACAGGAAGCGATCTAGGGACTAACAATGGCTTGTCCAGGAACCACAAGGTGCAGCACTTCAGCACTGTTGAAAGACAAGGAGATGGGCTTAGCACCAGTAAGAGGAGAAGATTTATCTCAAATTTTTCAAAAGCGAAAGCTCCATGTACCACCTGGGTTTAGGAACCAAGATAGTTCCAGAGGGACAAAGGGATGGATCTGAAGGTCTACTAAGGTTCATCCAATCACCACAAGGTGCGGATTTTTAGCACTGTTGAAAGACAAGGAGAGGGACTCAGAACCAGTAGGAAGCAGAGATTTATCTCAATTTGGCCAAAAGCCAAGGCCCCATGTACCGTCTGGTTTTAGGATGCAAGATGGCTCCACAGGATCAAATGCCAAAAGCCAGGGCCCATGTACTGCCTGGCTTTAGGATCCAAGGTAGTTCAAAGGGGACACAGAAATAGATCTGAGGACTAACAAAGGTTCGCCCAGGTACTACAAAGTGCAACTCTTTAGCACTGTTGAAAGACAAGGTTTAGCACCAGGAGGAACTTATCTCAACTCTCCACATGCCAAGTTCCTATGGCCCTAGGATCCAAGATAGCTCCATAGGGACATAAGAAAAGATCTGCAGACTAACACGGTTTCTTCCTGGCACTGCAAGGTGCAGCACCTCAGCACTGTTGAAAGACAGTGGGAGGGGCTTAATCTCACATTTTGCAAAAGTCGAGCCCTATGTACAATGTACCACCTAGGCCTACAACTTAAGATGGCTAAACGGGGACACAGGGAGTGATTTGAAGACCAAGACAGGTACTTGCAGGCATCTCAAGATCCTTGTACTTCATTACCATTTCTCGAATAGATAATTATTACGAGGTCAGCTACATATTAACTTGTTTTCTTTCTTTCTTGATTTATTTTCTTTTTTCTTTCTCTCTTTCTGACTTGCCTGCACACCAGATTCATGGCACCTGTATGGTGACAGATGACGAATGCTCTCTCAGTAATTTCACACATGCATGGGCCGACACACGCCTGTTGCTACCACGGGCGGTGAGAGGAGGGGAGCCGCGTGGCCGCCTGACAATCTGCAGACAGTTTTATTTGGAAGAATTCAGCGCGGCACCTGTACAAGTGACAGAACGTCCCCCTCCAGAACTGAACTCTGGGCTATATGGTGGATCATTAGCATTCTGTGCGATGCCCATCCCCCGGCTGCTTGATGCGCCGAGCGGCTGCTTGTGTCTCCGGGTCCGGAGCTGGGAAGGGGGAGCGGCGGATGAGCAGCTGCCAACCAGCTGGGCCAGTCACTTGCATTGAACACTTGATAATGTCTTGTTTTCACAAAATATGTTCGGCTTTTGTTGTGAGCGGCCATGTGTGACTCGGAGGTGCTGCTAGATTCCAGGAGGCTCTTTCTAGTCCTGATTACTTTCTGTATTATTTAATGTGTTCAAGTTGCGCGCTGTGTCCTCTGCAATCACGGCGGTGCACGGTGGTTAATGGTCTTCTCTATACAGGGGAGAGATTTCAGCTTCAGCCTCGAACTTTCTAAAGGAAGAGGTCACTATGAAAAAAAGTTGTTTTTGGCCATAAATAATGGACGTTAGAGTAAAAATATAGAGTATGGAAAGACTCCAGGAGATAAAAACAGTGCAGACCTCATCCAGGAACCCCAGACAAAGCATTTCACAGAACAGATATTTGGTTTGCTAAAGCTCTGTGTATCATAAACAATTGGCAATTACTTCTTTCATTCTTTGTTCACTAAGGTTCTCTAACAAACCTCTGAGGGCTTCACGGAACAGCTATATTTATACTGAGATTAGATTACACACAGGTGGACTCTATTTACTAATCAGGTGACTTCTAAAGGCAGTTGATTCCATTAGAATTTAGTTAGGGGTATCAGAGTAAAGGGGGCTGAATACAAATGCACGCCACACTTTTCACATATTTATTTGTAAAACATTTGGAAAACCATTTATCATTTTCCTTCTACTTCACAATTAAGTGCCACCTTGTGTTGGTCTATCACATAAAATCCCAATAAAATAAATTTACATTTTGGTTGAACATGACAAAATGTGAAAAATTTCAAGGGGTGTGAATACTTTTTCAAGGCACTGTACATAGAAAGTGTTTTCTTCCAATGCATAAAGCCCACCAAGAGTTCATAGAAAAGAACAAATCTCAATTGACATTGATATGTCCTCGCTGACTCCACCATCGGACACAGACGCTAGAGTAAGAGAGATCTAAAAATAACAATACGGAAAAGCAATGAAATGGACATATCCCAGAGTTAAGATAAAATCCCTGAAGCCAGGAGCCAGCGCTGTAAGGTTAGACACAGTCCTGCCTGAGCATTTCAAAAAATTGAAAAAACATCTGAAAATTGAAACAAGGAGCTGGGCTGTAAGTTAACTCCCAACTTAGATTATGTAGCAAAATTTAAGTTTTTTGCTGTCTGTGTTTACAGTATATTAGGAAGACTTCCCTCTACTCCCTGTCTTGGTAAAAGGTTATGTTGACCAAAAAGAGATGTGGATTCTTTCCAAGGAGGCCAGAGCAGATACCTTTGTGTGTTTGTGTGTGTGTATCTCAAGCATGGGGCTCAGATAGTTGAGTTTCCCAAGCCTGGAGCAAAAATAGTTGAGTAACTAAGCCAAGCGCTCAGATAGTTGAATGTTCCAAGCTTGGAGTTCAGACAAGTGAGGGTCCCAAGCCTGGAGCTCAGATAGATCAGTGTCCTAAGCCTGGTGCTCAGATAGCTGAGTGTCACAAGTCTGGAGCTTATATAGTTGCATTTCCCAAACCTGGAACTCAGTTGAGTGTCCTAAGCTTGGTGCTCAGATAGTTGAGTGTCCCAAGTCTGGAGCCCATACAGTTGCATGTCTCAAGCCTGGAGATCAGATAGTTGAGTACCCCAAGCTTGGAGCTCATATAGTTGCATGCCCCAAGACTGGAACTCAGATAGTTGAGTGTCCCAAGCCTGAAACTCAGATAGTGGAGTGTCACAAGCTTGCAGTTCAGATAGTGGAGTGTCCCAAGCCTGTAGCTCAGATAGCTTAGTGTCTCAAATCTGGAGCTCAGATAGTTTAAAATGTGCCAAGCCTGAAGCTCCGATAGTTGAGTTCCCAAACTTGGAGCTCAGATAGTTTAGCCTCCCAAGCTTAGAGCTCTGATAGTTGAGTGTCTCAAGCCTGGAGCTCAGATAGTTGAGTGTCCTAAGCCTGGAACTCAGATAGTTGAGTGTCCCAAGTTTGGAGCTCAGATAGTTTAGTTTCTCATGCCTCAAGCTTGGATAGTTGTGTGTTCCATGCCTGGAGCTCAGACAGTTGAGTTGGGGACCACTTTGCAGAGGAACCTTGATGGGGTAGTATAGCTTTACATGCAATTGCTAATGTATGCAACAACAAAAATATTTTTTAACCTAAAATGTTGAATTATTAGGCTTTTCGTGCAGACTAGTTAACTGACTTGTGTCTGTTTACACGCACCTACCCCTGGGTCTGATCGGGTCCAATAAGAATAAACAGAAGGGGACTCTGTCCTCTTCCATTTAGATGGAGCGGATCAGAGGTAGTCGGGTGTAAACGGAGAGTGGAGTCCATTTACTCCTGGTCACCCATACAGCAGAGTGGGCTATGTCCATGTCCGTTCTGCAGAAACTGAGTGGACACCGATGTGTCATCCACCTGCTCTGCACCGATCAGCAGGGGATCTGTGAGCTGATCCCCTGCTGATGGAACGGAATCCGCCCTGTGTGAAAGGGGCCTAAGGCGTTACCTGCACATCTTTTAATTTGATGCACCTGGAATATATACTGAATGAAATGCTGGGGCTTTCAAATTTTTGATCTACCTATTTGTTCCAGATCAATGACTTGGAAAGTATTCAAGATACCAGCATGATGGCCAGCCAACTAGCATTTTTTAAAATAAAACACCAGCACTGGAAGCCTACATATACTCTAAGTCAAAGATGAGGTGGAGGTTTGGACACAGTTAGTTTGTGATGCTGTTGGATGGCATATTACATTCTCTGCCGTTACAAGGAAAGAAGGTAAATGAGTTAATTGGTTGTGTTTGGTGGTTTCAGCAGCTCCCTGGTGTAAAACAACATCTTGTTTTTCCATCTGAGTGGAGATCTTTCATTTGCATCACTCCGTTTATAGCATGTGAAGCAGAAGGAATGGAGCATGGGCTGGCCATGTATATTTCAATGTAGTAATTACTGGAAGCTGTGCAGAACACTGAGATGGACAGTGGAGATAATACCAAACATAATCCATCATACATTAGGGTTACACTGCCAGCATGGTGTGCTGTGCTAATTGCATCAATTAGGAGCTGTTGTATGGAAGTCATTGACATAGGAAGGTGCGATATTCTGGAATTCCTGTGCAGAAAATCCAAGATCTGAAAAAGAATCAGGAGTATAGGTATGAGATGCCAGGGAGGGAGGTGGCACAGGAAGTGCACATTTACTCCTCTAAGATCCAGTGCCAGGATGAATAGAGATCAGAAATATTCAGCATTTCATTCAATTCTCACAATTTCACATGTGTAGAGCTGTTTCATGGATTCTTAAGATGCTGTACCGCTGTTTGAGGCAACTTTATGGCTATGGAGACCAGGTCCCAGTAAATTCTTAAAAAAATAATACTCACGTAATAAAAGTACGGGAAAACAAAATATCTATTAAAATATTGGAAGTATCTGAATACGGCTAAGTGACCTTATGTAGGGTATGGGAGTTCTAGAAGCAGACTTGGTGACCCTGCAGGCGATGAGGTTTCTGGAGGAAGCTTTGGGAAAATACGGGAGATGGGTTCTTTTCAGGGGGCTGTGGGTTTTACAGGGGCACCGGGGAGACCTTAAGACCCCTGTGGGGCTGGGGGGACCCTTGGAGGTTGAGGGGGACGGTGTGTGTGTGTGTGTGAAGGGGGGGGGGGGCTGGGGCTCTACAGCAAGATAGGGGTCACTGCAGTGTGCTGGGAGGCACTGTAGGAGGTTGGTGGGCACCATGATCTCTCATTGGGTCCGGGGGCACTGTGGGGGATTAAGGGACACTGCAGATTAAACAACAAAACATTAATACATATTATTTAGGATAAGCCAATGTGCTTCACAAAAATGTTCAAAAAAAGACTTCAGTTCCTCGTTAGCATTCACCATGACCCATGACATCTGCTGGGTTAGAGTGCTGCCAGGTTGTCCTCTTTATGTGGAGGTGGAAACGGTACATCAGACCATGACAAGCTTTCAAAATCCCAATCATGTCAGAGCTTTTCTTTTAAACTTCTTTCCGGTGAATAGAACAGGCAAAAGCCGCACATTAATGCCGGGCTGTGAGGTAAGGCTGCCTTTGTTCACCTTCAATGATAATATTCATTCAAGAGCCCATTCAGCCTGTTCCAAGGCTGTGGCTGTCTGCAGGATAAAGCCTCAGTCTTTTCATGTATTCAGGGAAAAGCCCTCAGGCTGAATTACACAGGAAGTGAGCGATACATTTAAATAAAGCCGCATTACTACAACCAACCCGGTATATTAATAACGGTTTTTATTAACTAATAGGCGGGTGTAGCCATGACTTTATATTCTGAAGATTAAAAGGAGATTGAAAAAAAAAAAGAATAAAGCAAAATAGTGAATAAGGACAGATTCCTTCATTGTAGGATCAGCAACTAAAGAAGAGAGTATCTTGAAACATACATTTTCTGTACCCAAATAAATGTAAAAACAAAATTACAAAATACAATTAAAACATGTTTCCTCTCTTTCTGTGTCTCTCCCTTCATATATATATATGTGTATATATATAAATATACATATGCATACATGCAACCATGAGGACTGAGGAGATGCTGTAAATGCAGGGTGTCATGGACCCACCTCCTGGAACAGTGTATTCGCAGTGTAATGATGCAGAAAGCAATGTTCTTGTCTTCAAATGTGCATAATAAGAATCATGGCTGACTCTTTAAATCATCAAACAAATGTAAAACCCAGCTATGAGTTATTTTATTAAGATGCCCCAAGTTTAAAAAAAACAAAAAACAGCTCTTTCTGCAATACTCATCTTCTCTCTAGCACTGTCCCCTGCAGTACTCCATCTCATCCACAAAATGGCCCCATTCTTCTTGGTTTAATAGACTGAGAAGATGATGTGAGTGCAGGGAGTCATGGACCCACCTCCTAAGGGGCCTGTGAGTCCAGGAAGTCATGGACCCACCTCCTGAGGTGCCTGTGAGTGCAGGGAGTTATGGACCCACCACCTGAGGTGCCTGTGAGTGCAGGGAGTCATGGACCCACCTCCTGAGGGGCCTATTAGGGCATGAAGTCATTGGACCACCTCCTGAGGTGCCTGTGAGTGCAATGAGTCATGGACCCACCTCCTGAGGTGCCTGTGAGTGCAGGGAGTCATGAGCCCAACTCCTGAGGGGCCTGTGAGTGCAGGGAGTCATGGACCCACCTCCTGAGTGGCCTATGAGTGCAGGGAGTCATTGACCCACCTCCTGAGGGGCCTGTGAGTGCAGGGAGTCATGGACCCACCTCCTGAGTGGCCTATGAGTGCAGGGAGTCATGGACCCACCTCCTGAGGTGCCTGTGAGTGCTGGGAGTCATGGGCCCAACTCCTGAGGCGCCTGTGAGTGCAGGAAGTCATGGACCCCCCTCCTGAGGGGCCTGTGAGTGCAGGGAGTCATTGACCCACCTCCTGAGGGGCCTGTGAGTGAACAAAGTCATGGACCCACCTTCCTAGGGGCCTGTGGGTGCAGGGAGTCATGGACCCACCTCCCAAGGGGCCTGTGAGTGCAGGGAGTCATGGACCCACCTCCTGAGGGGCCTGTGAGTGCAGGGAGTCATGGACCCACCTCCTGAGGGGCATGTGAGTGCAGGGAGTCATGGACCCACCTCCTGAGGGGCATGTGAGTGCAGGGAGTCATGGACCCACCTCCTGAGGTGCCTGTGAGTGCAGGGAGTCATGGACCCACCTCCTGAGGTGCCTGTGAGTGCAGGGAGTTATGGACCCACCTCCTGAGGGGCATGTGAGTGCAGGGAGTCAGGGATCCACGGCACCCTGTATTCACAGTGTAATAGGGTTGCCACCTCATCCCATTAAACCTGAACACATATTAATTACACAGGTTCCGTGGCTGATTAAGGTGGTAATTAAACTCACTTGGTGCCTTATCTGCATTACACTAGCCTCAGCACCTGTGTAATTCATATGTGTTCGGGTTAAAAAGGGATGAGGTGGCAACCCTACAGTGTAATGATGCGAAAGTGAAACCAATGTCATCATGTTTGCATTATAACAAACATAACTGGTTCTCTTTCAGCCTGGGTTCACATGCGATGTCTGTGCGATTTGAGCCATACATTTTCTATGGTTTAAATCGCATTGCATCCTGACCAAATAATGATGCAGGACCCTTTTTTTTCCCATATCTGAATCGCATCGCATGGGTGTGTATACCCATACGATGAAATTATGGCAATCGCTCTGTGTTTTGCCATCTGTTTCAGGGTGTCATTAATCTTACATTGACACCCGCAGCAGATCGCATGGATGCCATCCGATTGCTATGCAGTGCGATGCAGTGAAACGCAGCGGATCTTGTGCACTTCTCACATGGCATCAGTGTGAACCAGGGCTAAATAATTAAAGAAAAATGTAAAACCCAACTATAGGTTATTTTATTAGGATGCACCAGATTTGGAAAAAAAAAAGTTCAGCTCCTGCTGCAATACTCATCACTCTCAGGCACTGTCCTTGCAGTACCCCTTCTTCACCACAAGATGTCCTCAGTCTTCTAGGTTGAATGATGCCCAGCATCATTCAACCCTAAGTACTCATGAGATCCTGTGATCGCAGGGCATAATGGACTTGCCCCTGGAAGGCATGACCACGGCACCCTGCATTCACAGTTTAATAATGCAAAAAAAAGTGATGCTGATGTCATCATGTGCACAATATGACCTAATTCTTCTGGGTTTAATGGACTGAGAAAATGCTGTGAGTGCAGGGGGTCATGCGCCTGCTTCCTGAGGGGCATGACCACAGCATCCTGTATTCACAGTGTAATGATGCAGAAAGTGACACTGATGTCATCACGTCCATATTATAACAATATGACTGGTTCACTTTAAATCATCAAATACATTTAAAACCCAGCTCTGGGTTATTTTTTTTTTTAAATGCCACAGATTTGGGAAAAAAGTGCAAATATCTCTGCAATATTAACCTTTTCTCCATCACTGTTCCATGCAGTACCCCTTCTCTGTCACAAGGAGTCTTCTGGGTTCAGTGACGCTCAGCATCTTTCAACCCTGACTCAGGGGATCCTGTGAGTGCAGGGTGTCATGGACCCGCCCCCTGTGGAGTATGACCATGGCACCTTTCACTTACATTGTAACGATGCAGAAAATGATGCTGATGTCATTATGTCTGCATAGTTGAGGACCACCCTACACTGGAATAGGATCCAAAGAGGACCCAACACATGATGCGACACTCCTAATGATTTCAAAAAAAGGTAAGCATTTACTAAGGTGGAAGCCAGGTCATTGGGGTAGGGGTCAGTTTCCAGAGTTGGGCTTAAAGTGGTTCTAAAGGATGAAGTTTTTTTTACCTTTATGTGATTCTGCCGCGATTGTAATGCGAAAGAATCGTGTGGCAGTTGTGGCAAAATGCATGATTAAAAATCTTGTCAGGAGCAGGAGTTCCTTTTGGGTGACAAACACGCATAGGGCAGTCCATTGAAGTGAATGGGATGCCTTAAGCGTGACATGCTTTAAAAATCACAAGCAAGAACACAAGATCATGAGGTCTGAATGGGGCCCTAAGTTGTTTAAATAGCTGTAGCTATAAAAATGGACCCTTTATACAAATGATCTCCAAACTGAGGCCCGGGGGCCGGATGTGGCTCTTTGCTTGCCTTTATCCGGCCCTTGGGGCACTATTCCTACCACTGACACCAATGATGGGGCACTATTTCTCCCACTGACCCCAATGATGGAGCACTATTCCTCCCACCGATACCAATGATGGGGCACTATTCCTCCCACTGATATCAATGATGGGCCATTATTCCCCCCACTGACACCAATGATGAGACACTATTCCTCCCACTGACACCAATAATGGGCACTATTCCTTCCACTGACACCAATGATGGGGCACTATTCCTCCCATTGATACCAATGATGGGGCACTATTCCTCCCACTGACACCAATGATGGGGCACTATTTCTCCCACTGACACCAATTATGGGCCACTATTCCTCCCATTGATGGGGCACTATTCTTCAGACTGACACCGATGGGCACTATTCCTTCCACTGACACCAATGATGGGGCACTATTCCTCCCACTGATACCAATGGTGGGCCACTATTCCTACCATTGATGGGGCACTATTCTTCAAACTGACACCAATGGGCACTATTCCTTCCACTGACACCAATGATGGGGCACTATTCCTCTCACTGATACCAATGATGGGGCACTGCCCCCCCACCTGACCACCAACAGCAGGGCACTATTCTTCCCACTGACACCAATGAAGGGGCACTATTCCTCCCACTGACACCATAGAAGGGGCACTATTCCTTCCCCTGATACCAGCAATGGGGCAATATTCCACCCACTAATACCAATGATGAGGCATTGTTTACTCCCATTAACCCCAGGGCATTTTCTACTCACACTGGCCACAGTCCGGCCCTATTAAAGTCTGAAGAAAAGTAGACTGGCCCTTTGTTTAGAAAGTTTGGAGACTCCGGCTTTATACCATCCATTCAACAATAAGATGATTATTATAAGATGAAAACAAGCAACTGATCTTAAATTTGATTCTTCAAGCAATCTTTTGTTCCAAGACAACCAGAAAGTACCAAATATGGTGTGATTATGGGGCAGATTGTCCCTTTTTTTATGAAAACGATTATCCAGTGCAACCAACATCCGGAAGATACCATTTGTTTTCTTAAAACAAATGTGATATTGATCAATTGGTAATTTTCATGTATGGCAAGCATTAATACAACCAAAGTGACTTCAGCATGACTCCATAGAGGTCCTCCCAACACCTCCACCTAACTATTTAGCAATCAAAGTCTCTGGCTCGCTCGGTGGCATGAGTCTTTGTGCAGCAAATTAAATCAGAGTGCTGCAGGGACTCGCGTTGTCATAAAAAGGTGGATGAAAAAGCTCTCATTAAAGAAAGCTTTGTATTAGAGACTAGGAGGAAACATATGTTGTGTAAAGAAGATAGCACAGAGCAGTCATAATCTTGACAGCCTCGGAGATATAGGAGCTTGCTGTGGAGACAAGGAAACCGGAGACCTGACAGGAATACTGATGCCCTAAAATGATATTACCTAGAGGTACGCTCCGAAGTTTCCAATAAAGGAAAACTCACATGGAATCCGGTCTGCTACCCAGCACCGCGGCGTAAGTCGAGGCATTGGTCAGCCAAGGAGTTAAAATAAAGAAGCATCTTTGGAGAGATAGATCTGATAAGATGTTCCGACATGCACAAATGTTTACTGAAGCGGCGCGGTCCCTCTAGCCGTCCTGCACCTTGGAAATAATGCCTGAATGCCAGTTGCCATGACAACACACCACGCCACCAGAAGTATATCTAGAAACAGCGGGGATTAGCCGCACAGGAAGCAGTGAGGTGCCAAGCAAACCACATACTCGCTTTATTAAAATAATATAGCACAACATCACACAAAAAAACAACCCTCTTCCAGCGAGTGAGATGTTATTTTTCATGCCAAACACACAACTGAACAAACCAACAATGCCGGCTAGACTTGGGTGGGTTTAGGACATTACGTTCCCTGGTTTGGGAAGCTTAAAAGATCTCTGGAGATGTGGAAGATGAGAAAGGATGTAGGCAGAATATAAAATGAAACCAGTTGCTTCTTATGCCCCGTACACACGATCGGATTTTCCATTCAACAAATGTTGGATGTAAGCTTGTTGGCGGAAAGTCCGACCGTGTGTATGCTCCATCGAACATTTGTTATTGGACTTTCCGCCAACAAATGTTGGCTAGCAGGTTCTCAAATTTTCCGCCAACAAAACTTTGTTGTCGGAATTTCCGATCATGTGTACACAAGTCCGACGCACAAAAGTTCACGCATGCTCGGAATCAAGCAGAAGGAGCCGCACTGGTTATTGAACTTCCTTTTTCTCGACTCGTCGTACGTCTTGTACATCACCACGTTCCCACATTCGTAATTGTTGGCCAACATTTCTTTGACCGTGTGTATGCAAGACAAGTTGGAGCCAACAACCTTCGAACATAATTCCATGGTTTTGTTGTCGGAAAGTCGGGTGTACAGGGCATTACAGTTCTAATGGGGTCTTTTTATGAGAAGGATATGTACCATAGTCATGGGACTTAAAGAGTTGAGGGTCAAATAGTCATGTATGGGTCTCTTGTTTTTTTGGAAAGCTGTTCACACACTCCTCAGATGTATTTCTATGAAGAAGTGAGGTTGTTTTGCACCAAAAGTCCAACATCTTCATGGCTCGTGATTAGGTATCTTATATGGGCAGCTCTACTTTGGAACAGCCATGAAAAAAGTGCGTGTGATATCTTTTTATAGTTGTATCTGACTCTCTGGGCAACATGTCTTATACACTTGAAAGACTTTTCCCATAAAATTTTCTTGCCAAGTTTTATTTATTCATTTATTTTACCAAAATTGGCCTCCAAATCTTTACTCAACCCCTCTCCATGTACTCGATCCCGCCCCATAACACTTTGGACACAAATACCAAGGCCAATTTAGTTCAGTTTAGGAGGCAATTAACCTACTAGCATGTCTTTAGAGTGTGGGAGGAAATCAAAGTACCCAAAAAGGAAATCTACTCAAGCATGGGGGCAGCATGCAAACTCTATGCAGATAGTGGTAGACATATGCAGTTTAATTCCTTTCATTCTGAATTTAAATTCGGACAAATTTTTTGTTATTCGGAATTTCAGATGTATCTGAATTTCCGAATGACAATAGTAATGAATTTAAACAAATCCAAAATAACGAAACAACATTTTTCAAATCGAATTTGAATAGTTTTAGAATTTGAATCCTTTTAGAATCAAATTCGAATTTCCAAAGAGAATAAAATAGAACAGAAAAGAAAGGAATAGAATAGAAAATAATAGAATATAAAAAATAAAAAATAGAACAGAATAAAATAGAAAGAATATAACCATCTTCTGAAATTCAAAATTCAAATAGAATAAATTTTAATCCAAATACAATAGAAAAAAATAGAACAGAAAAGAATAGAATATAAAAAAAAAATAGAATACAAAAAATAGAAAGAATATAACCTTCTTCCGAAATTCGGATTTCAAATAGTGTAAATTCGAATTTGAATAGAATAGAAAAGAATATAAACGAAAAGAAAGGAATAGAACAGAACATGAAAGAATAGAAGAAAACAATACAATAGAATGGAACAGAAAGAATATAACCATCTTCCAAAATTCTGAATTTCGAATAGAATAAATTTGATTTTGAATGGAATTCGATTTGAATGCAATTCAAATGGAATTCCTTTTGAAGTCGAATGCAATACAAATTAAAAATTGATTTGATTTTTGTGAATTCGGTCAAATTGAGTTCAATGCGACTGGATTTGGAAAATTGTAATCGATTCAAATAAATGAAAGGAATTCTGAAAACGAATTCAATGAATTAAACAAATTTAACTAAACAAATTTATGTAAGTAACGAAACAAAACTAAACACATTTTTTTGTTTGTTTTGCACATGTCTACTAGGTGGGAGGATGAAATGATTTCATAAATGTAAAAAGTTACTAAGACCTGTCCTCATCTACTGTCCAGCCACAAGGATTGTCAGCCATCAAGTATCTACCAGGGCAGGTTATTAACAACAGATGGTTGTACAGTACAGAGCAGTAACAGCATAATGAACACTATACTACTTACAGCTCCATGGGAAGTAGCACAATATGAAGCTGTAACAGCTTAATGGACAGCAGAACAATAGAGACTAGATACAGCACCATGGGCAGCAGCATAGTGTGGGCCAGTCACAGCGTGATGTAAAGCAGCACAGTGCAGGCCAGTTACAGCACAATGGACAAC
The DNA here is from genome assembly GCA_037952835.1 of Lithobates septentrionalis. NCBI lineage: Eukaryota > Metazoa > Chordata > Amphibia > Anura > Ranidae > Lithobates > Lithobates septentrionalis. The sequence goes on from JBBDGP010000258.1 coordinate 647,583, forward strand.
AGCGCACAACCAGTCAATTACAGCAGCACAGAACAGACCAGTTACCAAACATTGGAAAGCAGCGTAATCGCAGGACAGCTACAAATCTATGGAGAGACGCACAATGCAGACCAATTAGGGCACCATAGACAACAGCATATAACTAAGCAATTACTGCACCATAGATAGCAGCACAAAACAGACCAACTGTCTGCACCACAAACAGCAAGTACAGTGAAGGCCAATTACAGAAACACGGACAACAGCAACGTGCAGGGCAGTTACAGAAACATAGATGGTATCACATAACATACCAGTAACTGATAACGGACAGCAAGACCAGGGGCATGGTTATGCATCATGGACAGCAGCATAGTTGCAGAATCCTGGAGGGGAGTACAATACAGCAGAGTTACAGCACCATGGACAGCAGCACAATGCAGGCCAGTTACAGTGCCATGAACAGCAATGCCACACATATCAGTTACAGCAGCAAAGGTGTGGGCCAATTACAACTTAATTGATAGCAGCATAGTGTAGGCCAGTTAAAACAAAGTGCACACCAATTACAGCAACATGGATAGGAATACAGCACAGGCAAGTTACAGCACCATGGGCATCAATGCAACACAAGACAGTTAGAGCACCATGGACAGCAGCACAGTGCAGGCTGGTTACAGCACCATGGTAATCTACAAAGTACAGACCAGTTATTGCACGATGGACAGCAATGCAACACAGCCCAGTTATTGCACAATGGACAGCAATGCAACACAGACCAGTTACAGCACCATGGACAGCAGCACAATGCTGACCAGTTACAGAACCATGGACAGCAGCACAATGCTGACCAGTTACAGAACCATGGACAGCAGCACAATGCTGACCAGTTACAGGACCATGGACAGCAGCACAATGCTGACCAGTTACAGCACCATGGACAGCAGCACAATGCTGACCAGTTGCAGAACCATGGAGAGAAGCACAATGCTGACCATTTACAGAACCATGGACAGCAGCACAATGTTGACCAGTTACAGAACCATGAACAGCAGCACAATGTTGACCAGTTACAGGACCATGGACAGCAGCACGCTGCTGACCAGTTGCAGGACCATGGAGAGCAGCACAATGCTGACCAGTTACAGGACCATGGACAGCAGCACAATGCTGACCAGTTGCAGAACCATGGAGAGCAGCACAATGCTGACCAGTTACAGCACCATGGACAGCAGCACAATGCTGACCAGTTGCAGAACCATGGAGAGCAGCACAATGCTGACCAGTTACAGGACCATGGACAGCAGCACAATGCTGACCAGTTACTGCCTTTTTCAACCAGGGTGCGCAATGGACAGTAGACATGTGTGATTAGTTTTGTACGAATTTCCGGAAATTCGTACATTCGTGAGGATCCAAATATGAATTTTTATGCATACGAATTTTGTACGAAATTTCGTTTACGAACTTCGGATACATTTAACATAACGAACTTTCATTATTGTTACGAAAAGTTAATGAACCTAAAAGTTAAAAACCCAGGAAGTCAGCACAGCACAGAGATGGTGGGAGCCCCTCATAACGATAAATTTATCATAATGAACTTTCGTTATTGTTACGAAAAGTTTACGAACCTAATGAAAATTCGTATTTCGTTTTAATCCGAATTGAATTTTACGAATTACGAATTAATTTTAATACGAAACGAAACTAATTTATTGACGGCGCACATGTCTAATGGACAGCAATGCAACACAGACCCGTTACAGCACCATGGACAGCAGCACAATGCTAACCAGTTACTGCCTTTTTCAACCAGGTCTCTTCAGGGGTGCCGTGGCAAAATGCCTAAACATTGCCCAAAAATTGTATACAAGGCAGCGGGTAGATGAAGCCTGCCTTTAAGTTACACAAAGCCACAAGTGTTCATTGTGCAGCATTACGACCTTCTAGCCTAACCTCCTAATGACTAATGACATCACCAATTGATAAGGAACATGTCAGTTGCCTGCATAGCATCCTTGTTTGACCCTCCTGTGCCTCTCTCCATCACCTTTGGGGTCACATTAGCTGAGTGATGGAGAAAAACTGAGGAAGAAGAGAAACATTGGAATACTAGTCAGTACCAGTTTGCACCTCTAACATTGGGTCTCCTAAGTGTGTGGATGTTGCTGCATTATGTAAAACTATTAGAATAGTTTTTACATTTTAGAATAGGGGGCCTCAAGACTGTCCTTAATTTTAAAGGGTGCCTCGAGGCTGCCCATAATTTTGGTGGGTGCCTCAAAATTGTCCATAATTTTGGAGGGTGCCTCGAAATTGTCCATAATTTTGGAAGGTGTCTTGAGATTGTCCATAATTTTGGAGGTTGCCTCGAGACTGCTCACAATTTTAGAGGATGCCTCGAGATTGTCTATAATTTTGGAGGGTGCCTCGAGATTGTCCATAATTTTGGAAGGTGCTTTGAGATTGTCTATAATTTTGTAGGGTGCCTCAAGACTGCTCACAATTTTGGAGGGTGCCTCAAGGTTGTCCATAATTTTGGAGGGTGCCTCAAAATTGTCCAAAATTTGGAGGGTGCCTTGAGATTGTACTTAATTTTGGAGAGTGCCTCGAGATTGTCTAAAATTTTGGAGGGTGCCTCAAGATTGTCCATTATTTTGGAAGGTGCCTCGAGACTGCTCACAATTTTAAAGGGTGCCTCGAGGCTACATTTTAGGATGGGGTGCCTCAAAACTGCCCATAATTTTGAAGGGTGCCTCGAGGCTCCCCATAATTTTGGAGGATGCCTCGAAATTGTCCATAATTCTAAAGGGTGCCTCGAGATTGTCCATAGCTTTGGAGGGTGCCTCGAGATTGTCTATAATTTTGGAGAGTGCCTCGAGATGGTCTATAATTTTGGAGGGTGCCTCAAAATTTTCTGTCTATAATTTTGTAGGGTGCCTTGAGATTGCCCATAATTTTGGAGGGTGCCTCAAGATTGTCCATAATTTTGGAGGGTGCCTCGAGATTGTCCATAATTTTGGAGGGTGCCTCGAGATTGTCCATAATTTTGGAGGGTGCCTCGAGATTGTCCATAATTTTGGAGGGTGCCTCGAGATTGTCCATAATTTTGGAGGGTGCCTCGAGATTGTCCATAATTTTGGAGGGTGCCTCAAGATTGTCGAGATTGTCCATAATTCTAAAGGGTGTCTTGAGTGAAAAAAAGGTTGAGAAACACTAGTTACAGCACCATGGACATCTACCAAGTGTAGGCCAGTTTTAGCAGTATGGACAACATCACAATACAAAGAAATAATAGGATCATGGACACAGAAAAACAGTGGTATGTTTATGGACAGCAGCACAGTATATTGTTACCTAAATGGAGTACTACTATTACACCTCTGGTATGTTCTTGCATACCCTGCCAGTGTAGTTATATAGATCTGTCACAAGACTGTTCTCTATAAAATAGCTCTGGAACCCATAACAGAAGACATCTACAGTTTGTAGTGTAAATTTCTGCACCCATGTACAATACAAAGCAGCTACACCACTGTATGACACAAGAGAAAGCTATAAAAAAAACATTCCTTACAGCCTCAAAGTACAGAAATATTAAAAGTGCTATGAAGAACAACATACAAAATGCTAAAGTGGTCATAAAAAGGGGAAAGAAAAAAAAAGATTAAAAAAAACATCACTACAGAGAAAAAAAGTTTAAAAAAAAATTGGGAAAAAAAAGAAAGAGATTAGTTCTTTCTAATCAACTCTGATAAAATGATTTCTTGAAACCAACTAGCACTCATTAATTTAGCCAGACTAATCCGTCTCATTTGGGCATAGCTCAGCCAATTAGATATCACAACTAGATAATGTTGTGCCTCTGTGACTCTCTAAGCAGCAAATCACAACCACTATTTGTCATTTAGGCCACTTTGGATGAGGCCATGATGAGAAAATGATTTTTGCAGAGGTTCAGTTGTAATATTTTGACTGAACCGGTGATAATTATTTTATGATGGAGGGGGTAAAGCCTTCTATAAATATGGAAATAGATATAGGGGAACTTTTGCAAACCATTCTAACCCAATGGCTCATTACCACACTGTGAATAGTATTGGTAGAACCTGAAGAAGTATAAGAGTCCATTCACACCTCAATGTGTGTGTTGAGTGCATGCAAACGCATGTGGTTGGTGTGCATTCGCATGGTGTGTTGCGTTGTTTTTAAATTGCGCTGCAACATTTTTTTTAAAGCTCTTTTAAACTTTGCTACACTTTATTTGTAAAGCAAACTGACTGTTTTGAGTCTTGATTTCAAGAGTGGTGTGGTTGTGATTACATGCATTACGTCGCGTTGTGCCAAAAAGACATACGGCGTGTTCTACTTTTCTTTCAGTGCAGGGCAGCTCACATAAGCACAACACACCGGTGTGAAATTCCTCTATTGAAATACATTGCTTTACAATGAATGTGCACTGGCATGCATTGATAAAAGTGTTTTGGGTTTGTCCTTGTTGACATCTAGCCACAATTTCAGCACAATGCAATTTCATCCTCCAGGGAACTTTCTTCCACTAACAACAGAAGACTTGCCCTTGGCTTCAGTGGGCAAATTTTAAAAGGCTAAGTGCGCCTCAACCACCTCAATACCGGCATGTCTTCTTTTCCAAAAAAAATAGCAAAGAAAAACCACCTTCAGGTGTCTACTTTCCCGAAAAGGGTCATTCCAGGAGTGTTTATAATATTTTGGCTTTTGTTTAACTTGTTTTATACTAGAAAGAAAGGGAAACAATTTGGTTTTCATAATGTTTATTTATTCATTTTTTCCCTTATTTTTTTTTTTTTTGTAAAATTTTTAGGTTTTTTTTCTTTCCCTTATTTTTTTTTTTTTAATGTTTAGTTTTATTCATTTTGCAAAGACCCCAGTGGGTATTAAATATCACCAGGGTGAAATGTTTCATTTGGGTGCAGTGTTTCACGAGTAATTGTAAGTCAAACTATCACAGTACTGAAAACTGGCCAGGATAGGTAGAGTAAACTCTGGTATTGAGCTGAATAAGGATGACCAAGAGCCATGAGAACATTTACTTGCAGATAACCCATTAGGTAAATCCACCTTTTGCAAAGAGACACTACAAATTATAACTTTGGAATTGGAAAATAAAAATAGAACTTATTGATGGGAAAGGTATTGACATAATGTACTAACTGGTATTGCTTTGCCTCCTCTGACTACCAATGAACACCAAATAACATAAACCTATAACAACCAAACCCCCCAATACTTATCAATCTTCCCTCTAATAAAGATGTGGTTGAGACAGGGTAGACATCATCACAGTCTGTCTAAATATATATATATATATATATATATATATATATATATATATATATATATATATATATATACTGTATATATATGTATATATATATATATATATATATATATATATATATATGTATCTGTATATATACACACATGCTATAATGCCAAAAGGACGCCTGCCTTTACACACACATGAACTTTAATGGCATCGCAGTCTTAGTCCATAGGGTTCAATATTGAGTTGGCCCACCCTTTGCAGATATAACAGCTTCAACTCTTCTGGGAAGGCTGTCCACAAGGTTTAGGTGTGTGTCTATGGGAATGTTTGACCATTCTTCCAGAAGCGCATTTGTGAGGCCAGGCACTGATGTTGGATGAGAAGGCCTGGCTCACAGTCTCCACTCTAATTCATCCCAAAGGTGTTCTATCGTGTTGAGGTCAGGACTCTGTGCAGGCCAGTCAAGTTCCTCCACCCCAAACTCGCTCATCCATGTCTTTATGGACCTTGCTCTGGGCACTGGTTCAAATCCTTTGGTGGAGGGGAGATTATGGTGTGGGGTTGTTTTTCAGAGGTTGGGCTTGGACCCTTAGTTCCAGTGAAAGGAACTCTTAAGGTGTCAGCATACCAAGACGTTTTGGACAATTTCATGCTCTCAACTTTGGGGATGGCCCCTTCCTGTTCCAACATGACTGCACACCAGTGCACAACGCAAAGTCCATAAAGACATGGATGAGCGAGTTTGGGGTGGAGGAACTTGACTGGCCTGCACAGAGTCTTGACCTCAACACAATAGAACACCTTTGGGATGAATTAGGGTGGAGACTGCGAGCCAGGCCTTCTTGTCCAACATAAGTGCCTGACCTCACAAATGCGCTTCTGGAAGAATGATGAGTACTGTCTGTGATACTTTATTTATTTGCACTAACACATTTTCATGGACAAGATTTCGGGGTATGTCCCCTTCTTCAAGGTCCAAGCAGTACTGATTCACAAAAGTTTTTGCAGAAGGTAAAATGTTAAAACAAAAACAAAAACTAAAAAATCTCTGAGGGAAAGGAAAAAGTAAAACAAACACATACAGATCAATGTGTATGGCAATGGTAATAAAGCTATCAGCAAGTGAGATAAGACAGAGGGAAAGCTATAGACTGGAGGGGGGGGGGGGGGGGGGGGGTGATAGTCACAGAGGGGGTCATAAAACTTTAGTATAATGGGTCAGGAAACCAATATCTAAATTTAGCCCATTGTTTTTGTGTCAAAAAGAACTATCATTCTTAGCTCAAACATTTTCCTTTCCTAGAAAGTTCTGAAATTCCCTTTAAGAACTAAAACATCGAAGTCTTCTATAGTGTAGTCCGGTTGTGAGAAATGATGTCCCACAGGTGTGCAGAAACTGTCTTCCTTATGTTCCTTGATGGTATGTCATAAGTACGATGGAAGAATGATCAAACATTCCCATAGACACACTTTTGGCAATATAGCGTATATAAATACACTTTATACATATACTGTATAAAACCAACCAGCTAACAAATCGGTAACAAAGTAACTGCTGGTTATAATAATACAATCAGCAAATACAAAAGGTCACAACTCCACCCAACCCAGTTTACTACTCACCGGCATCGTCTGACTCCCATGTAGGGCGTTAATGGCTGCCTGCGCTTCCGCATGCGATGAGTATTTGACAAACGCACATCCTGAAAATGAGAAATACAAGACTTGGTCACCATTCCATCACTTCCAAACTCAACAGTAATTGTACAAATTTAAATATGCGACTTGACTACTCATACTCGTGGATTAACTGTTGCAAAAGATAAGAATTTTCTCAGCCTTTGTTGGATTAAAAAAAAAAAAAAAAAACAATGTAAAAGAACAATTTCAGTTAGTAAAATACATGACATCACAGCATAAGTGTTGCAACGTCTTTCCGGTAATTTTCTTTTGAAAACAGCCACAGGCTGTGTAGAAAAGCCTGTCCTCTGCCAACATGCTGCAGAGAAGGACCCATGCTAGAGAAGACACTCTGCAGAGGTCTGACACGCTCCCTGCTGAGTCACACCTATAGTTCTGCAATGGGTAAAGATTGCACTCCTTGCCATTTGGGGGTCTATAGCTCAGGACTAGGTTGCGTCAGACCTGTTCAGAGAGACCACTGCTTCCACACAGTGAGCAAGTGTCTTTCTATGCAGCATGCTGGCAGGAGACTGGCTTTTCTTTGGAGGCTGTGGTTGCTACATAAAGAGGAAAAAAACCACATTGTGGGACATATTTATAAAGCAGGGGATGTGACATTCACCAAACATTCACTGCAGGTGAATAAATTACTGTAATATACAGTAAAACACATGCACTAGGAGGTTGCACCTGCGGTGAAGTGGGTCGACCATGATTTCCCACAGGAGAATCAGCAGGGTTTCCTGAGAACAGCTGTGGGTGGGAGGCCCCAGTCAAAGCATTGGCTAAAAGCAGCCGCAGCCAATTCATGGCCGTTCACATGTAATTGACCATACCTGCGGACAGTCTGTGTCCAGGGCTGATCATCCTCAGGTAATCATTGCATTTCTGATGACATGCGAATGGCCTCAAATAGCTGTGGGTGCTGTCAGCCTCTTGTTACCTTCTAAAGGGCTTCCCATCTGCAGCTGTACATATAAATGTTTCATTTTCATGATATACCTTATTTTTGATCCAGTGAATTAGTACATGTTCTGAGTGTGTATCAGTCCTGACAGTGGCGCTGACGGTCATTGCTTCATTCTACATCATTCCATTTTCACTACATACCTAATTTCAGATCCAGAGATGCCCTCACTGGGTCTCTGTGCTAATCTATGCTGTGCATGAAGATTGTGGCTAGTAGGAGGGGCTAGCAGGGGGCTGTACATAGCTTTCTGAAAACATCACAGCACCCTGCCTCAGTGCTTCTCTCAATCAACAGCCCTCAGCCCTGATGGATGGGTGGGAGGGGGTAGAAAATGAGAAGGGCACTATCTGACTTGTGAGATGCTCACAGTGTGCAGTAAAATCAGAGTAATCTTCAGTAGAAGCGAGGACCCTGTAAAGACTCATGAGAGAGAGAGAAAGAAAAATAGATATAAAGAGAGAGAGAGAGAAAGAGGAATAGAAAGAGAAGAGGAAGAAAAGGAAGGAGAAGGATGAGAAGGAGAAGGATGAGAAGGAGGAGGAGGAGGAGAAAAGGAAGAAGAGGAAGGAGAAGGATGAGGAGAAGGAGGAGGAGAAGAGGAAGAAGAGGAAGAAGTAGACAGAGGAGAAGGAGAAGAAGAAGAGGAAGGAGAAAAAGGAGAAGGAGAATGAGAAGAGGAAGAATATGAAGAAGAAGGAGAAGGAGAGGAAGGAGAAGGGGAAGGAGAAGGAGGAGGAGATGAGAAAGAAGAGGAAGGAGTCGGAGGAGAAGCAGAAGAAGAAAGAGAAGAGGAAGGAGCTGAAGTAGAAGGAAGAGGAGGAGAAGGAGAAGAGGAAGAAGATGAAGGAGGAGGAGTTGAGGAAGAAGAGGAAACAGAAGGAGGAGAAGGAGCGGAAGGAGAAGAGGAAGGTGGAGAAGAAGAAGGAGGAGGAGGAGGAGGAGGAGGAGAAGAGGAAGGAGAAGAAGGAGAAGAAGGAAAAGAGTAAGGAGGAGAAGGAGAAGAGGGAGAAGAAGAAGAAGGAAAAGAGTAAGGAGGAGAAGGAGAAGAGGGAGAAGAAGAAGAAGGAGAGGAGGAGTAGACAGAGGAGAAGGAGAAGAAGAAGAGGAAGGAGAAAAAGGAGAAGGAGAATGAGAAGAGGAAGAATATGAAGAAGAAGGAGAAGGAGAGGAAGGAGAAGGGGAAGGAGAAGGAGGAGGAGATGAGAAAGAAGAGGAAGAAGTCGGAGGAGAAGCAGCAGAAGAAAGAGAAGAGGAAGGAGCTGAAGTAGAAGGAAGAGGAGGAGAAGGAGAAGAGGAAGAAGATGAAGGAGGAGGAGTTGAGGAAGAAGAGGAAGCAGAAGGAGGAGAAGGAGCGGAAGGAGAAGAGGAAGGTGGAGAAGAAGAAGGAGGAGGAGGAGAAGAGGAAGGAGAAGAAGGAGAAGAAGGAAAAGAGTAAGGAGGAGAAGGAGAAGAGGGAGAAGAAGAAGAAGGAAAAGAGTAAGGAGGAGAAGGAGAAGAGGGAGAAGAAGAAGAAGGAGAGGAGGAGAAGGAGAAGGGGAAGGAGGAGAAGGAGAAGGAGAATACGGAGAAGGAGAAGAAGGAGAAGAGAAAGAAGAGGAAGAAGAGGAAGGACAAGGAGAAGATTGAGAAGAAGGATAAGATTAAGGAGGAGAAGGAGAAGGAGAAGCAGAAGGAGGAGAAGGAGAGGAATAAGGAGAAAGAGAAGAGGAAGGATAAGGAGAAGAGGGAGGAGAAGAAGAAGGAGATGAGGAGAAGGAGAAGGGGAAGGAGGATACGGAGGAGAAGAAGAAGAGAAAGAAGAGGAAGAAGAGGAAGGAGTAGGAGAAGGAGAAGGAGACAAAAGAGAAGGAGAAGAGGAAGGAGAAGGAGGAGAAGGAAAAGAGGAAGGAGGAGAAGGAGAAGGGGGAGGAGGAGGAGGAGGAGGAGGAGGAGAAGGAAAAGAAGAAGAAAAAGAAGGAGAAGAGGAAGGAGCAGAAGGAGGAGGAGGAGGAGGAGAAGGAGAAGGAGAAGGAGAAGAGGAAGAAGATGAAGGAGAAGGAGGAGGAGATGAGGAAGAAGAGGGAGGAGAAGGAGCAGAAGGAGAAGGAGAAGAGGAAGGTGGAGAAGAAGAAGGAGGAGGAGGATGAGAAGGAGGAGGAGAAGAGGAAGGAGAAGGAGAAGAAGGAGAAAAAGGAAAATAAGGAGGAGAAGGAGAAGAGGGAGGAGAAGAAGAAGAAGGAGGAGAAGAAGAAGAAGGAGAGGAGGAGAAGGAGAAGGGGAAGGAGAAGGAGGAGAAGGAGGATACGGAGAAGGAGAAGAGAAAGAAGAGGAAGAAGAGGAAGGAGAAGGAGGAGAAGGAGAAAAAGGATAAGATTAAGGAGGAGAAGGAGAAGCAGAAGGAGGAGAAGAAGAATAAGGAGGAAGAGAAGAGGAAGGATAAGGAGAACAGGGAGGAGAAGAAGAAGAAGGAGAGGAGGAGAAGGAGAAGGGGAAGGTGAAGGGGAAGGAGAATAAGAAGAAGGAGGATACGGAGAAGGAGAAGAAGGAGAAGATAAAGAAGAGGAAGGAGTAGGAGAAGGAGAAGGAGGAGAAAAAGAAGGAGAAGAGGAAGGAGAAGGAGGAGAAGGAAAAGGAAAAGAGGAAGGAGGAGAAGGAGAAAGAGGAGAAGGATAAGAGTAAGGAGGGGGAGGAGAAGGAGAGTGAGAAGGAGAAGGAGAAAGAAAGAGAAGAAAAGTTAAGTTGAAAAAAGTAATGAAAAAGTTCCCATCTCTTTCTGCTCTTATATCTCACCTCTTCCTGAGCATCTGTAGATCCTGCTAGCTGCAGCCAAAACTGTTAATAATATTTACGCACTCGTCTTCCCTCTCTTCGGTGCCTCATTTGCATGCAGCGATTTAGAGAGCACGATATGGATATAGCAATTAAAACGTATCGATCGCCAGCCGCCGTGACCTTTCTAAGAATCAGTAAATATCTGTCGTGGAAACTACAGTCCAAGTAATTAAAATGATTAAGAAGAGGCCTGGAAATGTTTGTTTAGAGGAAGCACCAGTCAGCGGGATGAGGCCTTGCCGGGAGATCGATAAGCTACGCCAGGAAGTGCACCCCATTAAACAGCCACATATCATTATTGTACGAGCCGCAGATCTACCACATAAATGTCAAAAATCTCTGTTTTATAGGTGCATTGCCACTTATTACAAAAAAAGTCCACCTTTACACACGAGACCATAAAATACATACATGGCTTCCATTATGTAATATGTACAAAAATAAAAATGTCTAACCTGGCCAGTGCAATTAAATAGCAGGCATCCTGAAAATGTGAAATAATGTTAGCTGTACTTTGCTTAGCTCTTTGTGCAGTATTTTTGAAATAATGAATGAATTGACTGCATTCAAAAATATCTCTAACCAAAAACGAACCTTCCTTGAAGCATTTCGCCATTCCTGGTTTGCTCCCAATGATATGGGATAGGTCCTCCTCTGTCCTTGTGTGCTAACCAGGAGTAGTGAAACGCATCAAGGAAGGTTGTTTTTGGGCTTGCTCGCAATGATATGGGATAGGTTTTCCCCTATCTTTGTGAGCAAGCCAGGAGTGGTGAAATGCATCAAAGAAGGTTGGTTTTTGGGCGGAGACTTTACTGTATGCAGTCAATTCATTTTTTAATAAAAAGAAATATCTCAAGAGGAGCTAAGTGGAGTGTGGCTGACATTCTTTCATCTTTTCAATGGAGAGTGGACTACAATGGCCAGCACCCAGGGTGTCCATGTAGAAGAGAGTCCAGTCTTGAGTGGAGCTATGATCTGAGCAGGAGTCTTAAGTCTTAATCAGGGCTCCACCAAAATATGGGGTGCTCCTTTAGCAAGATGCAGACCCAACCTCCCGAAAGTGACTCTTAGCACACCCTTCCTCTGCACATTTTTGTTAAAGTGGTTGTAACCCTTGCATATACTCATATGAACGCAGGTAGGTGAATCAAGAAAATACTGCATGTCGGCCACTAGGTTAAGCTGAATATCATAGTTAAAGTTGTTGTAAACCCTTATATATACCCATTTAAATGTAGGTGCTTGAATCAGGAAAATACCATATTTTTACCACTAGGGGCAACTAGGTGGAGATGAAGATATGGTTAAAGTTGGTGTAAGCCCTTACATACACCCAATGAAATGATTGGCCTCTGATGCACAGAGATGAAGTTAATCCTTGTACATAAGTTGTACCTGTTTATTTGCTGCCCTCTCTCCTTGACATCCATTGAAAGTGAAGAATTTACACAGCATTTCTCAGCTCCAAAAACAGGGGGTGGGGATCTGAAGTCACACACTGCACAGCATAAAGCAGGAAGCTGTAATATAAGACCTGAGTGGAGGGAATGGACAACTCTCCTCTACCCAGTCTCATAGGGAAACATGCACAGCTGAGGCTGTCAATCACCTTCTGTAAGCTGAGCCATCTCAAAGGATTGATTGGTGTTGGCATAGACTGTCATAGGTGACTCATGCACATAGCAGAGGAATGCGACAGCAGAGATGAACCACACCAGGAGCTTTGGATTGAGGCAATTACACAATAGAGAAGGATAGGCTTTGTTTGTTGTATAGGCATTTGTCTTTTTGTTTCATGCATTTAATGCATCAACCGCATTTGAACCTACGTACAACAATGTGTGTCACGATGCATTTAAATTCAGTACAGTTAATCAATGTATATTATTATGTGGGCTGACATTCAATACAAAGGGGTCTATTTATTTAAAAAAGTCTTAGCATTCGCACAGCCAACACATATTCTTCACACACTGTGTCTAATATGTCTAGGCCATCTCCTGTAACAACGTGGAAGACATGAGGCCCTACACAAGGAGTGTCCTCAACTATGTCGACCAGGAGTATGGTGAGTGAGAGGTTTGTAACCTTCCATGTGTGCACACCAGCTGCAGAGTTCTTTCTGGGCTGTAAACTGTAAATGGCTGGTATGTGTAGACCTTATTTCTGCAGCAGGCCACCTAGTGGAGTAAGTGGGTGACGCTCTCACGGTTGGCCCTGCTTTCAGACTGTCTCTTGGAGTCATCATGTCCAGTGTAGGGTTATGGACACAGCTTTAAACTTGATGACGTCAGGACCTTAGGCTGCTGGAGCATGGGGGAGAAGATGATGAGTGAATAGAGTTCTGGGTGAGTTGTGGACTGTGAGTGGCCGGCATGTGTAGGCCAGGTTCTGGAGCAGGCCATCTAGTGGAGTAAATGTCCTTGGACCAATTCTGTTTCATTTATTTATTAATGATATAGAGCAGGGATCTTCAAACTACAGCCCTCCAGCTGTTGTGGAACTACTCATCCCATGAAGCATTATAAAACTCTGACATTCAAAGACAAGACTAGGCATGATGGGGATTGTAGTTAATGAACAACTGGAGGGCCATAGTTTGGAGACCCCCTTATATAGAGGATGGGATAAACAGCTCAATCTCAGTATTTGCCGACGATACAAAGTTAAGCAGGGCCAAAACTTCTGCGCAAGATGTGGAAGCCTTATGCCGCGTACACACGAGCGGACTTTACGGCGGACTTTGCCCGGCGGACTGGATTTCGTCGGACAATTCGATGTGTGTGGGCTCCAGCGGACTTTGTTTTCTCAAAAGTTGGACGGACTTAGATTTGAAACTTGTTTAAAATTTATCCGTTGAAATCGAGTCCGGTCGAAAAGTCCGCCGTCTGTATGCTAGTTCGACGGACAAAAAGCCACGCTAGGGCAGCTATTGGCTACTGGCTATGAACTTCCTTGTTTTAGTCCGGTGTACGTCATCACGTACGAATTCAACGGACTTTGGTGGATTGTGTGTAGGCAAGTCCGTTCATTCACAAAGTCCGTCGTAAAGTACGTCGAAAAATCCGCCGGGCAAAGTCCGCCGTAAAGTCCGCTCGTGTGTACGCGGCATTAGAAGAAGACCTCAATAAAATAATGGGTGGGCAACTACATGGCAGATTAGGTTTAATGTTGAAAAATGTAAAGTAATGCATTTGGGTGCAAAAAATACGAATGCAAGTTGCTCACTAGGGGGAGAACCTCTGGGGGAGTCTAGGATAGAAAAAGGCCTGGGGGTCCTAGTAGACGATAGGCTCAGCAATGGCATGCAATGCCAAGCCGCTGCAAGCAAGGCCTACACAATATTGGCATGCATTAAAAAGGGGATTCATTCCAGAGATAAAATGATAATTCTCCCGCTCTACAAGACTCTGGTCCGGCCGCATCTTGAGTATGCCGTCCAGTTCTGGGCACCAGTTCTCAAGAAGAATGTGCTGGAACTGGAGAGAGTCCAGAGAAGGGCAACAAAGCTAGTGAAGGGACTGGAAGATCTCATCTATGGGGAAAGACTACTAACATTGAACTTATTCTCTCTGGAGAGGAGACGCTTGAGAGGAGATATGATAGCGATGTACAAATTAGGTACTGGTGACCCTTGCATTGGGAAAATACTGTTCGGTAAGAGAGAATTTAAAAAGAAATGCGGCCATTCACTTAAATTGGAAGAGAAGCGGTTTAATCTTATCTTTCTTTATTGTCAGAGCCGTAAGGATGTGGAATTCTCTTTCACAAGCAGTGGTATCAGCAGGGAGTGTCGATAGTTTAAAAAAACGATTAGATGGGCACCTTAATGATCACAACATACAGGGAAATATGATGTACTACTGACATAAACACAAGCACACACACATACCACAGGTTGAACTGGATGGACTGGTGTCTTTTTTTCAACCTCACCAACTATGTAACTATGTAAAAAAAAAATGGATAATGCTTTCGCAGTTGGCCCTGCTTTCAGACTGTCTATCGGCATCATCATGTCCAGTGTAAGTCTATAGACTCAGCTTTGATCTTGATGACGTCAGAGCCTTATGCCCTGTACACATGGTCGGACTTTGTTCGGACATTCCGACAACAAAATCCTAGGATTTTTTCAGACGGATGTTGGCTCAAACTTGTCTTGCATACACACGGTCACACAAAGTTGTCGGAAAATCCGATCGTTCTAAACGCGGTGACATAAAACACGTACGTCGGGACTATAAACGGGGCAGTAGCCAATAGCTTTCTTCTCTTTATTTATTCTGAGCATGCGTGGCACTTTGTGCGTCGGATTTGTGTACACACGATCGGAATTTCCGACAACGGATTTTGTTGTCGGAAAATTTTATATCCTGCTCTCCAATCCGATGGAAAATGTCCGATGGAGCCCACACACGGTCGGAATTTCCGACAACACGCTCCGATCGGACATTTTCCATCGGAAAATCCGACCGTGTGTACGGGGCATTAGACCGCTGGAGCATGGGGGAGAAGGTTCTGAGGGAACTGGTCTAGCACCGGGGAGAAGCAGAGGATCGAGTAAGTCGATCTTCTTTTCTGTATTCCTTAGACCTAAACAGTCGATCAACCTTTACAATGCTGGTGCAGCCCCACTGCAAGGGATAATATTTTATTGGCCTAGACTTAGGCTTTAATGGTGGACCCCACCTGTTACTGACAGGTGGTGATTCCAGCGCCAGTGCCAGGGGAGCCCAAAGGTGCCTCTGATTTTGGGGGCAGCTATAAAATGGAGTGGGGTTTTACTTTAATTCAGAAAGCCCCTTTTGAAACACGAAGCAACGTTTCATCCAGGCCAATTTTAACGTATTAAAAATATCCCATTGCCATTGTGTATAAAACAACTCCAGACTGGAAACTCTTTGTCATCTATCTTGGCCAGAGCCCACCCAGGCATTCCAGTAAACAAAAGCCAGCTGGTCTTGTTGTGTCTCCCCCCCCCCCCCCCCCCGTAATCTGCTGTTTCCTGCAGCTCACAAGCGATTAATTGTTGTATAAATAAAAGTTTTTGTAGTCAAAGCCGACTCCAGCGGAGGAGAAGTTTATGGACAGAGGACCTGTCAAGACCCATACGTAGATCAGTAGATAAACTCTCATTAAATGTGATTTATCCTGGGGAGGTTTGTCGGATTACAGAATTTGTATTGTGCTGGAAGAGGGAATATTGTTGATGTGACAGTCCCAGGAAGTCTACAGAAATGATTCATTCGATTAAAGTGAAAAGGGAGCCAGAGACATTTGTCTGCTCCTTCTTACTGTAAGTCTTGATCTAATCCTTCTAGTCAACGCTCACTAACATATGTCCGATGTATTACGATTAAAGGCAAACCGCGGTGTGTTTTCAGTAAGCGGACATTGTTTGATTTGCTATCGGAACATTTTTGTGACAGTAACTTTCAGTGAGACTTTTACATTTTTAAAACACTCTTGCTTTTCTGTATTATGATAATTTTATGTCATAGATTTTAGAATTGTCCCTCTAGTGGTCATCTGTAGATGAGGTTTTATGAACTCAAGCTGAACTTCAGGCAAACAACTAAATACGCAGATAAAATACATATAAGGGAACTGTTTATCAGCCAAAAGATTTGTATTTCTGTCCATCCTGTCCTGAGATTTACTTAGCTCTTTTTCACAGCACAGCCCTATCTGGGAGACCTGAGTTTTCTCTGCTGCAATTAAGTAACACTGATGCCACATACACACGAGTGGAATTTCCGACAGAAAGAGTCCGATGGGAGCTTTTCATCGTATATTCCGACCGTATGTATGCCCCATCGGACTTTTTCTGTCGAAAATTCAGACGGTCTTAGAGAACATGTTCTATATTTTTCCGACGGAACAAATTACTATCGGTCTGTATGCTGTTCCGACGCACCAAAAACGACGCATGCTCTGAAGCAAGTATGAGACAGAAGTTATTGGCTACTGGCTATTGAACGTCCGTTTTCTAGTCCCGTCGTACGTGTTGTACGTCACCACGTTCTGGACGGTCGGAATTTGGTGTGACCGTTTGTTTGCAAGACCGCTTGAGCGGAATTCCATCTGAACTCTGTCGTAAAAACCTTCAGAGTTTATTCCGACGGCAAAACCGGTCATGTGTACAGGGCATTAGAGGTCTTGTCCTTCCCCCAGTCTGTTACTGAGCAGCAATAATTTTCTTTAATTCAGAGATTTCCCCTGCAGTCCTTTTTTTCAACCACTAGATGTCCTCAGCCTTATAGCTGGATCATCCCTGACTTGCCCCCAACCAGTGACTGGACAGTGAAAGGAAAAGCAGCAGACTGATGAGCTCATCTCTCTGTCATTCTGCTCTCTCCTCCTGTCTGTATATTCCTTGTTAGCACATGAGCACAGCACAGCAACCTGAGTGGATCATAGTACTGCTTTTCTCTCTCCTGGTTTGAGCTCTGCTGCATGGAGGCTCAGACCAGGTCAAATTCAGGTACAGTGCTGTGAAAAATTATATGCCCCCTTTCTGATTTTTTAATTTTTTTTTTGCATATTTGCCACACCTAAATGATTCAGAAAAAATGAAACTACATGATCTTTCACTGATGGTTTTTTATATATCCTTATTTATGTATTACTGTGTCCCAATATGACATGTATACTTCATGTTTTGTGATGGTTCTTTTTTAAATAAAATTTTCTATACTCATTTATTTATATTTTTTCATATATGGTAGTGCCTAAAAAGTCCCACCATAGGGGTATTCCCTCCTTCTCCACCTAAATGATTCAGATCATCAAACATATTTTAATATTACACAAAGATAACCCAAGTAAATACAAAATGCAGTTCTGTTAATGCAGTTAAATCATGAATAAACTGTGATTAACCAAGTTTTTTTTGAAAGCTGAGTTAAATTTCACTTGCTGCACTCAGGCCTGGTTACTGCCAAACCTGTTGAATCAAGAAATCACTTAAATAGAAGCTGTCTGACAAAGTGAAGCAAGCTAAAACATCTCTAAAAGCAACGCGTCATGCAGCAATCTAAAGGAATTCAAGAACAGATGAGAAACAAAGTAATTGATATGTATCAGTCTGGGAAGGGTTACAAATCCATTCCTAAGGTTTTGGGACTTCAGCAAACCACGGTGAGAGTCATTATTCACAAATGGAGAAAACTTGGAACAGTGGTGAACATCAAAGGAGTGGCTGGCCATCCAACAATATTCCAAGAACACAACGATGACTCATCCAGGAGGTCATACAAAAACCTAGAACAACATCTAAAGAACTGCAGGCCTCACTTGCCTCAGGTAAAATCAGTTCTTGATTCACCCATAAGAAAGAGACTGGGCAAAAATGGCATCTATGGGAGAGTTCCAAGGCCAAAGCCACTGCTGACCAAAAAGAACACAAAGGCTCGTCTCACATTTGCCCAAAAAAATCTTGATTATCCTTAAGACTTTTGGGCAAATATTCTGTGGACTAATGAGACAAAAGTTGAACTTTTTGGAAGGTGAGCCACCTGATGTAAAACTAACACAACATTTCAAAAAAAGGATATCATACCAACAGTCAAACATGGTGGTGGTAGTGTGATGGTCTGGGGCTGCCTTGCAGCTTCAGGACCTGGATGACTTGCCATCATTGATGGAACGATGAATTCAGAACTCTACCAGAAAATCCTTATGAAGAAAACTCAAGCTCAAACGAACTTGGGTTATGCAGCAAGACAATGATCTGAAACACACCAGCAAGTCCACCTTTGAATGGCACCTCCTGAATGGCTCAAAAAAACAAAAAACAAAATTAAGGTTTTGGAGTGGCCTAGTCAAAGTCCAGACTTAAATTCGATTGAGATGCTGTGGCATGACCTTAAACAAGCCGTTCATGCTGGAAAACCCTCCAATGTGGCTGAATGAAAACAATTCTGCAAAGAAGAATGGGCCAAAATTATTTTACAGCGATGTGAAAGACTCATTGCCAGTTATCGCAAACGCTTGATTGCAGTTGTTTGGCGCCAAGGGTGGCCCAACCAGTTATTAGGTTTAGGGGGCACTTACTTTTTCACATAGGTCCAGGCAGGTTTGAACAGATTGCACAGGTTTTTTCCCTTAATAAATAAAATCATTTCAAAACTGCATTTTGTATTTACTCAGGTTATCTTTGAGTACTATTAAAATTTGCTTGATGATTTGATTTACTTAAAGCGGGGTTCCCACTTAAAAAAAAAAAGAAAAAAGAAAAGTCAGCAGCTACACATACTGCAGCTGCTGACTTTTAATAATCGGACTCTTCCCTGTCCCAGGGTCCAGTGATGCGGGGGATTGAAGCCTGGCTCGTCCCCACCTCTGCTCTGCAGCATCGGCATCTTAACTGTGGGCGCCCGGCTGTGGCTTCACAGCTGGGCACCCACTGTGCATGCGCGAGCCGTGCCACGGGCCATCACTGGCCACGCAATCATCTGCGACCAGTCACGTGTCCCAGATGATTGACAAGAGGGAGGGGAGGGAGGCGATCTCCCTTCCTGCGCCGAGGGAAGTGACGTCAGGAGCCCGGGCGCCGAAGGAGGCAGACTACGAGGGACCCCCTAGCAACAGGCATTTAGAGGTGAGTAAAAAAAAAAAAAAATTCTCCAATTGTTTTTTTTTTATTTTTTTTTAAGCATATTAATATTTTTTTTTTTTGGGGGGGGGGGGGGGGGGGGTGGAACTCCACTTTAAGTGTGACAAATATGCAAAGAAATAAAAAATCAGGAAGGGGACAAATACTTTTTCACTGCACTGTACTGAAACTTCTTGCATTTAAAAAATACATTTAATGATGTATAAACAAATACAGAGCTGTATTAATTTGTGTCTTACATATCTGCTTGGAGTTCAGTCTTAAATCTGTCATTTCCATCTGCTGGCAGAAATTTGGTAATGCAGAAACTGCTTACTGTTGCCACCCACATAGAACATACTGTATGTGTGACAGCAAAAGGGTGAAATATAAGCACCCACATGGTGCACATGTGCATCAATGGGTGGCCAAGGTTTCTGTGTAGAGAGCATGCTCACTGCACACTCCCAGCACAAAGGAAAGCTCTTAGTCACCAAAAACGCTCAGTAGCTGGTGGGATCGGCTCCTGATCATGTGACCACCGTGACAGCCAATCACAGTAGTCACTTGATCATTGGTCCTTTTGATCAGGCATACAGACCAGGATTGGGCATAAAGGGGTAAGCCTAAAGAATTATGAGAACTGTGGAGCCTCTTGTATAGGCTACAAGGAGCTGTTCCTGCCACGAATAGAATTTCCATTTAATTTGGGCCATTGGATCAATATATGCCTGTGCAGCCAACCTACCGATGCTGTGACCTTGCGCTCAGTAATTTAAAAATATACAAATAAAAGTATTTTATAATTGCCATGCAATGTTGAGTATCTAGCATACCTTTGCTGTTTCCATCTGGTCCTCGAAGGATTGTACACTCCTCGATATTCCCAAAAGCTTCAAATAGCCGACGGACATCGTCTTCTGACTGTTGTTTGTTCAACATGCCCACGAAAAGTTTTCTGTCTTCTGGAACAAAATTAAGAGTTGCTTACCATATTATGGTAACCCTAATATCAAGACATTCCTAATACAGCAGTAATATGAATTTTATTGCTGTAGAAATATCATGATGTGCAGGCTGACAGGTTTTTTTTTAGTCACCAAATATAAAAATATCCAAAAAGACATATCCAAGAGGCCCTGGGACTTCTATTAGTTCAATTAAATGAAGGAGAAACTTATGACTTCAAACAAGCTCTCATGCTCTTGCAAGGCCACTTACATTCAGCAAGGCTCATCCTGGGGGGTGCCCGGAGGTAGCTCAGAATATCAAAAACAAATAAACGAGCCCCAAACCAAATGGGTGAAAGAATCCATGCTGCTTTTAGTATTCATGATATGTTCATAGAAAGAAAGGCCCATGTGTTTCGGGGGGCCCTGTTCATCAGGGCTTGAGAACAAAAAATGGTGGCTAGAATGGACACAAGCGGTCCAGACAGTTCTGTATTCAGATCTACTCTGCTCTTCTTGTGAAATATGGATTTACCAATTCTTATTATGGACAGGTAGCTAGATTTAGTTAGATAAAATTACGGGAGCTACCACTGCCTTCTTGTTTTTAAAGGTGCAGGTTCATAGGGTGCCATTCTTCCTTGAATCAACAAGTATGTAGCCAATGGAGTCATAGGTTCTGCATACTTGTTCTGGGTAAGTAGTGAAGCAAGGATAGGTATGATGGCCCAGGAGTTTACAAAAATAACGAATAACCACATTTGATTTATCTCATGATGGGTAGCCTTTAACATCAAACCTTTTACCAGGATAAGAGGATATCTAAGAAAGGCTTTGATGATTAAAGCGGGGTTCCACCCAAATTTTGAACAATATCTGTATGTATTCTCTTCCTTGCCTAGATGCTGACATGCCGTTTAAAAAAATTTAAATCGCCGTAATTACCTTTTATTTTTCTATTCTTCTTTGCACTTCCTGGTTCTCCTCCCGTGGGAGTAGGCGTGTTTATAGCCTCTCCCAGACTCCTGGGAGCTAGTCTCATGCTTCCCAGGATGTCACTGAGCATGTGCGGGAACGAGCGGTGAATGCTGGGAGCACAGCATTCACCACATCCAGGAAATAAATGCTTGTGGGCTTCAAATGCCCACAATGAAGATGGAAACCGCCTGCAGTGAATAATATAAGTTATTCTTTCTGACAAAATCTGACACAGGCGGACATATTACACACAATATGTGAGTGAGTATGTAATGCTGAGAAGAAAAGTTTGTGAATGAACTAAAAAAAAAAAAAAAACGATAGATAGGTGGACCCCCGCTTTAAAGTCAAGTTTAGAAATGTGTTTGGTCAATCATAAATCAATTGGTTGAACACAAACTGCTACTATTCAGGGCAAGACCATCACAGTAGATAATGTCCTCCCAAAACTCCTAACTTTATGCCGCGTACACACGAGCGGACTTTACGGCGGACTTTGCCCGGCGGATTTTTCGACGTACTTTACGACGGACTTTGTGAATGAACGGACTTGCCTACACACAATCCACCAAAGTCCGTCGAATTCGTACGTGATGACGTACGACCGGACTAAAACAAGGAAGTTCATAGCCAGTAGCCAATAGCTGCCCTAGCGTGGCTTTTTGTCCGTCGAACTAGCATACAGACGGCGGACTTTTCGACCGGACTCGAGTTCAACGGATAAATTTTAAACAAGTTTCAAATCTAAGTCCGTCCAACTTTTGAGAAAACAAAGTCCGCTGGAGCCCACACACATCGAATTGTCCGACGAAATCCAGTCCGCCGGGCAAAGTCCGCCGTAAAGTCCGCTCGTGTGTACGCGGCATTACTGTCAGCTTAAGAATCACATTGACACATAACCTATGACCCATCTCAAAGAAAGTTTCACAACTTCATATAGGCTTCCTAATTGCCAAATTTAATTGCCATCTCAGCTCGAGTGGGTTGTCTGCTCGGTTCCTTGCTTTCTGTTCGGTTCTTCTCTTTCAGCATACAATGCTCCTCCCGCTAAGTATATTTAGAAGGAGGGCTACAGATGTTCTCATGTGTACGTAAAGTAAAGGAAAAAAACTCAGTTGGAGGAGTGTAAACTCCTTATAATAGCCAAAGCAGGAGTGCACCACCTGGAAAAAGGTCAGAGATCTTACCAAGAGATATCAGAAACAAATTAAGCAACATCTACCAAAATGCTACATGGTCGCTTTGAGTGGACTGACCCTTTGAGCTCTTTTTCGAACTTCACCAAGGGTCAGGCAGCCTCTGCTTATGTACGAGTTGTATAAACCTCAGGAAAAGTCCAGACAAATCAAGAAGGCTTGGCTACAGGAGGACAAATGTACGACACTCAATGCCTGCATCAACAAATCCGATGACCAGGTTGGTGCAACTAAGGCAAGAGACCAGGTATCACCCATCATCAAGGCCTAAGGCAAGTACTCTAATTTTATTTTCCCCAAGAAGATAAGGAAATCACTTTCACCTACCTAAAACAAAATCTTAACTGCTTTGTACTGGAGCGTTGACAAGTTGTATATATGGCAAGGCGATAAAAGCTGCTCACATGTGATAACGATAACCAATCTTTTATTTAAATGGTAGAGTATACAGTATATAATCAGCATTAAATACATATAACTATATACTGTATACTACATATACATTTTACAGTGCCTTGAAAAAGTATTAATACCCCTTGACATTTTCCACATTTTGTCATGTTACAACCAAAAACGTAAATGTCTTTTATTGGGATTTTATGTGATAGACCAACACAAAGTGGCACATAATTGTGAAGTGGAAGGAAAATGATAAATGGTTTTTAATTTTTTTACAAATAAATATCTGAAAAGTGTGGCGTGCATTTGTATTCAGCCCCCTTTAATCTGATACCTCTAACTAAAATCTAGTAGAACTAATTGCCTTCAGAAGTCACCTAATTAGTAAATAGAGTCCAGTCCACCAGTGTGTACATTTATCTCAGTATAAAAACAGCTGTTTTGTGAAGCACTCAGAGGTTTGTTAGAGAACCTTTGAGAATAAACACCATCATGAAGACCAAGGAACACACCAGACAGGTCAAGGATAAAGTTGTGGAGAAGTTTAAAGCAGGGTTAGGTTATAAAAAAATACCCCAAACTCTGAACATCTCACAGAGCACTGTTCAATCCATTATCCGGAAATGGAAAGAGTATGGCACAGCTGTAGACCTAGAAAATTAGGAGAAACCGCGCTAATAAACCAAAATAATCAATTAATATGAAAAGCTGCAATCCCCACAAAAAACATCAATTGTGGATAAACATAGGAAAAAATAAGGGGTTGCGCTAATACCTGTGTACCTTAATATAAAATCTACAGTGAAAAGATATTTATATAATGACTATATATAAACCAAAGATAATGTGCAAAACATTATATAGTGATATGAAAAAGTCCCATCAAGTGAAACATCAAATATGATATCTTAGTGAGTCCAAATCACCAACAGAAACCAACAAAAGTCCAAGTGATGATTGGTATTAATCCGTGACAGCAAGGGAGGGTCCACCACCAGAAAATGGAAGGGGTTGCTCCTTACCAGATGGCCATGACCCCCCACCACAGAGGATCACAGCAAGCAGAAATCTTTAAAAGCCAGAATTAGGAACTGCCAACGATGTCCACCAGAGGTCCTCTCATCATCAGCCACACCAACGAACCCATGGCAAGGATACCATAAAACATAGAGGGAACTCACATAGTGTAAAACTGATAAATTTATTTTGAATAAAAGCAAGTAACAAAATGCACACTTACAAAGCGTGATGTAATAAACAGCCTTAAGTCCGGCTCGGTGGCCACCGGAGCTTGGACAAACCCATCCTGCTGGAATGCGGTTTGCTTGGGGGTGACGTCTGGGCGTCGTCTGGCTCCGCCCTATGCGTTTCGTGACATCATCACGTCTTCCAGGGGCACAGGCGGCGCGCTGCGTCACCTCCCTTAAATAATCCCAGAACGAAACCAAGCCTCGCTATGGATCGCTACACACTATGGGCGACCCAAACCACCACAGACACTTCCGGCATCCGGATGCGTTCCACAGTCGGTGGATTGGAGCTGTGGAAAGAAGGGTCCCCAAAGGGACCTCTATCCAGTTGCCCCAAAAATTAGAAATTCATTACCAACTACAACTTCTAAGTTCTAAAAACCGGAAGTGGGGTAATATGCTGATTGTAGTCTCCAACCAACAAACCCCACCATTATTGAGTAGCGCCATCTAGTGGATGTGTCAAAAAGTGCTACAAATGCCTGTATTAGGGACTGCATATTACCCCACTTCCGGTTTTTAGAACTTAGAAGTTGTAGTTGGTGATGAATTTCTAATTTTTGGGGCAACTGGATAGAGGTCCCTTTGGGGACCCTTCTTTCCACAGCTCCAATCCACCGACTATAAGTCAATTCAGCTTCATTACGATTTTTGATTGTTTTTTAAAAAAAATCAAAAAAATGATGTTTGTCACTCAATGGGTTTGTAGGACTCTACCACTAGGTGGCGCTGCTGTACCCATTTGGGAGAGGCAGATTAGAGACCACGATTCATTGATTTTGGTATTTCCGGTCTCCAAAATCTAGGTTTAGATGTAAGGATGGAGGAATGGGGATATTTATATCCCCAATTCCTCCTTTTATAGTCCTTTTCTATTTATCAAACAGATATCGTGGGTCTCTATGTTTGTATTGGGTTAAACCATTCAACTTAGAGTTCCTGTTACCAACCAGGGTTTTATTACTGTTAAGATGTGTTAGAATGGTTTACCCTATTCCGTTCACTTTATATCTTGTTTTATATATTTATCAGGCATGATGTGCATTTGCACAGTGTTTATGTCCGGATCTGCTGTTTGAGTGTATGGGCTTTTATGAACATGCATTGGTCCACATAGACTGCCCTAATTATGCAGCCTCTGCTGATCGCTCGCGCTGTGGAACGCATCCGGATGCCGGAAGTGTCTGTGGTGGTTTGGGTCGCCCATAGTGTGTAGCGATCCATAGCGAGGCTTGGTTTAGTTCTGGGATTATTTAAGGGAGGTGACGCAGCGCGCCGCCTGTGCCCCTGGAAGACGTGATGATGTCACGAAATGCGTAGGGCGGAGCCAGACGACGCGCTCACGTCACCCCCAAGCAAACCGCATTCCAGCAGGACGGGTTTGTCCGAGCTCCGGTGGCCACCGAGCCGGACTTAAGGCTGTTTATTACATCACGCTTTGTAAGTGTGCATTTTGTTACTTGCTTTTATTCAAAATAAATTTATCAGTTTTACACTATGTGAGTTCCCTCTATGTTTTATGGTATCCTTGCCATGGGTTTGTTGGTGTGGCTGATGATGAGAGGACCTCTGGTGGACATCGTTGGCAGTTCCTAATTCTGGCTTTTAAAGATTTCTGCTTGCTGTGATCCTCTGTGGTGGGGGGTCATGGCCATCTGGTAAGGAGCAACCCCTTCCATTTTCTGGTGGTGGACCCTCCCTTGCTGTCACGGATTAATACCAATCATCACTTGGACTTTTGTTGGTTTCTGTTGGTGATTTGGACTCACTAAGATATCATATTTGATGTTTCACTTGATGGGACTTTTTCATATCACTATTTAATGTTTTGCACATTATCTTTGGTTTATATATAGTCATTATATAAATATCTTTTCACTGTAGATTTTATATTAAGGTACACAGGTTTTAGCGCAACCCCTATATTTTTTTCCTACAGCTGTAGACCTACCAAGACATATCCATCCACCTAAACTGACAGGCCGGGCAAGGAGAACATTAATCAGAGAAGCAGCCAAGAAGTCCATAGTAACTCTGGAGGAGCTGTAGAAATCCACAGCTCAGGTGGGAGAATCTGTCCACAGGACAACTATTAGTCGAGCACTCCACAAATCTGGCCTTTATAGAAGAGTGGTAAGAAGAAAGACATTGTTGAAAGAAAACCATTAAATGTTCCGTTTGCAGTTTGCAAGAAGCCATGTGGGGTGACGCAGCAAACATCTGGTCAGATGAGACCAAAATTTATTTTTTTTGGCCTAAAAGCAAAACGCTTTGTGTGGCGGAAAATTAACACTGCACATCACCCTGAACACGCCATCCCCACCATGAAACATCATGTTGTGGGGATGCTTTTCTTCAGCAGGGACAGCAAAGCTGGTCAGGGTTGATGGGGAGATGGATGGAGCCAAATACGGGGCAATCTTAGAAGAAAACCTGTTGGAGTCTGCAAAAGACTTGAGACTGGGGCTGAGGTTCTCCATGTGTTAGAATGTCAAAGTCTAGACCTAAATCCAATTGAGAAACTGTGGTAGGACTTGAGAATTGCAGTTCACAGACGCTCTCCATACAATGTGACAGAGCTTGAGCTATTTTGCAAAGAAGAATGGGCAAAAATGTCGCTCTTTAGATGTGCAAAGCTGGTAGAGACATCCCCAAAAAGACTTGCGGCTGTAATTGCAGTGAAAGGTGGTTCTACAAAGTATTGACTTAAGGGGAGGTGAATACAAATGTACCCCACACTTTTCAGATATTTATTTGTAAAATATGTTGAAAACCATTTATCACTTTTTCAAGGCACTGTGTGTATATATATATATATATATATATATATATATATATGTGTGTGTAAACTAGGACACCATGATCCCCAACACTGCGGGCATTGCAAGCCACCAATGCTGCCTCACTATTCTCTACCACACGCCATCTCATCAAATTTACTACTGGTCGATGTCTCTGATTCCTTACCATGATGGCTATTACTTTGTGCCACTGAGCTTCCTAATCTTACATCTTTTTGGGTTGACATCTCTGTAGATGTTTTAATTAGTGGAAGGTCGGAAGCTGCTGGAAGCTGAACAAGCTGAAGTATATCTATGTGCAAATCCACTCCACATATAATAAAGTGGGAATTAAGGCTCAATTCAAACATAAAAATGCTGAGTTTGGTGAACTCAGGAGACAACTCATATCTACTAAGTGGCTTTGATTTGGCAAGGCACCAGTCTGCATCGCTAGGTAATTCCATACAGCTTGCCCTGTCATCATCTAAATGGAAGGAAATTGAGTCTATGAGAGTCTATGATAGTGCAAGCCAGGTGTTTCTTGATTCCTCAACCATTCTTAACAATGCACATTAAAGCGCGAGAGGAGGATGCACTAAATTCTGAGACAAGAGGATATAATCCCACCCAGAAGCACATTGAAAAGCCTACTAAATATGGCTACATTGATGAAAAGTTCAATCACATGCCAGCTTATTCTGTCTCCTAGAATGTCCAGTGGTCATTTGATGGTGTCTTACCTCCCTGAAAAATTCTCATTCATGCTATATAAAAAAGTACCTTAAGAGACCAGATGTTACTCTTTAAGCACAGTGTACACTTTAGGCACAGTTGCAGAGCTTCTTATAGTAATAGTTAATGCCATGCAAGACTTTATTTGGTGCACAGATAATATACTGTATACTTATTCATTCCCTGGATATCTCCCACCTAGACTACTGCACCTCCCAACTCACTGGCCTACCTTTACACAGTCTATCTGCTTCTTCAATCTATTAGGAATGCTGCTGCTAGACTTAAACACCTTACTAAACAATCTTTGGCTGCTGCTACTCTCTGCCAATCCTTTCACTGGCTTCCACTAGCCCAATGTATAACAATTCAAAATACTAACCACAACATACAAGGCTATCTGCAAAACAGCCCTCAGCTACAATGCCAACCTCATCTCAACATATTGCCCAAATCGTCCTCTCCACTCCTCTCAAGATCTCTTGCTCTCTATCTCTCTCATTAGCTCCCCCCATGTCACCTCCAGGACTTGTCCAGAACCTCTCCCATCCTCTGGACCTCTCCACCCCAGTATGTCCAGGTATCTCCTACCCTGTCTGTCTTTATGCGATCCCCAAAACCTCACTTGTGAAGGGAAGCCTACCCTACCTCCACCTACACCTAAGAACTGTACTTCGGCCACCTACATCAGATCATCCCTTGCAGCTATTACTTTTTGTACCACCTCCCCCTCCCTTTAGACCATAAGCTTCATGAATAGCCTTCCTAAGCCTTCTGTATTGAACTATATTGTAATTGTACTGTCTCCCTTTATATCATACAGTGCTGCGCAAACTGTTGGCGCTATATAAATCCTGTA
Organism: Lithobates septentrionalis; assembly: GCA_037952835.1. Lineage (NCBI taxonomy): Eukaryota > Metazoa > Chordata > Amphibia > Anura > Ranidae > Lithobates > Lithobates septentrionalis. The sequence goes on from JBBDGP010000258.1 coordinate 676,080, forward strand.
TAATAATAATAATAATAGTGACAGGTGAAACACAGATTTACAGTTTGCTCAACATGCCTGATAGTGGTTTAAGTTATAGTTTATTCTTACTAGATGGGGACAAGGGAAGACTAAAGTTTAAAGTATATATATATATATATATATATATATATATATATATATAACCACAAATAATAGTGCCCCACCAACAATATATAGATATATTATTTATATATATATATATATATATATATATATATATATATATATATATATATATATATATACAGTATCTTACAAAAGTAAGTACACCCCTCACATTTTTTAAATATTTTATTATATCTTTTCATGTGACAACACTGAAGAAATGACACTTTGCTACAATGTAAAGTAGTGAGTGTACAGCTTGTATAACAGTGTAAATTTGATGTCCCCTCAAAATAACTCAACACACAGCCATTAATGTCTAAACCGCTGCCAACAAAAGTGAGTACACCCCTAAGTGAAAATGTCCAAATTGGGCTCAATTAGCCATTTTTCCTCTCCGGTGTCATGTGACTCCTTAGTGTTACAAGGTCTCAGGTGTGAATGTGGAGCAGGTGTGTTAAATTTGGTGTTATCGCTCTCACTCTCTCATACTGGTCACTGGAAGTTCAACATGGCACCTCATGGCAAAGAACTCTCTGAGGATCTGAAAAAAAGAATTGTTGCTCTACATAAAGATGGCCTAGGCTATAAGAAGATTGCCAAGACCCTGAAAGTTAGCTGCAGACAAGACCATACAGCGGTTTAACAGGACAGGTTCCACTCAGAACAGGCCTCGCCATGGTCGACCAAAGAAGTTGAGTGCACGTGCTCAGCGTCATATCCAGAGGTTGTCTTTGGGAAATAGACATATGAGTGCTGCCAGCATTGCTGCAGAGGTTGAAGGGGTGGGGGGTCAGCCTGTCAGTGCTCAGACCATACATTCCACACTGCATCAAATTGGCCTGCTCTTCTAAAGATGATGCACAAGAAAGCCCGCAAACAGTTTGCTGAAGACAAGCAGACTGAGGACATGAATTACCGGAACCATGTCCTGTGGTCTGATGAGACCAAGATAAACTTATTTGGTTCAGATGGTATCAAGCGTGTGTGGTGGCAACCAGGTGAGGAGTACAAAGACAAGTGTGTCTTGCCTACAGTCAAGCATGGTGGTGGGAGTGTCATGGTCTGGGGCTGCATGAGTGCTGCCGGTACTGGGGAGCTACAGATCATTGAGGGAACCATGAATGCCGACATGTACTGTGACATACCGAAGCAGAGCATGATCACCTCCCTTCGGAGACTGGGAGGTATTCCAACATGATAACGACCCCAAACACACCTCCAAGACGACCACTGCCTTCATAAAGAAGCTGAAGGTAAAGGTGATGGACTGGCCAAGCATGTCTCCAGACCTAAACCCTAAACCCATCTGTGGGGCATCCTCAAACGGAAGGTGGAGGAGCGCAAGGTCTCTAACATCCACCAGCTCTGTGATGTCATCATGGAGGAGTGGAAGAGGACCCCAGTGGCAACCTGTGAAGCTCTGGTGAACTCCATGCCCAAGAGGGTTAGGGCAGTGCTGGAAAATAGTGGTGGCCACGTAAAATATTGACACTTTGGACCCAATTTAGTCATTTTCACTTAGGGGTGTACTCACTTTTGTTGCCAGCGGTTTAGACATTAATGGCTGTGTGTTGAATTATTTTGAGGGGACAGCAAATTTACACTGTTATACAAGCTGTACACTCACTACTTTACATTGTAGCAAAGTGTCATTTTTTCAGTGTTGTCACATGAAAAGATTTAATAAAATATTTACAAAAATGTGAGGGGTGTACTCACTTTTGTGAGATACTGTATGTGCATGCAAGACCAGGAGAGGCCTTAAACACTCCTGCTTAACAGCTTTAATTTTGCTACATAAAAAATTTAAAGCAACCCTTTTTTATTTTTCTTCCTGGTTAGTAAAAATCCAAGGGCCATACCCCCTCCATCCTTTGATGCTAACCAGAACCAGAACAAGGGGTGGGAGGGAGGGGCAGCTGCCCTGGGTGCAGAGAAGCAAGGGGGCAAAGATTAGATGCAGGGTGGTACACCCATTCAACGCCATGTAATAACAGTTGGGGAGGGGGGAGCAGTTCTGCAAACTTGCCCTAGGCGCTAGACGACCCTGTCCCATTACTGATGCTCACCAGCCAACAGAGGCACACATACCTCAGTGGCAGGGCATACCAAGACAGTGACTTATAGTCACATATAAGACAGTCAATATAGACAGTCAATATCTGGTTTCAAGAGATTCCAGGTTGCTCTGGAAGGTGAAAAGAAAGCTCTGCTTGCTAGATATGACATGTTTTATTTAAAGGCTTAACCCTTCCCCAGACCTTTTAGGACCAGAGCCACTCCTTTTTCTTTTTCCGTCATGGAAAGTTAATATTTGAGCGCTTTGTTGTTCACTTCTATAGCATGGCACCGTATCATTAGACACAATAGAGAAATCTACGAGGACACAAAAAAGGCATTATTGCAGTTTTCTGGGCTTTTTCCACAGCGTGATCCAATCGGCGCACACAAAGGAGAGAATTTTCTATCACGCGTGCCCTGGCTGACTTTTCACATCAAATTAAAGTTGGTTCTTTCAAGGCCTCAGAAAGGGTAATTGAAACAGTTCTTCACAATTGGTCTGACTTACGTTCTATCTTCCTCATCTCCGTCTGTATCAGTGACGCTCACGAGCGCAGACAAGCGGCATAGGCAAACCTCGCTTAATATTAAAGTATGTGATTAAATGGGATTCGCCAAAAAGACAATGCGCTGAAGACCTGCCAATTGTTAATCCCTTGTTCACTGTTCTTAAAAATTAAATTTCTTCCTTTCAAGAGGGAAGAACAGAAGGACGAGTAGACTGAAGGGTGTCTCATCTTCAGGGTGTCTGATCATATCCCCACGCTCTTAAAATCTTAAGTCCCTATTAATATGTATGTTCATGACGCAAATCTCTATCCTCGGAAATTCAACCATTACTTTTTTTTTTTCTATGTTATAATCACGGATTATTGATGTCAGATACAGTTGAAGTGGTCTATTAAAAAAGGGCATAATAGTCAGTCTGATGGTTTTATTGTCCTGTTCTAACCATTCTGTAACTTGAGTTATTTCTAATCTCGTTCAGCAGTTTGTTCTATATCCTTCATACACCAAACCAAAATTCTGTTTTTATAACGGTTTCGATTATAGCTGACAGTAGTATGTCACCAAGTTCAACCAGACTTGTTCTGGAAATGAGTAAATGTTCATTTGTAATAATTGCCAGGAGCATACCCTAGCACTTATATCCACACAGGTAAATGAGTTTACTTCTCCATGGAATGAATACATTTTTTAACTATATCATACATGTGTTGGACCAGGGTAGTGTTGTGGACCTTGATTTAAGAAAAACATTTGTTATGCCGCGTACACATGAGCGGACTTTACGGCGGACTTTGCCCGGCGGATTTTTCAACGTACTTTCCGACGGACTTTCTGAATGAACGGACTTGCCTACACACAATCCACCAAAGTCCGTCGAATTCGTACGTGATGACGTACGACCGGACTAAAACAAGGAAGTTCATAGCCAGTAGCCAATAGCTGCCCTAGCGTGGCTTTTTAGTCCGTCGAACTAGCATACAGACGGCGGACTTTTCGACCGGACTCGATTTCAACGGATAAATTTTAAACAAGTTTCAAATCTAATTCCGTCCAACTTTTGAGAAAACAAAGTCCGCTGGAGCCCACACACATCGAATTGTCCGACGAAATCCAGTCCGCCGGGCAAAGTCCGCCGTAAAGTCCGCTCGTGTGTACGCGGCATTATGATTCCGCATAACAAGCTAGGACTTAACTCCTGGGTGGTTCAGTAGTTGGCTTAGGAATAGATCTCAGAGTGTGATTTAAAAAAATGGAGTTCATTCAGGACATTAGTGGTGTACCACAAGGTTCCGTAGTAGGTCCTGTTTTATTTAATCTGAATGGGCCATAACTGAAGGTTTAGTGGGTAAGGTATGTCTTATTGCTGATGGCACAGATGTGTGCAATAGGGTTGATATTCCTGAAGGTGTTTATAACGTGGCCTATGATTTTGCATTTCTGGAAAACTAGTCAAAGCTGTGGAAACTGCAGTTGAATGTTTCTACATGCAAACCAATGCATTTGGGGATACAATGTTTCCCAGAATACAAAGGAAAAGATTTGGACGTGCTTATTTCAGTTTATTGCAAAATGAGCAAACAGTGGCAGTGGAAAAACTGTATAGAACTACATCACTAGGGGGATCCCTAAGTAGGGGGAAGGAGGTCCTTGTTACTCTATATGAGTCTTCAGTTATCTCTAGAGGGATCCCCAGCAGGAGGAAGGAGGTCCAGATTCCAGTATATAGATCTTTAGTTATCACCAGAGGAATCACCAGCGGGGGGAAGGAGATCCTGATTACCCTATATAGATCTTGAATTATCTCTAGAAGGATCTCCAGCAGGAGGACAAAGGTCCTGATTCCTCTATATAGATCTTTAGTTATCACTAGAGGGATCACCAGCAGGAGTAAGGAGGTCCTGATCCCCTTTTATAGAACTTTAGTAATTACCAACTGTTAGAAACCATGAATCAGACTGAGACAGAAGTACAGTTAAATCACACTTGTTTAACAATAATAATAAAAAGGTAAACAGAGTAAACGTAGTCAAAACATAGCCAGAGTTTTCAGGAACCGGAACGGATAGTCAGACAAGCCAAAATGTCAGGGAGTCAGAGATTAGCGTAGTAGAACAGCAAGCAGGATCTGGAGCCAGAAGGAATGTCAGCCAAGTAAGTCTTTAAAAGGAACACAGGAGAGCGTCTCTAGAGATGTGACCAAGGCGTAGACAGAGATCATCTGGGCTGAACGGGTTAAGTAGGCAAGACTGACGAGCAGGATATCATCAACAGGTGAGTCACTGCGGAGAGATAGGAGCTGGCAATTAGCCGACAGCTAAGCTGCCAGCTTTGAGAAGGAAGGGCTAAGCCCAGCCCTGACACCAGAGGGGTTAGCAGCAGGAGGATTGAGCTCCTGATTCCTCTATAGTTTTCATGAGAGGGGTCACCAGCAGAAAGAAGGCGGTCTTGATCCCTCTCTATATAGATATTTAGTTATCACTAGAGAGATCACCAGCAGGAGGTAGAAAGTTCTGATTCCTCAATATAGATCTTTAGTTGGATCTCATTTAGAATATTGTCCAGTTCTGGAGTCCTCACTTACAAAAAGATTCCGAGTCCAGAATGAGTCCAGAGAAGGGTAACAAAAATGATGAAATGTCTGAGGGATAAAACATGTCAGGAGAGGCTTTGGGAAATAATATATACAGTCATGGGAAAAGAAGGGAACGCAGAGGTGTCACATGACTGAAACCTATAAATACTTGAAGGGTGTGAATAAGGTTCAGGAGGGCAGTATTTTTACTATGAAGCCAAGATCAGGAATACAAAGACATGACCTTAAACTAGCAGGAGGAAAGTTCAAACCAAACCTTAGAAAGTTTTATTTTACCAAAGGTGTAGCTGATGCTTGGAACAGACCTCCAGCAGAGGTAGTGAGCCAGTCAACAGTAGGTGCATTTAAACCTTCTTTAGGTACTCAGACAAAAGGATAAAAAAAACACAAAATGCAACAACAACAAATAATACTCAGAAAAGGGACAGATTTGATCGACCAGTTGATCTTTTTCAACCGTCACTCTTTTATGTTTCTATAGAATGTGTCAAGACTGATGTTGCTTGTCCAAGAACATGATGGGAGTTGTGAAAGTCTGTGGGACCACCTTATTCAAATGACAGAATCCATTCGCTGTGGTGCTTTAACACCATTCAGCTCCGGAAGGTTTTACCCACTTCCTGACCAGGCCATTTTTTGCCATACGGCACTGCTTCGGTTTAACTGACAATTGCGCGGTGTGAGATGCTGTACCCAAATAAAATTGATGTCCTTTTTTCCATACATGTCCAAAAAAGAAATGTAAAAAAAAAATTTCTTTATCAATTTAGGCCAATATATATTTTTCTACATATTTTTGGTAAAAAAAATCCCAATAAGCATATATTGATTGGTTTGCACAAAAGTTATAGCATCTACAAACTACGGGATAGACAAATCTGACACTGAGTGACACTTTTTGGGGACCAGTGACACCAATACAGTGATCAGTGCTATAAAAATGCACTGATTACTGAATAAATGACACTGGCATGGAAGGGGTTAATACCAGGGGCGATCAAAGGGTTAAAGGTTTCCTAGGGAGGTGCTTCCTAACTGTGCGGGGCAGTGTCACACTGAAGGAAAAGAGAGATCCATGATTTAGCTTAGCTGAATCACAACATCTCTCTTTCCCTTTCTGACAGATCCGCCGTTTGCCTTGTTTACACAGGCAGACTGCTGATTGGTCTCTTCCATGAACGATCAGCAGATCGTGGCAGCCATCGCGGCCACTGGACCCACTAATTGGCCAATCACAGCAGGAGCGACGCGCGCGCGCCCCCTAGACCACGTGCCCGAAATCACGTACAGGTACGTGATTTCGCGCACCCATCCGGCCTGCCACAGTAAATGTATGTAGGGCGGTCCAAAAGTGGTTAAAGTCTGGGACAGAGGTGAATTTGTTAAGTTACGTGGCTAAAGGTATGAAATGTTGTCAACTCCTTGGGGCAGAGATGTTAAATTATCATTATATGTGGTTGAGGAGGTGACGCTAAAGTCCAACCCTGTTTAAGGATAGTTGTTTCAGTTGGCCATAGATGATTTCTTTCATGTCTCATATGAATTAATTGTCCTATCGTTCCAACATACGCACCTCAGTTTCCTCGAAAGAGGACAATTCACTCCTTCAGCCATGTGACTCGAATGATTAAACCTTGGCCCATACATCATGGTGTCAAGATATCGACTTACAGAATTACAATACGGTGACTTACATATGCAGTGCAGTGCACATTCCAAGCAAATGCATGTGCCTTCAAGATTTTTGGACTCAGGCTCATACCATTGCTCAGAGGTTCATCGATCATCCTATTCCTAAAGACCCAGTTTTTTCCTCTTACACCACAATGACCTTCCTCTCAAAACATACAAAAATTCGTTCCTCATTCACTTAGTTAATGCGGCCCGCTCCTGCATCCCAGCTCTATAGAAATCCTCTTCGCCACCCACTATGGGACAATGGTTCCATTGAATTCATGATAGTGAACACATGGAAAATCTCACCAGTCTTCTCAAAGTACGACTAAAGCTGGTACACACGACTTTTCGACCCGGACTGGTCCGACAGACCGAGTCCAGGGGACAATTCGACCGTGTGTGGGCTTCATCGGACCTGCAGCGGACTTTTTCAGTCGAAAATCTGACTTTAGATTTGGAACATGCTTTAAATCTTTCCGACGGACTCGAGTCCGGTCGAAAAATCCGCTCGTCTGTATGCTAGTCCGACGGACAAAACCCGTCGCTAGGGCAGCTGTTGGCTACTGGCTATCAACTTCCTTATTTTAGTCCGGTCGTACGTCATCACGTACGAATCCGTCAAACTTTGGTGTGATCGTGTGTAGGCAAGTCCGGTCGTTAGAAAGTCCATTGAAAGTCCTTTGTAACTTCGTCGAAAGTCCGTCGGAAAGACCGTCGGACCTTTGTTGTCAAAAAGTCGGACCGTGTGTACGCGGCATTATACATTTCTAAATATGTGGTCCCAATGGAAGGACTTCTTCCAATCTGACGAATACAGCCATATTCTGGTTGACTCTTCCCCCTCTTCTTCGTGAAGCCCCTGATACAACCTTAATTTATTTCGATCATCACCTTTATATAATTTTACTTCATATATAGTAGAACTATATATCTTCCCGATTGGACAGATCTTTATTCCCCTCCCAATCCCCATCCTTTATACCCCCCTCTCCTCTCCTTCCATTTAACCCACCACACGTCCCCTTTTTTTTTCTCTTTTCTTTTTCCTTTTTCTTCCTCTCTTTTAATTTCTGTTTATATTACAAGCATTTGCACATAAATACAGTTTATCACTATCCTTTTCAATTTTTTTTTGTTCCTTATTTATACACAGCAATATGTCATAATCAGTTGTGTTAACTAACATTTTCTTATTTCATTTTAATTATTTGTGCTTTTAAGAATTTTTATTTTACTGTTCTCAAATTTGTTTATATACTGTTGTCATTTATTGTATATGTTCCTTATACGTTTTTCCTGTTTTGTAGTACTTTATAATCATTAAATAAAAGAACGCAGAAAAAATAAATAAATTGCACAGAACAAAGCTGGGTGCCATTATGATGTAACACCATAAACATTGAAGGCCAAAATTTGATCGGGAGAAGATGCCAGTGGCCATGGACTAAACACAGATATGTCAGCTCTGGAGGAAGCCAAACTAGAGGGTATATCTGCCATGACATGTGTGTATTGCATGCTTGTACATCATGGAAAATGCTCTGGGGACCTGCTGAGGCTTTAGGGCTAGCATGTCTCTGTCAATGGGCTTTGGTCTTTTCTTGATGGCTTCAATTGAGATGCTTCTGAGATCATTCAGAATTCATTACACGGTCATTCATTAACTCCTTCTGAACCATTTCTGATCTGCTTCAAGCAGGTTTTGCATTTCAATAGACTTGTAGGGAAACGCAATACCCGCTTGAAGTGAACAATAGCCCTTTGACACAGGAAGCTACTATTTGCAGCTTTCAAAGACCTCAATAAGACTTTATTCTCATACAGATAAATGCAAATATTTCCTTTTATTTTATTTTATTTTTTCACTTTTCATGTTTTTTTTAAAAATTATTTTCATTGGTTTTTTTTTTACCCATGTGAGTCTTAACAAACACTGGGCAGACCCCTGGATACAGGCATCCGGCTATCATGCCAATTCACACTCTGTCAATGGTCCTGATGAAGGTAGATGCTTTTATTCAATCACGTCTTGCAGGAGACCTGACTGTAACACTATATTAGGCACCATTGTGAGATTCAATCAAAGTTTCTTCCCCCATCCTTCTCATGGCTCGACACAGCCGGGCAGCCAAATGATTTAAGCTGGAAGTCCAACGTACACCTAAAAAGGCCTCAGTGTAGAAATAGTGCTTGGTGGACGTTTACAGTGCCTTGAAAAAGTAATCACACCCCTTGAAATTTTCCACATTTTGGCATGTTACAACCAAAAACGTAAATGTATTTTATTGGGATTTAATGTGATAGACCAACACAAAGTGGCATATAATTGTGAAGTGAAAGGAAAATGATAAATGGTTTTCCAATTTTTTACAAATAAATATGTGAAAAGTGTGGCGTGCATTTGTATGGCGCCCCCCCCCTGAGTCAATACTTTGTAGAACCTCCTTTCACTGCAATTACAGCTGCAAGTCTTTTTGGGGATGTCTCTACCAGCTTTGCACATCTAGAGAGGGACATTTTTGCCCATTCTTCTTTGCAAAATATCTCAAGCTCTGTCAGATTGGATGGAGAGCGTCTGTGAACAGCAATTTTCATGTCTTGCCACAGATTCTCAATTGGATTTAGGTCTGGACTTTGACTGGGCCATTCTAACACATGAATATGCTTTGATCGAAACCATTCCATTGTAGCTCTGGCTGTATGTTTAGGGTTGTTGTCCCGCTGGAAGGTGAACCTCCGCCCCAGTCTCAAGTTGTTTGCAGACTCTAACAGGTTTTCTTTTAAGATTGCCCTGTATTTGGCTCCATCCATCTTCCCATCAACTCTGACCAGCTTCCTTGTCCCTGCTGAAGAAAAGCATCCCCACCACATGATGCTGCCACCACCATGTTTCACGGTGGGGATGGTGTGTTCAGGTTGATGTGCAGTGTTAGTTTTCCACCACACATAGCGTTTTGCTTTTAGGCCAAAAAGTTAAATTTTGGTCTCATCTGACCAGAGCACCTTCTTCCACATGTTTGCTGTGTCCCCCACATGGCTTCTCGCTAACTGCGAACAGGACTTCTTATGGCTTTCTTTCACCAATGTCTTTCTTCTTGCCACTCTTCCATAAAGGTCAGATTTGTAGAGAACACAACTAATAGTTGTCCTGTGGACAGATTCTCCCACCTGAACTGTGGATCTCTGCAGCTCCTCCAGAGTTACCATGGGCCTCTTGGCTCTTCTCTGATTAATGCTCTCCTTGCCCGGCCTGTCAGTTTAGGTGGACGGCCATGTCTTGGTAGGTTTGCAGTCGTTCCATACTCTTTCCATTTTCGGATGATGGATTGAACAGTGCTCCGTGAGATGTTCAAAGCTTGGAATATTTTTTTATAACCTAACCTGCTTTAATCTTCTCCACAACGTTATCCCTGACCTGTCTGGTGTGTTCCTTGGCCTTCATAATGCTGTTTGTTCTCTAAATTTCTCTAACAAACCTCTGAGGGCTTCACATAACAACCGTATTTATACTGAGATTAAATTATTACACACAGGAGGACGCCATTTACTAGTTAGGTGACTTCTGAAGGCACTTGGTTCCACTAGATTTCAGTTGGGGGTATCAGAGTAAAGGGGGCTGAATACAAATGCACGCCACACTTTCACATATTTATTTGTAAAACAATGTTGAAAACCATTTATCATTTTCCTTCCACTTTACAATTATGTGCCACTTTGTGTTGGTCTGTCACATAAAAAATCCCAATAAAATACATTTACGTTTTTGGTTGTAGCATGACAAAATGTGGAATTGTGTTTCAAGGGGTATGAATACTTTTTTAAAGCACTGTAGATGTCGACAAAGTACTATTTCTACACCGAGGCCTTTTTAGGTGTACGTTGGACTTCCAGCTTAAATCATTTGGCTGTGTTGAGCCATGAGAATGATGGGGGAAGAAACGTATAAAATAAAAATAAAATACATTTACGTTTTTGGTTTTAACATGACAAAATGTGGAAGATTTCAAGAGGTATGAATACTTTTTCAAGGCACTGTTGCACCACATGAGTATTGCTTAATTGATTTTCTCAAGAAGAGCAACATAATTAGCTACCTTTTGAAATAATATCCAGGACACGATTTGCACCAAATAGATCTATTTATAATACTCTATCAGAGGACAGAAGTGCACTACAATCTTGCCATGGCTTATTTACTAAAACACAATTATAAAATACTTTCACTTCATATAAACTATATCTTTGGCATCAAAATTGTAGAAAAAAAAAATCCAAAATTACGCAAATAGATGATAACATTATGCAGCATTAAAAAAAAAAATGTTTAAGGCTGAAGGTGGTCAGTGTTTATAGGGAATGTATATTTTTCCTTTTTTTTTTTTTGCAAATAATAGAGAAATAGGAAAATTGCATTTTAATATTTGTTGTTCTACCTTTAAGCCAGCAAGAGGGGCTCTAGTCTCCCTTTTTTCTTATTCAATGGTATATCAATCTCAGCTTTGCTAAACGAAGAATCTTGATTACCGAACCTGATAGTTGACTATGAATGAGCCCAAGGTTTCAATCAGACAAAGAGAGTCTTAAAGCAATCACCATCTATTCTCCTTACAGGCGATAGCCCATAGTGCTTTGGGGGGGGGGGGGCTGAGCTGCTGAGACACTGCTGGGAGGGGGGGATTAGGGACAGTCGTAGGGAGGGGGGAGCAAGGAAGATATGAGCTACAAACTCACTGCTGGGAGGGGTAGCAGGACAAGCTGAGCTGCTTCGGTAAAGCTGGGAGAAAATGTAGGGAGAGCTTAGCGGCTTAGTCACTGCTGGGAAGTGGGGTGCAGTTCAGAGTTGAGCCACGGTCACTGCTGAAATGGGAGAGCAGGGAGAGCTTAGCTTTTGGGTCACTGTTGGGAGAAGAGAGCAGGGAAATTTGAGCCGCAGTCGATGCTGAAATGTGGTAGAACCGATTTATATTGATGGGTCAGTGCGTTCGCCATCCCCCAGGAAGACGTCACGTGTGACGAAACATGTCGGGCCGAGCTACGCGTTGATGCCATTGAGCCCCACGTGACCCCGGAAGTGGGGGTGATTGCTTTTTTCTTTGCTGGCAATTGATTTTATCTTATGTGCGCTTAAAGATTTTTTATATTGTAAGTATCCATTTGGCTTTTCTTTTTCAATAAATTGCACTTTGATGGTATTACACTATTGGAGCCTTTTTCTTTGTATGATCATCTCCTGTTCATGGATGATTGGGATATCCCGCTGTGAGGGGAGACTATGGTGAAGGATCCATCCACCATCTCATTGCCCTAGGAGCTTGGTTTTACTGCCCCGCAGAGGTTATTCTACTTACCTGTTTGACCATCCTACAGATAGGTGGTCCTGGCTATCTGGTAAGAGTCCCTGACTACCGTGTGTGGGGTGCCACAGAAAACTCTGCATCAAGTCACTTGGTGGTGGAATTTATTATTCTTGGACTTTTTTTTTTCAAATCCAAGCGACTCACCTATAATTATATCTTGAAGTGTTTTTATTTTGCCCTTTTTGCACATTGCACTTTATGATGTTTCACTTAGTGTGTCATTGCACTTTGAGTAATATTTATATTTATTGACTAGCACAATTTTTTTGGTTTATGTGGGAGAAGGGAAGGTTTAGCTGCTGAATCACTGCTCAGAAGGGGGAGCAAGGAAAACTGAGCTGCAGAGTCACTGTTGGGAGGGGGAGAAGAGTGAGCTGAGCTGCTGAGTCACCGTTGGTAGGGGGAACAGGGGAGCAGAGCTGCCTAATCACTGCAGGGAGGGGGAGAAGGAGAACTGAGCTGCTTAATCACTGCAATATGAGGGGGAGTAGGGGGAGCTGAGCTGCAGGGTAACTGCTAGGAGGGGCAGCGGGGGAGCTGAGCTGCAGGGTAACTGCTGGGAGGGGGAGCAGGGGGAGCTGAGCTGCAGGGTAACTGCTAGGAGGGGCAGCAGGGGAGCTGAGCTGCAGGGAAACTGCTGGGAGGGCCACAGGGGAGCTGAGCTGCGGGGTAACTGCTAGGAGGGGCATCAGGGGGAGCTGAGCTGCAGGGTAACTGCTAGGAGGGGCAGCAGGGGAGCTGAGCTGCAGGGTAACTGCTGGGAGGGCCACAGGGGAGCTGAGCTGCAGGGTAACTGCTAGGAGGGGCAGCAGGGGTGATGAGCTGCAGGGTAACTGCTGGGAGGGCCACAGGGGAGCTGAGCTGCTGGGTAACTGCTAGGAGGGGCAGCAGGGGGAGCTGAGCTGCAGGGTAACTGCTAGGAGGGGCAGCAGGGGGGGTGAGCTGCAGGGTAACTGCTGGGAGGGCCACAGGGGAGCTGAGCTGCAGAGTAACTGCTAGGAGGGGCAGCAGGGGGGCTGGGCTGCAGGGTAACTGCTAGGAGGGGCAGCAGGGGAGTTGAGCTGCTAATTTACTGCTGGGAGGGAGGGTCAAAGTAAGTTTAGCTTCTTAGGCAGATTTAAAAAAAAAGGATTATGCTGCTTTTTGACTGCATTAACATGGTTTCCTTGAGCACAGAAGGGAATGCATAGCAATGTAAACTTTGGAAACATTTTAATCCTCCCAAAATATGCAAACAACATTTTTCTCTTGGAAAACAAGAAAAAAAAAGACAAAACAAGTGTAAGAATTGATGCAACAGGAGTTAAACCTACAAAAGCTAGAATCAACTACGATACTCACAAAACCCATCAAAAAGCTACAATGATACGAAGCGCTAAGTGTAACCACAACATAGATATTTCCCAAAGGCTATATGCCCATGCTAACAATCCAAAAAATAAATAAATAATGATAAACACCGTAGGAAGGAAGTCACAGAAATCTGACCCAGACGCTGGTAATTCCTGATGCAAAACAACGCATTTCGATCTCCCAGGCGAGCAAGCCGTTCTGTGGCCATTTTTCATGGTGTAACAGCGATGATAGGGCACCCCGGGGCCTTCAATGAAATGGTTCATTAAAACAGTTTCTGGAGTTTTGTGAAGTCACTCGGTAACACTTTGTAAGGCTCCTGGTACCTTACAGCACCCCGGAGGCTGATCTCAATGAGCCGTGCCCAACCTCCCCGTCGCTTCTTATCGCTTTGGAATGGATTCTTCTACTGATGAGCGCTGCGCCCAATGCCGCAGCTCAATACTACGCTTCCACTGCTCCATCTCTCTGCGCTCCCCAAGCACAAAGCGCATGATGGAGATGTCTGATTGGACAGAGCTGTGCACACAAAATCACAGCAATTTATTGTGGATAACAGCCACCTGTCCAGCAACTCTCTTGGTACGGTGCTGGGAAATGTGATGAATTCCCAGTATCAGAGCCACAGGGAAAAAGAAAAGAAGGCTACAAAGTCGGCAATATTTTGAATATTAAGACTGAGAAAGGCCTGAGTTGTTGAGCAGCAAAGGGCATCATCAGCACACCAAAACTTAGTTTTTTTGGATACAACAAGGAAGATTTGACTAGAGGCGTGTGATTTTTACTAGAGGTTGGGGCTAGCATTGCTGGCCCTGACACTTGCTGGGGGTTATTGCTGACCCTGACACATGCTGAGGGTTATTGCTGACTCTGACACATGCTGGCGGTTTTCATTGCTGGCACTGACACCAATGCTGGGGGTTTACGATTGCTGCCACTGGCACCAACAATGGGGCTTATATTACTCCAGACAATCACTTCAGTGTACCCCCAAGCCCTATTTTGACTAAACCATAGAAAAACAAAAGGGGAAGGTGGCATACTACACCGCGAAGCAACACCCACTTGATTGACCATTCACATTTTTTGGCCATGCCAGCAGGCATGTTGGTGATTTTTACTGGAGGTTATCATTGCTGGCCCTGACACTTGCATTGGGCTGTTGCTGGGGGTTAGCATTGATGTCCCGGACACTTTCAGGGGGTTATTGCTTGGGGTTATCATTGATGGCCCTGACAATTGCTGGAGGTTGTTACTGGGGGTTATCATTAATGTCCCTAACACTTTCTGGAGGTTATTGCTGGGGGTAATCATTACTGGCCCTGAAACCTGCTGGGGGTTATCATTGCTGGCCCTGACACTTGCTGGGGGTTATCATTGCTGGCCCTGACACTTGCTGGGGTTATAATTGCTGGCCCTGACACTTGCTGGGGTTATCATTGCTAGCCCTGACACTTTCTGGAGGTTGTTACTGGGGGTTATCATTGATGTCCGTGTCACTTTCTGGAGGTTATTGCTGGGGATAATCATTACTGGCCCTGAAACTTGCTGGGGGTTATCATTGCTGGCCCTGACACTTGCTGGGGGTTATCATTGCTAGCCCTGACACTTGCTGTGGGTTGTTGCTGGCCCTGACTTTTTCTGGGGGTTTATTGCTGACCCTGAGACATGCTGGTGGTTGTCATTGCTGGCACTAACATCAGTGCTGGGGGTTTACTATTGCTGCCACTGGCACCAACAATGGAGCTTATATTACTCCCACAATCACTTTAGTGTATGCCCAGGCCCTATTTTACCTAAACCATAGCAAAACTAGGGGGAAGACTGGGACACTACACTGTGAAGCAACACCCACTTTATTGACCATTCACATTTTTTGGCCATGCCAGCAGACATGTTGGTGATTTTTACTGGAGTTTATCATTGATGGCCCTGACACTTGCTGGAGGTTGTTGCTGGGGGTTATAATTGATGTCCCTGACACTTTTTGTGGTTATTGCTGGGGGGTAATCATTGCTGGCCCTGGCACTTGCTTGGGGTTAGCATTGTTGGCCCTGACACTTGCTGGGGGTTATTGCTGACCCTGACACATGCTGGTGGTTGTCATTGCTGGCACTGACACCAATGCTGGGGGTTTACTATTGCTGCCACTGGCACCAACAATGGGGCTTATGTTACTCCCACAATTACTTCAGTGTACCCCCAAGCCATTTTTTGCCTAAACCATAGAAAAACAAAAGGGGGAGGGTGGCACACTACACTGTGAAGCAACACCCACTTGATTGACCATTCACATTTTTTGGCCATGCCAGCAGGCATGTTAGTGATTTTTACTGGAGGTTATTATTGCTGGTCCTGACACTTGCAGAGGCTGTTAATGGGGGTTATCTTTGATGTCCATGACACTTTCTGGGGGTTATTGCTTGGGGTTATCATTGCTGGCCCTGACACTTCCTGTGGGTTTTTGCTGGCCCTGACACTTGCTGTGGGTTATTGCTGACCCCGGCACATGCTGGTGGCTGTCATAGCTGGCACTGACACCAGTGCTAGGAGTTTATTATTGCTGCCACTGGCACCAACAATGGGACTTACATTACTCCCACAATCACTTCAGTGTACCCCCAGGCCCTATTTTGCCTAAAGCATAGAAAAACAATAGGGGCAGGGTGGCACACTACACCGTGAAGCAACACCCATCCTTCCTATTTTTTGGCAACAGCCACAGGAACATGGTATGCTATACATACTGCCCTCTGTACTTAAAAGGGACTGCAGTGTGTGTTCCTATTAAACTGGGAATGCTTTATAAATGACATTGTACCTTTTTTTTTTCTGACTAAGCAATTTTCATTGTGTTAGGTCTGCTTTTATTATAACACAGCTTTCATGGTCAACTCCCCTACTTAAACTCCCAGCACCGATACAGCATCCTTCCCCAAAAGATGTCTGGACCCGTCATTGACTGCAGAGAAGGACACTTGTTCTCTGTGTGGGAGCAGAGGTCCCTCTGCAGAAGTCCAAAACACCCCTTTGTTGAGTCGAGATCTGTTGAAGTATCCACAATTGCAAGAAGAAAGGGACTTATTCAGCCCAACAGACTCTGCCTATGAATAAAATATCAATTTCATTGGACTAACCCTTTAATACACCATAGGACACCAAAATACAGTTATATTGCTCATGATCTAGTGAAGTAATTAGGAAACAGTTTAAGGCATACAGGGAAATGAAGTAGTACTAATGCTGCGAACACGAGAGGCGAATTCGACCGGATAGGTTCGACGGACCGAGTCCGGTGGACAATTCGACCGTGTGTGGGCTTCATCGGACCTGCAGCTGACTTTTTCGGTCGAAAATCTGACAGACTTTAGATTTGGATCATGTTTCAAATGTTTACGTTGGAACTCTGCCGGACCCAGTACCTGTCGAAAAGTCCACTCGTCTGTATGCTAGTCTGACGGCCGAAAACCGACGCTAGGGCAGCTATTGGCTACTGGCTATCAACTTCCTTATTTTAGTCCAGTCGTACGTCATCACGTACGAATCTGTCAGACTTTGGTGTGATCGTGTGTAGGCAAGTCAGTTTGTTTGGAAAGTCCGTTGGAAGTCCGCTGAAAGTTCGTCGGATAGACCGTTGGACCAGACCGTTCGAAAACTCCGCTTGTGTGTACACGGCATAAGTTTTAGTTTGCGTAATATCATCAAGCTGAGGATTTGTTGTTGTTATTTCGTTTTTTTGTCGTTTGATGGCAGCCCAGAAATGGTTATCTCACTTCAGGAGCAGATTTCCTCGGAGCGAGCTAAACTGATTTTTGCAATATTGAAAGATCTGCAATTGTCCATCTGCAAAGATAACATTTTTGATGCTTTTGTTGCCTTAGAGGGTTTTTATTTTATTTTTTTTGCTAAAAACTCTGTGGTTTTTCCGATGTGACATAGGCCTTCTGTTACGTGCCCCAATCAGCTGTAAAGAAACGCTCAACCCTCCCCCCCTCCACCACTGTTCGTTAATAGCATAAATCTTCAGATCAGAACAGAGACAGAACATTTTATTTGCTTTCGGCTGTAATCACAGCCTGTAAACAAAGCGATACATTTTCCGTCCAAAGCGGTCGCCTTGGCGGCGATGAATTGTTGCGTCCGGGCGTCACCTCTGTCCCCTCCCAAATTGATAGGGAGTCAGGTGAAATGATGAAAAGAGAGAATAATGGAAGGTTCTCCGGCTGAAAACTTAATTATGGCTCCTCCCCCGGCTCGCCGCGCCGTTCTTTGTATTACGATCCTCCGTGTAGACTTTTCTCCCGCGCCCCGCAGGAAGGCCCCGTAATAAGTAAAAGTACAAAGTGTCAAAAGGAATTTTTCAGGCTTTGACAGCTCATACATTACAGTTCATCGCCTTCTTCTGGGGCCTTGCTTAAAATTAATAGGCAGTCAAATCTATATTTTCTCTCCTTTGTCTCTTGACGCTATGGCATAGGGCTTAAGGGCTTCAGCGTAGCGAAGAATTGTGTATTATCTTCCGTACTGGCAATAATCTATAAGTGTCGCCCTGGCTGCTGCGAGGCTGCACACGAGTCTGTTCACCGGGGTCTGGGGATTGGAATTCTGCATTTGCCAGAGGATGTCCCTCAAACTTAAAGGATCAGTACTCCCCAAATTAATGCTTTATGGGTTTTTTTTTGTTTTTGTTTTTATATTTGGTGTTAGAGAGTTGAATCGGCTACTAAAATCTTTAATCTCTGATATATAAAAAAAATGATATATTTTAGCTTTTTAGATGTTTGGTCTTTAAGACAGGGAAAGAAGGAAATATCCTCTATAGAGATAGCAAAATAAAAACCATTTATCCCTCTAAATTAAAAATCATTTACTAAACTAAAAAAAAAAAAAAAAAAAGAAATTTAGGTCATAGAAACTTCGAGTGCACCTGAATACATACAACACCTTCCAAACAACCTTCTCAGAGGAGAAGAGGTCCCGTGTTGAGTAGACTCTAAACTTTCCTTCAGACTTTAGGGGACCATTGGGGGTAAATAAATTACATAGCACCTGTGGTGGGTAGTAGGAGGACTAGTGCTTCATCATGGGTGTTAGTTTAAGGAATAGTGCACAATGGTTTATATCTCTGGGAGGAATTATGACCCATCATTGGTGTCAGTGGGAGGAATAGTGCCCCATTGTTGATGTCACTGGGAGGAATAGTGCCCCATCGTCAACGTCAGTGGGAAGAATAGTGCCCCACTGTTGGTGTCTATGGAAAAAATAGTGCCTCATCACTGGTGTCAGCGGGAACAATAGTGCCCCACTGTTGGTGTCCATGGGAGGAATAGTGCCCCATCCTTGGTGTCATTTGGGGGAATAGTGCCCCATTGTTGGTGTCAATAGAAGGAATAGTGCCTCATTGTTGGTGTCAGTGGGAGGAATAATGCCCCATCGTTGGTGCCAGCTGGAGGAATTGGTGCCAGTTGGGGGAAGAGTGCCCCTTTGTTGGTGTCAATAGAAGGAATGGTGCCTCATAGTTGGTGTCAGTGGGAAGAATAGTGCCCCTTGTTGCTTTCTATAGAAGGAATGGTGTCCCATCATTGGTGTCAGTTGGGGGAATAGACCCTCATTGTTGGTGTCAGTGGGAGAAATGGTGCCCCATTTTTGGTTCCAGTGGGAGGAATAGTACCCCACTGTTGATGTCTATAGAAGGAATGGTGTCCCATCATTGGTGTCAGTTGGCGGAATAGTGCCTCATCGTTGGTGTCAGTGGGAGGAATAGTGCCCCACTGTTGTTGTCCATAGAAGGAATGGTGCCTCATCGTTGGTGTCAATAGAAGGAAAAGTGGCCCAAGGGCTGGATAAGGGCAAGCAGTAGAACGCAGTTTAGAAACTACTGCTCTAGACCACCCAACTCCCTTTCAATGGTAAGCTGATGCTGTGGTTAGCCCTGACTATGATGCAGGAAAGGAGTTCCCAAACATGCCTACTGCAGGCTCTTGTTGTCTATTCCATAAAGAAAACCCAAATTATCTAAGAACTTTTTCACCACCATTTAGATTCTAATTTTCCTTGAAAATTTTGTTGTGATTGGTGATTATATGGGGTCTCTGGTGTATAGCTGCTGGGGTTTATACAGGACTCGAATTACAGCAAATAGCCATAGAAAAATTCATGTAACTGCATCTTATGGTACATAAACCATGCAAAGTCAAGGCCTTTAGTTGCTGTTTAACTAATCGTGTGACAAACTCAGTACACAAAGCATGTAAACATGATCAAGTATTCTGGTTGTTCTTTGACTAGACCAGCATTTTCCAAGTAGGGTTCCATGGAATCCTAAGGTTCCTCCTGAGGTTGGTAAGGATTCCCTGAGCAATGAGCAACTTCTGCCTCGGATAAGTAACCACTGTCGCCATTGCTTTTTTTAACCTATCAATAAGAAGGGCTTCTTCCCACTGACCACACATGTAAGAAACGTTTTCCTACTGACCATCACACTAATGTACAGTAAACGGTAGCTACTGTATAGTAATTATTAGCAATGGTTCCCTAGGACCAGAAAGTTATTTTAAGGGTTGAAAAGGTTGAGAGAGAATGGGGAAAATACATGATCTACATGACTGAATGTGGATTGCTTGTTGGTGGCAGACAAGGTTTTAGCAACATCTGAGGACCTGCTGTCCTTAAGAAACGTTTACCCACTAGAGTCTTTGTGTATACAGCCAACAAGTGAAATTCCCTGCTAATGAATGCGTTTAGAGGAGAATAACCAGAGTTATTCAAGCTTTACAGTGGTAGTGTGAATACGGCCATCTCTGGAAAAAATAAGAGAGAGAAAGTCAAACTTTGAAGAGGACTACAGTAACACAAGGCCGTACCACGTTCTACTTTTTCCATCTTAAAAACAAGAAAATGAGACTACAGAGGTCGCCAGAATACCAAACTAGGTAATTGAAGACTGGAAAAGTGTTTTTTGACCCGATGAATTCAAGTTTCTCCTGAAACACACGTGGAGGGGGGGCATAGCTTGGCCTACACAAAAAGAGCATTTGGATCAGTCTTGTCCTTTCTCAATAGTTTAGGCTGGTGGTGTAGGGGGGAGTTTAGTCAGCATTGATTAAACTCACTGAATAATGCGAATAATTGGCTGACCTCATAAATTGGCCAGTCCGTACAGCACCAGAATTCTGTGGAAAATGCAGAATTAATACAATCTGGCTTGCTGGATAAGACAATAATAATGTAAAAGACCACTCAAACCTATACCAATAAGCCTTAAGTCTATCTGCTGGTTGCTACTCAGCACTACCACTCAGGTCTCTGACTCACACACCTGGCCTAATCAGGAAAGCTTAAGTAGACTGCTCGATATTCACCGTTTTGCTGATTAAATAGTCTGTTTGCTAATGCCCTTTATTTTTGTTTTGTCTGACTTCTGTCTTGTCACGTCCTGGATTTTTCCTGGGAATTGTGTGCACTGCCTTGCCAGCGCTTATCATGATCATCGGCCCATTATCCTTGCTATTGTCAATCTGTGCTCCGTCTACCTTTCTGGCCTCTGCGTAGTATCAGTTTGTCTGTGCCTGACCATCAACCTGCCACTGTCTATTGGTTGGCTGCTCTGACAATCTGTCTGGGGACTTACACTGCTCTAGCATCTACCCTGCCTGTTAGTCCGCTGTCACCTCTCATGACGCATTAGGTTCACTGAAATCCATGACAAATCCACCATCACTTAAAGTGAATGTAATTTTAATTTTGCTTTTGTCTCTTTACTTCTTGCTGAAATAGTTTTCTCAGTTTCGCCCTTTTTTGTCTGTAGAAAATGTTCACCATCAGTTGGGATTCTGCCTTTACAGTAGATCTTAACTGGGGGCACTAATGTAAACTAAAGTGACCATTGTAGAGCAAGCAATGGATGTATGTGTGCATTGAATCAACCTACAGATTTTACCGTCTCTCAGAAAGACTAGAGGTCAGACCAGGCCAAGCCAGGAGACTCAATGGGAGGGGCAAGACACCCTTATTTACCTTTGCAATGCCCATGACAACTGGGAATTCTTGTTGGCGTATTACACCACTGGAGATTCCTAGAAACATAACTACACTATATTACCAAAAGTGTTGGGACGCCTGCCTTTACACGCACAAGAACTTTATTGGCATCCCAGTCTTAGTCCGTAGGGTTCAGTGTTGAGTTTTCCCACCCTTTGCAGCTATAACAGCTTCAACTCTTCTGGGAAGGCTGTCCACAAGGTTTAGGAGTGTGTCTATGAGAATGTTGTGGGGTCAGGCACTGATGTGGACAAGACGGCCTGGCTTGCAGTCTCTGCTCTAATTCATCCAAGGTTCAAAGGTGTTTTATTGGGTTGAGGTCAGAAAAGTCAAGTTCCTCCACTCCAAACTCTCTCATCCATGTCTTTATGGACCTTGCTTTGTGCACTGGTGTACAGTCATGTTGGAACAGGAAGGGGCCATCTCCAAACTGTTCGCACAAAGTTGGGAGCATGAAATTGTCCAAAATGTCTTGGTATGCTGACACCTTAGTAGTTTCCTTCACTGGAACTAAGGGGCAAAGCCCAGTCCTTGGACAACAACCCTACACCATAATTCCCCCTCCACCAAATGATTTGAAACTGTTAAAGCGAGGTCCATAAAGACATGTATGAGCAAGTTTGGGGTGGAGGAACTTGACTGGCCTGAACCCGACAGAACACCTTTGGGATGAATTAGAGAGGAGACTGCGAGCCAGGCTTTCTCGCCCAACATCAGTGCCTTACCTCACAAATACGCTTCTGGAAGAATGGTCAAACATTCCCATAGACACACTCCTAAACCTTGTGGACAGCCTTCCCAGAAGAGATAAAGCTGTTATAGCTGAAAGGATGAGCCAACTCAATATTGAACCCCTACGGACTAAGACTGGGATGCCATTAAAGTTCATGTGCGTGTAAAGGCAGGTGTCCCAATACTTTTGTTAATATAGTGTATATAATATGTGGTGATCCAATGAGCCAGCAACCAGGCAAACCTGAACTATCAGTTTTTAGTGGATTTAACCTTTAAAACATTGGCAAATGTACAACACGAACCTGACCGATCCCTATTTCTTAATGTGTCTTTTGGTTCCGGGGTCACAAGGACATGGACTCGGGAAAAAAAGGATTTGTAATACATATTTATATGATGTGTGTGTGTGTGTGCAGCTCAGGATGTGTAGTTGTATTATGAGAGAGCAGTGAAACACAGGACAAATATGTGAGTCTTTGGAGAGCGCGAACAATGGCGCATATTAAATGACTTGTTCATTAAGCCCTAATAACGCCAACTGGGCACCAGCAAGCACAAGCTCCAATCAAATGTTAATGAATACCTCCCCAATTCCTACTGCTGCTCTTCATTAAATATTTACATTACAAGGCTGCATGTGCTTACATATTATTAAAATATGCGTTGCTCATTGCCAGAGTGTTCGAGGAAAGTTTGTGCTGGATGAAAAGTGCAGGGAGAATGGCGCATTTTGATTGGGAAAAATATTACCATGTTGTTTAAAGTGATACTGGTTTGCTATTGTGTGGTAGGCTATCCAGGGATGTCCCATGGAGCTGTTTCAGGGCCATTTATGATCAGGTGGTGTCCCATGCTGTACTCTAATCCTGCTACACTACCAAACATAACATTTCTGAATGGATGAAATATCCATGGGTGCCAGATCCCAGAGGATAACGCCAACAAGGGAACTGGACCGCACATATAGCAAGGCAAGAATCTATAGAGGGGGTGTCATACTGTTAAACTCCAATCGAGGAAAGCCAGTGCCTGCCAATGGCAATGGGTAGTCGCAGGGTGCGTGATGCAGGGTGCATCACGCACCCTGTGACTACCCATTGCCATTGGCAGGCACTGGCTTTCCTCGATTGGAGTTTAACAGTATGACACCCCCTCTATAGATTCTTGCCTTGCTATATGTGCGGTCCAGTTCCCTTGTTGGCGTTATCCTCTGGGATCTGGCACCCATGGATATTACGCTTCAGTTGGTGTACTAGGTGACATCTGGCAATGGTGGTGGCTGATCTGCTTTGTAGATCTATACCAGTAGTTTAGAATAAATCAGTGATGTCACTTATGCCCTGATGAAGCGAAACTTCTCGCGAAACATGTCGGCTGACCCATCACGAATTATTTTTTGAACCAACTACTATATGGTCAATTTTGATGTTTTTGTATGTCTGTAATGCATTTATATTTTTAACATTTTGTAATAAAATTTAATTTTTTTTTTATTAACTTATGCGGTACTGGCTTACCACTACAGATACACCATCTCCCTGAAAAATCCCACCATTTCAGAGAGAGCATCATCTCTCTCTTTATTTTTGTCTCTTAGTTAGGGATTGGGAGTTCTGTCTCTGTTACTTCCTGTCTACAGCCCAAACATCTATTTTTATTAAAGTAATAAAACTCTACCTACTCCATTAAAAGTTTTGACATGCTTATTGGTCTGGTGCTCTTGCCATATTTGTGTCCTATTTGGGGAATTTCCTTTCACTTTCATTCTCACTGACACAACAAGTGAGAAGAAATCTCTACAATCCTCTCCAGAACAGCCAGCCCCATTGATAAAAATCCCCTCTCTTGCTGTTCTGGTGGCAACTGTAACATTTTTGGACTTCCCATCAGTTTTTGGTTTGGTGACAATGGTCAACAATGGTTAACAGTACAAAGAGGCAGGTTGGCTTTTCCCATCAGAGATAAAAACAGCAACAAAACTCTACCCACTCTATCCAAAACTTTAAAAAAAATGGCTTTTTAACCACTTAAGGAAGGATTTGCCCCCTTAATGACCAGGTCATTTTTTGTGATACAGTACTGCCTCGCTTTAACTGACAATTGCGCGGTCCTGCGACGCTGTACCCAAACAAAATTTATGTCCTTTTTTTCCCACAAACAGAGCTTTCTTTTGGTGGTATTTGATCACCTCTGCAGTTTTTATTTTTTTGCGCTATAAACAAAAAAACAGCGACAATTTTGAAAAAAGACAACACAATCTTTTTTACTTTTTGCTATAATAAATCCCCCCCCCCCCCAAAAAAAATAAAATGTCTTCATCAGTTTAGGCCAATATGTATTCTACATATTTTCAGTAAAAAAAAAAAATCGCAATAAGCCTTTATTGATTGGCTTGCACAAAAGTTATAGCATCTACAAAATAGGGGATAGATTTATGCCATTTTTATCATTTATTTATTTTTTAATAGTAATGGCGGCGATCTCTGATTTTTAGCGGGACAGCGACATTGCGGCGGACAGATCAGACACTTTTGACCCTTTTTTGGGACCATTGACATTTATATGTCGATCAGAGCTAAAAATAGGCACTGATTACTGTATAAATGTCACTGGCAGGGAAGGGGTTAACGCTAGGGGGCGGTCAAGGGGTTAAGTGTGCCCTAGGGAGGTATTTATAACTGTGGTGGGAGTGGACTGACTGGAGGAGGAGAGAGATCGCTGTTCCTGATCACTAGGAACAACAGATCTCTCTCTCCTCCTCTGTCAGAACAGGGATTTGTTTGTTTACATACACAGATCCCTATCATGGCTCTCTGTGGAGTGATCGCCGCGGGCCGCACACATGGGCTCCGGCGTCGTGCCACGGTCCTGCCTCCGGCGGTGCACACATGCCCCCTATCGCTCTTGAAGCGGCCGACGTACACCTACGACGATTCGCGCAGCCATGCCAACCTGCCCAGTATAATACAAGAAAAATAACTGCTGCTCCAGGTGTATGAAGATAAGGCTGATTGGAATATCTTGCAGAGTGTCAACCCCGGCCCGCCTCCGTGGGAAACTTGGAAAGAAGAAATGGCTGCACATCCAGAACTTCCGATTGCCTTTTATTTTGTTCACAAAGGTAACACCAAAGACACCAAACTGTGGTCACGTAGACGCGTTTCACACATACATCTTGTGCTTAATCATTACCAAATGATTAAGCACAAGATGTATGTGTGAAACGTGCCTACGTGACCACAGTTTGGTGTCTTTGGTGTTATCTTTGTGAACAAAATAATAGTCAATCAGAAGTTCTGGATGTGCAGCCATTTCTTTCTTCTTTCCATGCCGCAGTATAATGATGGCGGCTGATCCGCAAGCGGTAAAAAGTCAAAATGGGTTGTCTAACAATTGTATAATTTTTTTTCTTTTAGCCAAAGTGCAATATTCCTTTTGCAAAGAAAATAATAGAAGCAACACTCTATTTCCTTCAATGAACTATATTCCAGCTAGTGGATTGTGGATGGGCTCCTCCCACTGACGCGTTTTACTCACAAAGAGCTTATTGTACAGTGGAGGCTTCATTTAAAGCATTCTTGCATTTCTATTAAAGGATGACTAAGACATATTCTAGTTTAATCCCATACAACCGTACAGTTATATCTGCAAAGGCAACCAGCCCTTGACAATACACGACAAAGGATATTTGCGGCCACACCAGAGGCTCTTGTAGACTCAGCGCCCAGCCGCGCAGGGCGACTCTCCGCTGCATAAATTTACCTCGTAATTCTGTCTTTGTATCAATGTATTCGCCACAGTGCCTCTCACACATCTGAGGCTCCGACTGCCTTCGTGGAGTGAGAGAGTGCATAAAATGTCTCATTTTAGTAGCGTGTGACACATTTAATCCCATGCAATGGGTCATTGTGTGTGCTCGTACATGAGCTATTGAGCCGCACCTGAATATTCCCCCTACGGTGAATGGGCTATTGAGAAAGCCCTGAGGCAGCAAAGCATTGTCAGATGACAGGCTGAGCCAAGCTTTTTACCGGCAAACCCAGGATTGAAAAGTGTGCAATGTACAAGGCTCAATGCTCCCACAGGGAACAGGGGCAGCCTGCAGGACCCCCAGCATTGCAGAACTACAACTCCCAGAGTGTCCCGAGGGCAAAGCCAAATAATGCAAAATGAAAATATTTGCTCCCAACTGGGTCTGATATTGTATCTTCTGTAATGTATTCCCTTTGACTGCAATGCAGTTTCTAACAGTCTCTCTTTCAGATCCAAATCCCTCCATCACATTTTCCTAAACTGTCCTTCTTTCGGTCTCATGCATAAATGAACAAACTATTTAATGTCTACAAAAGATATATTGTTCTTGAAATAGAACTCCAGCAATATGGTTAAATATATTTTAATTACATTATATGCTCGAAGGTTTGTGGACTCCTGACTATCACAGCCATAGCTCCCAACTGTCCCTGATTTCGCTGGACTGTCCCTGATTTCACGGGACTGTCCCTGATTTTGCGGGACTGTCCCTGATTTCACGGGACTGTCCCTGATTTGGAACAAAGTCCCTCCATCCCTCTTTCCTCCTCAGTTGTCCCTCATTTTGGTCTCATCTATATAGTTGTATTGAAAATGCACTTTTTATCTTTCAAAAGGTGTTTCCCATCGCTAAACCTTCCATTCAATGTATAAATTGATGGATTTGTAAATTTCAAAAGCCAGTAAAAAGAAACACTCGTGGAAATGGCAGGAGGTGTGTCCTATGCCCGCATACTTTTGGTAATTGGTGTCCCTCGTTCCCATCTCAAAAAGTTGGAGGGTATGTCACAGCTTCATGAGCTTGTTGGACATCCCAATCCCAAACCATGGCCATCAACATAGAGTTGACCTCTTTGGTGGCTATAAGAGCCCCCATTCTTCTGGGGAGGCTTTCCACAAGATTCTGAAGTATGTCTGTGGGAATTTGTGATTAAAAACATGGGATTTGTTGCATCTAAGTCAACTGTCATTAAGTCCATTATTGGCTGCTGCGCCTGTTTCAGATGATGTGTGCATTGCCGCAATGTGTGGCAATTTACCTTACATAGTAGGTGAGGTCGAAAAAAAGACACAAGTCCATCAAGTCCAACCCATGTGTGTGATTATAAGCCAGTATTACCTTGCCGCTCTTACAGTAAAGAACGCCTCTATGTAGTTTAAGGTTAAACCTCATTTCTTCTAATTGTGTGCGCACGCCACCGGCGACTTGGCTGTGCTGTGATTATACACAGCAGATGCTGATCAGCGGGTGCCAGCCAATGGATGACCGCTGGCACCCGCCGATCATCAGGAAGACGCACAGGACAGGGCTCTGACTATGTAAACAAAGCATTAGGCTCTGTCCTGTCAGCGGGGAAGCTATGGGTTTTCTTTCCCCACAAAGCAGGGAATAAAATCCATGACTTCAGTTAGTAAAAGTCAGTTAGTAAAAAGCAGCAAACACAGTACACCAAAACACTGGTTAGGCACACATTCAACCCTTTCATGGTCCTAGATGTTTAACTCCTTCGCAACAAGTGTCATTAGTACAGTGACAGTGCATATTATTAGCACTGATCACTGTATTAGTGTCACTGGTTCCCAAAAAGTGTCATTTAGTGTCCAATTCATTTTTTTGTTGGGTGTGTTTTATAGCAGGAAGTAAAAAATATTGTTTTTTTTTCTTTTTTTCAAAATTGTCTGTATTTTGTTGTTTATAGCGTAAAAAATGAACAACGCAGGGTGATCAAATACCACCAAAAGAAAGCTTTATTTGTGGGGAAAAAAAGAACGTCAATTTTATTTATGTACAGCGTTGCATGACCGTGTTAAAGTAATGCAGTGCGGTATCGCAAAAAAATGGCCTGGTCATGAAAGGGGTTAAATCTTCCGGAGGTCAAGTGGTTAAAATAATTACATCCACATACAGAAATAGAAAGGATAATATAAATTAAGCAGTGTGTGTTTAGTATTCCTTTAACCACTTAAGGACCGGAAGGATTTCCCCCCTTAATGACCAGGCCATTCTTTGGGATATAGGACTGCATCGCTTTAACTGACAATTGCGCGGTCGTGCGACATTGTATCCAAACAAAATGTATGTCCTGTTTTTCCCCCCACAAATAGAGCTTTCTTTTGGTGGTATTTGATCACCTCTGCGTTTTTTTATTTTTTGTGCTATAAAAAAAAAAAAAGAGCGAAAATATATTTTTTTAAATTTTTGCTATAATAAATATCCCCCCCAAAAAAAAAATAAACAAAATTTCTTGATCGGTTTAGGCCAATATGTATTCTACATATTTTTGATAAAAAAAAAATAAAAATCGCAATAAGTGTATATTGATTGGTTTGCGCAAAAGTTATAGGGGGAGGTTTACGAAAACTGGAGAGTACAAAATTTGGTGCAGCTCTGCATAGTAACCAATCAGCTTTTGGTGTCAAAGCTTAATTGAAGAAGCTAACATTAGAAGCTGATTGGCTACCATGCACAGCTGCACCAGATTTTGCACTCTCCAGCTTTAGTAAATACCCCCCATAGTGTCTACAAAATAGGGGAGAGATTTATGGCGTTTTTATTATTATATATTTTTTTTACTACTAATGGCAGTGACCTGTGATTTTTGCGGTGGACAGATCAGACACTTTTGACACTTTTTGGGGACCATTGACATTTATACGGCGATCAGAGCTAAAAATAGACACTGATTACTGTATAAATGTCACTGACAGGGAAGGGGCACTGGCACTACAGGTGATCAAGGGGTTGAAGGTTCCCTGGGAGGTGTTTCTATCTGTGGGGGGGGGGGGGGGGGTAGTGACTGGAGGAGAGGAGAGAGATCGCTGTTCCTGATCACTAGGAACAGCAGATCTTTATTTAATTTTCTTTGTATCTTATAGAAATTGAAAACAAATAAAATCGAGACACGGTTCTCAATAATACATCATATGATACAAATATCAAGTGGCTGAAAAAGAAAAAAAAAAGGAACAGCAGATCTCTCTCTTCTTGCCCGTCAGAACAGGGATCTGACAGGGAAGATCCCCATTCTGGCTCTCTGTGGAGTGATCACGGGTAGCCAGCGGACATCGCGGCCGGCCGGCCACGCTCATCGGCTCCGGCGTCGTGCCCCCTATCACCCTTAAAAGTGGCCGACATAAACCTACGGCGATTCGCACAGCCGTGCCAACCTGCCGCGGTATAATGACAGCGGCTGGTCGGCAAGCGGTTAAAAAAAAGGGAGATAATACTATCATGATAGATACTAACCCCATGCAGTTACCACAATACAATTTTTTTTTTTTGGGGGCTTTAACCGCTTCCCCACCGCCTCACGCAGATATACTGCGGCAGAGGGACACGTACAGGCAGAATCACGTACGTGTACATTGCCCTTTAAGAGGCGGGTTGCGGGCACGCGCTCGCACGCTGGGAGCTTCGTCAGCGCGATCGCGGGTCCGGCGGACTTGATGTCCTCGGGAATACCCGCGATCGTCTCACAGAGAGGAAGAACGGGGAAATGCTGATGTAAACAAGCATTTCCCCACTCTGCCTAGTGACACTGACACTGATCACCGCTCCCTGTAATCGGGGACGATGATCTGTGTTGTGTCACACATAGCCACGCCCCCCCCCCACAGTTAGAATCACTCCCTAGGACACACTTAACACCTACAGCGCCACCTAGTGGTAAACCCCTTCAATGCCAGTCACATTTACACAGTAATCAATGCATTTTTTATTGCACTGATCACTGTATAAATGTGAATGGTCCCAAAATCGCGCCAAAAGTGTCCGATCTGTCCGCCATAATGTCGCAGTCACAATAAAAATCGCTGATCGCCGTCATTACTAATAAAAAAAAATATTAATAAAAATGCCATAAAACTATCTCCTATTTTGTAAACGCTTGGTTTTACACAAACCCATCAATAAACGCTTACTGCGATTTTTTTTTTACCAAAAATATGTAGAAGAATACGTATCGGCCTAAACTGAGGGAAAAAAAGAAAAGAAAAAAAAAAAAGAAAAATAAATTAAAAAAATGTTTTTTAATATATTTCTTGGGGATATTTATCATAGCAGTAAAAGTAAATAATAACGCGTTTTTTTCAAAATTGTCGCTATTTTTTTGTTTATAGCGCAAAAAATAAAAACCGCAGAGGTGATCAAAGACCACCCAAAGAAAGCTCTATTTGTGGGGAAAAAAAAGGACATCAATTTTGTTTGGGAGCCACGACCGCGCAATTGTCAGTTAAAGCGGCGCAGTGCCGAATCGCAAAAAAGTGCTCTGGTCTTTGGCCAGCCAAAATGGTCCGGGGCTGAAGTGGTTAATAAAATCCCAGGGAAAGCAAACGCCCGGGGTGAATAAATGACGCTTCCAGGGGAAATGGCCACAGAATCACGTGCGGGTGCGCTGCCCCGCGGTGAAATGCGATGATCTCGCAGTAAAGAGAGAGACGGTGAAATATTTTACAGTGTCCACTTTAGCTCTAACAAGAGGACCTTATGTCCGGCGGCCCTTTGTAAATTGAATTACTAGCTTCCTCTGCATAGCTGAAGCGGAGGGCAGGCCATCGCCGTCAACTCGTTATTCCCCCCACCCCTGTAAGAAACACAAAACCGCTCACAAAGCCCCTTTAATTCAATTAAATGGACGCCTTGGGGTGTTGACTGAAGACTTCATACTAAAAAAGAAAAAAAAAAAAGAAAAAAAATACGATGAATCGGGAAAATAATTATTGCTGTAGGGGGTCTAGGAAGACATTACAAGGGTCGTGTATCAGTGGCCATTGACTGCCACCAGAAATGGGAGTTATGGAATTCACACAACAGTCAATGTTCTGTGACACCGAGCCCCGGGACTCGTCTTCTGGAAGGAGCCGGATGAAGGGGATAGGAAGACTGCCGCCGTGATAGACCTGCAGGGTAGGAACGGTGGCTCAACTTCGAGGCGGGTGGTGGTGGGGAACCGACAGAGAAACCCAACAAATGATCGTAGACCATTGTCAGTCGCTGAAGGGGACCTCCAGCCTGTTAAACATTTTTTTTTTAGACTCTCGTGAAAAAAAGATTATGAAATTAGGAATCTAGTCAAAAAAGTCTTAAAAGCCTCGAGTGTGATTTATACTATATACATTTGTACGTGGCTTAACTATATTCTTTATTACATAGGCAGCCTCTGCTTCCTCCTGATCCTCTTATTCCACTGATAAAATCCACCTGGTTGAAAAGAAAATGCTCTCTGCCGTCTCTTATGAGGTGAATGCATCTGGTACTCAGAAACCTGGATGCCATATTTCCTCATTACGTAGGCAGGGTCTGCTTCCTTCTTAGTAGAATGTCTCATTGGTAAAGTCTTCCTGATTGAAAACAACGCATTCTCTTTCATCTCTTATTATGTGAAGTACCCACAATGCACCTGGTAGCCAGAGACCCGGAAGTCATATTTCCTCATTACATAGGCAAGGTCTGCTTCCTTCTTAGTAGACTGTCTCATTGGTAAAGTGTTCCTGATTGAAAACAACGCATTCTCTTTCATCTCTTATTATGTGAAGCACCCACAATGCACCTGGTAGCCAGAGACCAGGAAGTCATACATGCTCATTAAATAGGCAGGGTCTGCTTCCTTCTTAGTAGAATGTCTTATTGGTAAAGTCTTCCTAATTGAAAACAATGCATTCTCTTTCATCTCTTATTATGTGAAGTACCCACAATGCACCTGGTAGCCAGAGACCCGGAAGTCATATTTCCTCATTACATAGGCAGGGTCTGCTTCCTTCTTAGTAAACTGTTTCATTGGTAAAGTCTTCCTGATTGAAAACAATGCCTTCTCTTTCGTCTCTTATTATCTGAAGCACCCACAATGCACCTGGTAGCCAGAGATCAGGAAGTCATATTTGCTCATTAAATAGGCAGGGTCTGCTTCCTTCTAAGTAGAATATTGCATTGGTAAAGTATTCCTGATTGAAAACAATGCCTTAAATTTCATCTCTTATTTTGTGAATCACCCACAATGCACCTGGTAGCCAGAGGCCAGGAAGTCATGTTTCCTCATTATATAAGCAGGGTCTGCTTCCTTCTAAGTAGAATATCGCATTGGTAAAGTATTCCTAATTGAAAACAATGCCTTCTCTCTCATCTCTTATTATGTGAATCACCCATAATGCACCTGGTAGCCAGAGGCCAGGAAGTCATATTTGCTTATTAAATAGGCAGGATCTGCTTCCTTCTTAGGAAAATATCTTATTGATAAAATCTGCCTGGTTGAAAATAAGGTATGCTCTGTCATTTCTTGTGATGTAAAACACCCACATGGCACCTGATAACCAGAAACCTGGAAGTTATATTTTCTCATTACATACTGTAGGTAGGGTTTGCTTATATCTCATTGATAAAGCCTGCCTGCCTGAAAACAATGCATTCTAATCCATCTGTTATGATGTGAAACACCCACAATGCATCTGGTAGCCATTACACCTGGAAGTCATATTTGCTCATTAAATAGGCAGGGTCTGCTTCTTTCTTAGGCTATCAGGTGAATTATGGGTGTTTTACATAATAAGAGTTTGGCAGAGAAGGCATTGTTTTCTACTAGACAGATGTTATGAATGATCATTATTCTACTAAGGCTGGCCATACATTATACAATTTTCTTTTGATTTACCAAAACCATATAATATGAGCTCAAACCGAAACACTTTCAATTGGTATTTAATCAGGCAGGCCATTGCTCTACATAGTTAAAGGTAAATCTAAAGGAAATTGCATTCAAAAATTGTATAATGTATGGCCAGCCTTAGTAGAATATTGATCATTGATAACATCTGTCTGGTAGGAAACAATACATTTTCTGCCAAACGCTTATCATGTAAAACACCCACATTGCACCTGGTAGCCAGAGAGATGGGAAACACATTTGCTAATTATATAGGCAGGGTCTGCTTCCTTCTTAGTAGAATATCTCATTAATAAAGACTATAGTGCATATAGGCCAAAAGAGAGAGCGGCACTCACGAGTCTTGCAAAGTGAACGTACAATAGGGGTTTAATTTGACGTTTCGACGAGGCACAAGCCTCCTGATCCTCCTGATCCTGAGGAAGACGAGCTTGTGCCTCATCGAAGCGGAAAATGAAACCCCTATTGTATGTTCATTTGGAAGACCCGTGAATGCTGATCTCTTTTGGTATATATATAGATATATCTATGTATATATCTATATATCTATATCTATCTATCTATATATCTATCTATATATATATATATATGTGTAGATATATAGATGTATGTATATATATATATATATATATATATATATATATATATATATATATATATATATATATATTTATTTATTCACTATATATAATATTATTTTATTTTATATTCTTTATATTTTATTTTATATATATATATATATATATATATATATATATATATATATATATATATTATCCAATGGCTGCCACTGCACACATATCAGAGATGAAAAAATGAAAACAATGCATTCTCTGCCAAACTCTTATCATGTAAAACACCCACAATGCACCAGGTAGCCAGAGAAATTTTAAACACATTTGATAATTATATAGGCAGGGTCTGCTTCCTTCTTAGTAGAATATCCTATTAGTAAAGTCTTCCTGATTAAAAACAATGCATTCTGTTATCTCTTATAGTGTGAAGCGCCCACAATGCACCAGAGACTAGAAAGTCATAATTGCTCATTAAATAGGCAGGGCCTGCTTCCTTCTCAATCTTTGCTCATCCCTGGTTTGAAAAAAAAAAAAAAAAATAGGGGTCATATACTGTAGTTGGTAATTGGAGATCTTCCTGATAAAGGACTATACTAGTGAATATTTACCCAATTGTGGAAGCCACTCCTCATTCCTGATTCTTCTATCCCCATTCTCTTCCCTCTGATATTGGTATTTAGGACTCATCCTCATTTGGACAGAGCTATGGCCTCATCCTTCTGGATGGAATATTAATCCACACCCAGCCTAGTATACTCTTCTGGATCACTCCATAACAGTTCAATGTTAATCAATCCTCAGCGGTCTCTAGTGGAAGTCAAGTCTATCTGAATATTGAGCGGCTTGTCAATCCTTCCCCCCCCCCCCATCCACCAGCAACCTCCATTGATTATTGAAGGTTGGAGAACATGCTCAACGTGCAAATGAGACTCTACAGTTATGCAGTAAAATCTGTGACTGATGAATTTAAAGAGAAATCCCACTTCAACTTTTTGAGACTTCACTCTTGTGAGTCCCCTTTCCAAAGCGTGAAAAAGGTTCTACTTGGTTGGAGTTACACTTTAATATAAATGCATTATCCTAGCAGTCCGTATCAGTTTATTGAAGACCTTTATTCTCTCATGTATACCTGTATATGTAGGTTGCTTATGGCTTGCTAAGCAGTATTGGGCCGTAGTTCCTTGCCGATCGCCCTAGCTCAAGACTTCTTTACCCGACAAGGCTAAGAACAATAGACTCTCCACAGACTTGGAGCGCTCAGAGACCATGTGACCTACCCGGACTTTTCAGAGGTTTTGTGTTCAAGAAATACTTAAAGTAAAAATTTGATTTGGTATCTCTTTTGATCTCATGTGATGTGCTCCCTTCAATCCAGGCCCTTCTCCTGTGTTGAAATTGCTTAACCTGATTTAACTGCACACTGTGAGCTTCTCAAGTCAGATAAGAGTCCACCTTGTTTCCTCCCCAGTCGTGACGGTTCCTGGCCTGCCCCATGAGTTCACTGGATTTCAATTCTTTCAATCAGGGAGGCTCAGCATCATGTGTGGGTGTTACCAAAGCCCGCCCAGGAATGGCCACGCCTCCAAACTGACACTGTCAAGGCATTTTTTTACATTTGCATAACTCCTCCCAAGAGGCGGCCCACTGCCATTATCAGGGCTGAGGGTTCTGGGAGAATGGCACTGGGGCAGGGTGATGTATTCAGGAAGGTATGTACAGCACCCTGCTGGCCCCTCCCACAAGCCAGGATCTGCCTGTATTGCATAGGGCAGGGGTCTCCAAACTTTCTAAACAAAAGGCCAGTTTATTATCCTTCAGACTGGTAAGTGGGAGGAATAGTGCCCCATCATTGGTGTCAGTGAGAAGAATAGTGCCCCATTACTGGTGTCAATAGGATGAACAGTGCCCCATCACTGGTGTCAATGAGAAGAATAGTGCCCCATCACTGGTGTCAATGGGAGGAATAGTGCCCCATCACTGGTGTCAATGGGAGGAATAGTGCCCCATCACTGGTGTCAATGGGAGGAATAGTGCCCCATCATTGGTGTCAGTGAGAAGAATGGTGCCCCATTACTGGTGTCAATAGGAGTAACAGTGTCCCATCACTGGTGTCAATGAGAAGAATAGTGCCCCATCACTGGTGTCATTGGGAGGAATAGTGCCCCATCACTGGTGTCAGTGGGAGAAATAGTGCCCCATCACTGGTGTCAATGGGAGGAACAGTGCCCCATCACTGGTGTCAATGGGAGGAACAGTGCCCCATCACTGGTGTCAATGGCAGGAATAGTGCCCCATCATTGGTATCAATTGGAGGAATAGTGCCCCATCATTGCTGCCAGTGAGAAGAAAAGTGCCCCATCACTGGTGGCAATGGGAGGAATAGCACCCCATCACTGGTGTCAGTGAGAATAATAGTACCCCATCACTGGTGTCAATGGGAGGAACAGTGCCCCATCACTGGTGTAAATGGCAGGAATAGTGCCCCATCATTGGTATCAATGGGAGAAATAGTGCCCCACCATTGGTGTCAATGAGATGAATAGTGCCCCATCACTGGTATCAATGGGAGTAATAGTGCCCCATTGTTGGTGTCAGTGGGAAGAATAGTGTCCATGATCGGTGTCAGTGGGAATAACGTCCCATCATTGGTGTCAATGGGAGGAATGGTGTCCCCCCACTGATGTCCGTGGATGAAATCGTGCCCCATTATCGGTGTCAGTGGGAGGAATAACGTCCCATCATTGGTGTCATGAGATGGAATAGTGCCCCATTATTGGTGTCAATGGGAGGAATAGTGCCCCATCATTGGTGTCAGTGGGAGAAATAGTTCCCCTCTGTTGATATCAGTGGCAGGAATTATGCCCCATTGTTAATGTCAGTGAGAGGAATAGTTCCCCAATCGTCAGATAAAGGCCAGCAAAGGGCCACATCTGGCTCCAGAGCTGCAGCTTGGAAACCACTGGCATAGAGAAGCACAGAGGCCCAGTGATGATGTCACTGCATCTAAAATACGGAATGTAATAAAAAAGCAAAAATATAATTAGCATGTTGATGAGGGGGGGAGGGGGCGAACTAGGTAAGGCAAAATATAAGCAGATTAAACCTCAGCATTGACCTGTCCAATCATCCTTCACTCACATTCTTGGGGTTTAGATTTGATAATGTCCCTCTTCGTATCCCAGTAAAGATGGTTGTTGGGGTTGGGGATTGGGGTTGAAGAACTGGTTAAAAGATAACTAGCAAAAGGTCATTGTAAATGGAACCTATACTGAGACTCGGCTAGTTAACAATGGATCAAGGATGGCACCTTAGGCTTAGTCCTTATCAGTCCGGACAAATGAGCTGATTGTATGGAAGGCCATGTGGCCTCTTCTGCCAATGGTACAGAATGATGTTGAATTATCGCAATCAGCAGCATAGCGAAATATTTCAGAAAGGTCCCAACAAAATGGCAATACGGTGACTAAATGGCACATGGGATTCAATGCCGACAAATGTAGGGCCATTTATTATAGCTGTGAGATCATTGTCCCCCATATATGAAGTAGGATCTAAGCCCGGTAATTAACATCTCACATAAGCTTTATAATATAAAAACTCGCTTTCATATTTTTTTTAAATCATCAGCTTTCATTAAACTAATATTTAGTGATCCTGCCATGAAAGTCCTTGCTAGCATTTATTACCTCCCACAGGGATCCCATTACTCCCCCCATGACAAAGCATTTGACTGTTTTTCTTTCCATAAGGGTGGACACCATCTTTGTTTAGGCATCACCCAGGGTCACCGTCTATTTCTTGGGCTGACGGCCAGGGCCATCTATAATACAGAGGAGCAAAAGGGGCCCAGTCATTGTTGTGGGGCCCAAAGCAGCTGCCCCCTTGAGCCCACAAATAATTGATAAGTGGATTCGGGAGGGCCCAAGAAAATGTTTGCCCAGGGTCCAATCCAGGGGCGTAACTAGAAATAGCAGGGCCCCATAGCAAAATGTTGTATGGGGCCCCCCTGCAAACAGCCCCCCCCCCCCCCCACAGATGCCCTAGTGTCAATGCAGCGTGACCTGTGCCACATACAGCGTGACCTGTGCCCAATACAGCCTGATCTGCCTGTGCCCCATACAGCCCCACATATGCAGAGGAAGAGGCAAGCCACCCGGATCAGCAGAGAGCGGGATTGCCCGCTGTAATAGCTTTCATTTGAATTTCCTGTCTTCCCGGGGCTCATCGTCACATAGCCCCACCTCTTGGCCCGACATCTTTGATGACGTCACATGTCCCACATTGGATCGGCGTTCTGTCTATCAAAGGCACCGGGCCAAAAGGTGGAGCTATGTGACGTGAGCCCCGGGAACACTGGAAGTGCTAATGAAAGCTCTTACATCGGGCAATTCAGCTTTCTGCTGATACGGACAGCTCGCCTCTTCCTTTCCTCTCTCTTCCCCTGGCTGGGAGACTGTGCCGGCGGTGTTCTTATCCTCACTGGGCCCCACTCGGTTGCAGGCCCCATAGCGCCCGCATGGGTCGCTATGGTGGTAGTTACGCCCCTGGTCCAATCAATATTAAAGACGGCCCTGGATTGAGGAGTTAACTGACACAGATCAACCCCTGCTGCAGCCTCTTACAAAGTTACAATGTACAGTCTGGTCACTGGAGGGAGAGGAGACTGAGGAAATGCCTCCTCCTGCCTGCAGCCAACTGATGACATCATCTCAGCCTAAGCAAAGTCTGGTAGCTAAAGCACAGGGATGTGTTTTTTTTTTTTTAAAGCCACAAGTGGTGTGATCTGGTCTGGCTGTCTGTTTTTCAGCTTGACCCCATTGGGCCCTTCCAATCTTTTTGATGGGCAGTCGGATGTAAACAGACATGTGTCCGTTTACACCTGGCTACCCACCAGCCAATCAGATTTGGCAAAAGAAAAAAACAGATGGGGATCTGTCCCCCGCTCTGTCTGGCCAGATAGAATTGGAGGGCGATTGGGTGTCCGCTGCCCATTGAGTAGAGAGGGCTGCGTCCATGTCCAGTCTGGATAGGTCCGAAGGGACATGGACCTGTCATATGGCCGCCCCGCTCAACAGAGCAGGGGAACAGCAGACGGATAGATATTATATTATATTTTTATTAGATATAATATTTTATTTTATATATTCTATAATATCTATCTATCTATCTATCTATCTATCTATCTATCTATCTATCTATCTATCTATCTATCTATCTATCTATCTATCTATCTATCTATCTATCTATCTATCTATCTATCTATATTATCCAATAGTTGCCACCGCACACAATTCAGGTATAAAAATGGGCCTGGGTGCACAGCAAAGACTGCAGTGCAAATAATCCAAAAAAGCGAGCGGCACTCACGGGTCTTGAAAGGTGAACGCACAACGCATAATGAAGTTTTTATTTTGACGTTTCGATAGAGGCACAAGCCAGCCTTCCTCAGGACATCAAACAAGCGAAGCAGCACAATATATATATATATATATATATATATATATATATATATATATATATATATATATATATACATATACATATAATACATACATGTATTATAATATTTTATTACATGCTGGGAATAAAAATCCATGTGATCCTACTATACTATAATATATATTTTATATATATATATATATATATATATATATATATATATATATATATATATATATATATATATATATATATATATATATATATATATATATATATATATATATATATATATTATAGTATAGTATAGTAGTATAGTACGATCACATGGATTTTCATTCCCAGCATATAATAGAGTGTTATAATATATATAATATAATAATAATATATATATATATATTATTAATGTTATTATATTTATTATATATGTATGAATGAGACGCGATACTACTATAGTACTGAGTTTTTACATCACTTTCTTAGAATGCCTCTTGGGTACAGATCAGAAATTCTACAACGCACTGTAAAAGGACAGAGGAAATTTGGGAGAGGGAGGATGAGGGTTGAAAGGCGGACAAATAAATTAATAATGGGTATGGGGGGGGGGGCAGCTCACTTGTAATGAAACATTGAAAAATCTTGGCTTGTTTAGGCTGGAGGAAGGACGCCTCAGAGCTGATCTCATTAATACAATATATTCAAGGTCAACATACAGATTTAGCAAATTAACTTTTTTTCCCTTTTCCAAGGACTGTTCAAAGGACGAGGAGACATCTGTTTTTGTATGGAGAGAAGACGGTTTTCCTGTTATGGTAAATGATATTATTATTCAGATCCAACAGGTGTCTATTAAATACGCCGATCTCGTCCGTTTTGCGGTTGGCATATGACCGGCTAACGCGCCGCAGATACTTTTAATCAGTTAAAGGAAGGAGAGGCTTTTATTCCAAGGACTGTACAAATCAGAAGAAGATATGGAGTTAAATAAAGTCTAAAGCCTGTTATTCGAACTGCTCCTCTTGTACTGCGCCACCGTCGTCGTTGCTGACATATTTGCCCGGTCATATTTCTGTTTCGGCATCTTTGGCCATTTGGCGGAGGATGACATAACGCCTGCGCATTGACAGCCCATTCAAAACCAGTAGGCTACCTTTACTTTAAAAATATCGAAAAGGCAAAACTTTTTTTCTATTTTTAAATTAATGAGAGATTTTGTTTCACTTCATGTTGGTGCCCAAGAGGACAGCAAGGCAAGAGAAATCTCTCAAATGGGACACGGGCGGCAAAAAAAAAAAGTTTTGGCTTTGAATATATTTCAATGCATGTCGGGGCACGGAGGTAAAGGGCTGCGACAGTGCGATTCCAGCCATAGAAAAAAACGCCACAGGAACAGGTGTCCCCACTGGAAGAAATCCCTCTGTTCCTTTTCTGGAGACTCAAGATTTAGATTTTTTTTTTCATCACATTTTCTGACAATAGTCAGCCAACGGGGACACAGACAGCAGTAAAAACCTGACAGGGGTTGCCGAAGGGCTCTGCCTCTATCCTTGTTTATTAACAAAGCTAAAGAGTACCGCGAAGTGTGTAACATGGCTTTGTTTATAAACAAAGCTATATAGCGCCTTTCAACTAAGTAACATGGCTTTGTTTATAAACAAAGCTATAAAGAAGGTTAAATATGTGTAACATGGATTTGTTTATAAACAAAGCTATACAGAAGCTAAAAATGTGTAAAATGGCTTTGTTTATAAACAAAGCTATACAGAACCTGAAAAATGTGTACCGTGGATTTGTTGATAAAGAAAATCATGCCACTACCAGAGCCGGGGAAGTAAAAATGGGCCCCTTATCATGTCATTGTTGCTTTGGGAAGTTTGGAAAGCACAGGTTAACTTTCACTAAACATTTCTTGGCTCGGTAAGCAAGGCTTGGCAGCGTGCCGTGCTGATGCTTTTTCAGAAGCAGATCCTGCCCCATGTGTTTCCAGCATCTCTTCTCTTATTCTCTGGTGTAGAGAGACCAGCCCCGGCACCCTGCGCCCCGCCACTCCGCTATTCCAGGATCAAGGAGCGATCGACGCAGCTTTTTCCTCTGCAACCTGAGGGCAGAAGAGACTGTAATGAAGCCAAGGACTGCTTCCTCTGCTTGGGATCATTAGGGATGACACAGCTGATGCCTTCGATGAGATGCGTGTTGACATCTGTCAGGATGGATACAAGGCAGCCAGCCCCTGTGTGCGAGTGCAGGTGTATTCTGGGGAGGCCAAGAGACATGGAGAGGAGCCTTGTAACATTTTGCTAAATGCCATTTAAACAAAAATAAAAGGGCTGTATGGAGGCGGCTAATGAGCGGCGACAGCTTAACAAAATTGTGTTGCCAGGATTCCTTTACCGTTATCATCATGTTGTAAAACGGTCCAGTTCATTGTGTCTGCGAGCATCGCCACCGCAAATACGCTTCATTCTTTGTGAAGGCGCTCTGTACCTCTCTGTATTGAGTCACCTCTCTGTACCGGATCACCTCTCTGTATTGAGTCACCTCTCTGTATTGAGTCACCTCTCTGTATTGAGTCACCTCTCTGTACCGGGTCACCTCTCTGTATTGAGTCACCTCTCTGTATTGAGTCACCTCTCTGTACCGGGTCACCTCTCTGTATTGAGTCACCTCTCTGTATTGAGTCACCTCTCTGTATTGAGTCACCTCTCTGTACCGGGTCACCTCTCTGTATTGAGTCACCTCTCTGTACCGGGTCACCTCTCTGTATTGAGTCACCTCTCTGTACCGGGTCACCTCTCTGTATTGAGTCACCTCTCTGTATTGAGTCACCTCTCTGTACCGGGTCACCTCTCTGTACCGGATCACCTCTCTGTATTGAGTCACCTCTCTGTATTGAGTCACCTCTCTGTACCGGGTCACCTCTCTGTATTGAGTCACCTCTCTGTATTGAGTCACCTCTCTGTACCGGATCACCTCTCTGTATTGAGTCACCTCTCTGTATTGAGTCACCTCTCTGTACCGGGTCACCTCTCTGTATTGAGTCACCTCTCTGTATTGAGTCACCTCTCTGTACCGGATCACCTCTCTGTACCGGATCACCTCTCTGTATTGAGTCACCTCTCTGTATTGAGTCACCTCTCTGTACCGGGTCACCTCTCTGTACCGGATCACCTCTCTGTATTGAGTCACCTCTCTGTATTGAGTCACCTCTCTGTACCGGGTCACCTCTCTGTATTGAGTCACCTCTCTGTACCGGGTCACCTCTCTGTACCGGATCACCTCTCTGTATTGAGTCACCTCTCTGTACCAGATCACCTCTCTGTACCGGATCACCTCTCTGTACCGGATCACCTCTCTGTACCGGATCACCTCTCTGTATTGAGTCACCTCTCTGTACCGATTCACCTCTCTGTATTGAGTCACTTCTCTGTACCGGATCACCTCTCTGTATTGAGTCACCTCTCTGTACCGGGTCACCTCTCTGTATTGAGTCACCTCTCTGTACCGGGTCACCTCTCTGTATTGAGTCACCTCTCTGTACCGGATCACCTCTCTGTATTGAGTCACCTCTCTGTACCGGGTCACCTCTCCCCGTCTGAAAGACGCAACATTGGAAGGGCCTATTCTATTCATCCTCTGTAATAAAGTCTTCCAGTTCTGATTAAAAACATCTTTTTTATCTGATTTATTTTATTTACTTTAGGATATTTTTATCTGTTGTGTATCCACAGCTATCTATCTATCTATCTATCTATCTATCTATCTATCTATCTATCTATCTATCTATCTATCTATCTATCTATCTATCTATCTATCTATCTATCTATCTACATTATATTACCATGAACTTTAATGGCATCCCCAGTCTTAGGCTGGCCATACATTATGTAATTTTCTTGTCCATTTACCAAAACCCCTTAACCTAAACACTTTCAATTTGTATGCAGTCAGGCAGTCCCTTGCACCACATAGTTGAAAGTGAATCAGTAAGTCAAGAGAAATCTCTCAAATGCATCAAACACACCCATCAATTAATCAATCAATCAAATCATCCCTACATCGATACATCCATTTTTTTACTGAGCATGGTGGTTGCCTTAGGACTACAGAAATGGTGGTTGCCTTAGGACTACAGAAATCCTCTTCTTCATAATTTAGAGGGTAATGGTTCCATAATCCTAAGAAATATCCATCCATCTATCCATACACCCAACCCACCCACTCATACACCCATCTATACACCAAACCCACCCACCAATTTATCCAGCCAAACACCCACCCATACTCCCAGCCCACCCACCCATTCATCCATATTTCCATACACCCAACCCACCAACCCATTCATCCATCCATCCATCCATACAACCAACCCACCCACCCATTCATCTATCTATTCATACACCCAACCCACCCACCCATTCATCTATCTATTCATACACCCAACCCACCCACCCATTCATCCATCCATACACCCAACCCACCCACCCATTCATCCATACACCCAACCCAGCCACCCACCCACCCATTCATCCATCCATATAAGCATCCCACCCACCCATTCATCCGTCCATCCATCCATTCATACACCCATTCTTCCATCCCACCCATCAATCCATCCATGCAGCTATCTATCTACCCTAAAGCACTACTACAGAACACCCCCTCCCCTATAAAATAGAGGGTAATGGTCAAGTAGTTCTCAGAGATAACTGGGAACAATGCACAGACAGACAGTACAGGAAGTTACCAGCTCCCTGGACAGGGCTGAGCACTGATGCCCGCTGAGCAGGCAGATAACATGTCCCTGTCAACTCCTCTTATGTAAAGTGGACACGGACACGAACACAGACCGCTCTCCTCTATGGACGACCGGATGTAAACGGACCACCTGTCTGTTTACACCCAACTGCCATCCAATCTGCTGGACTAAAGGGGAACGGGTTCCATCTGTCTCTTTTTACCAGATCGGATCGGCCGCTCTTTACAGAAGAATGGAGGTTTCCGATCAGGCCCACCTGAAAAATGAAGAGACAGACCCGATCAGAATTTCCGTGTGAAAGGGGCATGAGGAGGTATAGACCTTCTGCTGAATGCTAATTTTCTCTTGCTGTGCTTCTCCACCGCTCTGACCAGCCAGCCCAGAACCCTAGGTATAAAGTCCTTTGTAAGTGACACCTCTTCAAAAAGTCAACCTGTTATTTGTCCCAGTATGGCTAACATACAGGTTCTCTTTAGTTGCATGTTTTGGTCTTTTTGGTTTTCTACTGTGATTATGGATTAAACCGCAGCATTCAACGCATCTGTCCCATCGCATAATATCCTCGAGCTGTCCTTCCACCCCAGAACCACCTCTGAGAATTTAATGGAACAGCATTCACTGCGCACCACTCAGCAATCCACAAGAATC
Organism: Lithobates septentrionalis; assembly: GCA_037952835.1. NCBI lineage: Eukaryota > Metazoa > Chordata > Amphibia > Anura > Ranidae > Lithobates > Lithobates septentrionalis. The sequence continues at coordinate 720,641 of JBBDGP010000258.1, forward strand.
AATTATTTTTTTTTTCTCCTTTCCCAGCGGCTGGTTACCAAGTTATTTTCTATAATTTCTGATGTGCACAGCCTAAATTAGCTCCTCGATCCGAGGCGGCCAGCCCATCGTTCTTATTTTTAATCACGGCCAGTGTAAATGCTCCTGCGCTGGATAAGATAGGTTTAATGGTAGGTGATCGGGGTCACATCTATACAGAGACTCTGAAAGAGTTGATGATTGCAATTACCAGCCAGCGCTTTGACACCACGCACAATGAAAGGCCTGAAATTAAACAGCTATTACTCCTAGGCGCCAATATCAAGAGGCCTATCAAAACTCAGTTTAGTTTCGTCAGCGTATTATTCACACTGGATGTCCACATGGCAGAAGGAAGACTGAGAGCAAGCACAAAGTCACACTCCATCGAAAAAAATGATAATGTCTTGGTTGTTATATTTAGCTAGCGTTAATTTTCAAAGAAACGTGGAGTTCCATCTATATAGAGTTGACGTTACTTTTTTTCTGTAAGTCTAGATCTAATCATAAGAATTGGGATATGTTTTAGTCAAGAGGTAAAATTTCTGAAATATTCTGGATTTTCTTGTTCCAACGTAAGGAATCAGGAGAGGAGTTATGCCGCGTACACACGGTCGGACTTTTCGTCTACAAAAGTCAGACAGCCTGTCCGACAGACTTCCGGCAGACTTTCGGCGGACTTTCGACGGACTTGCGGCGGACTTTCTAACGAACAGACTTGCCTACACACGATCACACAAAAGTCCGTCGAATTCTTACGTGATGACGTACACCGGACTAAAATAAGGAAGTTCATAGCCAGTAGCCAATAGGTGCCCTAGCGTGGCTTTTTGTCCGTCGGACTAGCACACAGACGAGCGGATTTCGGGGTCCGTCGTAGTTACGAAGTAAAGATTTGAAGCATGTTTCAAATCTAAAGTACGTCGGATTTGAGGCTAAAAAAGTATGTTGAAAGTCCGGAGAAGCCCACACACGATCGGATTACCAGCCAGCTTTAGTCCGTCAGCGTCCGTTGGACTTTTGTAGACGAAAAGTCCGACCGTGTGTACGCGGCATTAGGATGTTAATGTTAGGGTCGGGGTAGGGGGGTTATGGAAACCATGTCAGGCGGGGCAATGGATATGGATCTTCTACCAATTGAAGTTCTTATTAGATTAGGTTTGGCGGCTGTCCACAAAGTTGTGACCCTTCAAAAATGGGGGCCACCCAAATTGCACCAGAAACAGTGGCAAAAATGTATTAGTCCATCTCTCATCTGTGATCCTCCACCAAGACACCGGAGAACTCACCGACTTACCATGACCACCTAAATCAGTTAAGTCATTAGACGCTTATATTGCCACAAGGGATTTTGCTTTCTGGGACCATTCTCAAGCCAGGACCATCTTCACTCCTCTCAACATGATGCCTCTATACAGATGAGAAATAACCATTGCGAAAACAAGGAAAGCCTCTATAGTGTAAAACCTTTTTCTACTTTTATTTAAAACTGCCCATTAAAACACATATAAAATGCCCACTCACATAATACAGTGCTTTCTCCTGCACAGAGGTTAAATTCTCACCACAATTGTGTTTTGTAGGATACCAACTCCACAGGCCATCTTTTGGGTGTAGATATGTCATTTACGGGAGTACTGTGTGGGATCACTTCCTACTCTTACTGGCATGTTATGTCATTCTGTTTTCAAAAGGCGTGCTCTGTACTACACCTCTTGAAAATATCAGGATGACGAAACGTGTCAGAGCTGAGAAGGACGTCCCATAAGTGACCAATCTGAAAAGTCTAACAGAAACTGTATTCTTCACACAAACAGAAAGTAGAAGACATGGGCTGTTGGAAAGTTGGGTACAATACCTTTTCTATTCAGGAAAACAACCTTTTAATTCATTTGGCGACCTTTGTGTTGGTTCCCACCACTCCGGTGGCAATACCTGGGTCTCCTGATCATGTCATCACTGTGATTGGCCTTCTGGTTCTCAACTGCAAGAAGCAATTAACCATATGCATATATGTGGTGGCATGGCATAAGGCCCACCACTGTGCCACACCACCACATATATTTGTGTGGCCGGCATTAAGGAATTAATCTGAACACCCAGAAAAGCGCCATATATACACTCTTAAAATGGTTTCACTTTGTTTCTAAAAGTTAGACGTCCTTGATTTTGAAAAGGAGGCTAATAATGGGACTCTCACTGGACAGGATCATAGTGGGTGGAGTGATACCAGTTTTAGGTGGAGGCACAGAGTAGGGTTTTCTGTCTGTTAAAGGTATTAGCAAACCTTTTCCAAGATGCGTCTTATTCATTTGAAAGGTTAAAGTAGATCTAAACCCAATCACTAAAATCTTAATCAACTTTAACACGGTACTTCTATGGAGTAGGGCTTAGAACCCAATGAGTTAGCGCCACTGATTCAGTTGGATGGGCTTTAGTCTCCTGCCACCATTATCTGTATGTTTACATGCTCTACTTAGGTCCAAACACCCTACGCCGTACAAGCTGTGGTTTCCATACATTCCACTGATGATGACCAAATATTCTGAAACAGATGTTTGAAATAAATATCTCTATGATATCGTGCTATATTTGCACTATTCACCGATGGGTTCTGGCTGATGGGTCATAAAGGAATGATTTGAATGGCTCAACCCACTGTCCCGAAATGGGGGATAATTCTCTTATTTTTGGGATATGTGATGGAAAAGGACATGCAAATCCCTTCTGTTCTAAGAAGGCTTCACTGTGCCATGCACTTATTTGGAGGGCTTTTTGGCTTCTTTAGTTCCTTCTCACCATACCTGTATAGTTGTCCAGTCTCTAATATAATAACTGGGAGAATAGGGATGTATAAAGCAACCACGTTTGCGTTTCATATTGTAGCATTACATTGTGCTTGGGGACTGTGGAGTTTAGTGACGAAGGTTAATGGGCAACATGGAAGGAAATGTTACTTATGATTGATAACCTTGAACTTCTTCCTGTTCCAGTGTGTGCATTCTTCCAGAGTGCACATAAATATTTGCTTCTTTTATGTTCTCGGAATACGGCAGGCTTTGTTCCTGTTCTGTTCCTGTTCTGTGCCCTGTCTTCATTCATTCCTACAGAATCAGCCTTCCAGTGTGTTTCCTGTTTTATAATACTGAGAAGGTTATCCTTTGAATTCCGGCTGGTCTGCAGAGCCTTCCCCCATTCAAACTGCATGAAATTTATTTCTGCTTTGAGAATTAGTTTTTTTTGGAGCTGTCCAAGGACCCACATTGTTACATATGAAATTTTCTTTCAGAAATATTACTTTTATATTTATTTAAAAAAATGCTTATGGAATCAATGAAAAAGGTTTGAATTCACAATTATTATTTTTTTTACGTAATAGGTTATCCTTTGAATTCTGGCTGATCTGCTGAGCCTTCCCCTATTCAAACTGATATTTATTTCTGCTTTGAGGATTTTTTTTTTATTTTTGAAGCTGTCCAAGAACCCACATTGTTGCATAAGAAATTTTCTTTAAAAAGTTCTCATGATTTTATATTTATTTAAAGAAAATGCTTATGTAATCAATAAAAAAGGTTAGAATTCACAACTATTATTTTTTTCTTAATTATTTAAATATTTAGAAATCCTGCATAATTATACAGGCTGTATTTTCTGAAGATCGACCATGAATGGGACTAATGCTGCCACTATAGCTACTAGAGGCAGCTGAGGAGCATTCTTATTTCCTATGATAGCCGGCACCATCTAGTGGCCATAATGTGGTATCTTCCCTATTTACACATTCAACCTGCAGAGAATATAGCCTGAGAACATTCGATTTTGCCTTAGAATGACTTTACACGCAGTTTCGATGGACGAACAACAGCTATGCACATGTTTTATATACACAACCCTTTCATTTCTAAGGACTTTGATTGTTTTTTTCTGCCCCATACATATTATTTTACTGGTTGTCAGGGGTGGTCTGTACTCACAGGAACACAGCAAACCCTTTAACATTACCAGTATATGCAAGAACGTGGTCATTTTAAAAAAAAAAATTAAGCCCCACCCCCACAATGCTGGAATCAGTAATATGACAGTTACAGAATTGCATCTTCATGATTATTATAATTTTTAGAAAAAAAAAATTATTTAATTTCATGTATTTATTTATTTATTTTTGCAGTGTCGCACATAGTTTTGCCTGCGCGCGATTCTCGTAAAGGCGAAGAGCGTTATTTAAGCCTTCAATATGCAGATTTTATTAAGCAGAATGAATCACGATTTAGGACTTGATTGCGGCGCGGCGGTTGCAGCGCGAGCCTCTCCTGTTCGCTGACGCGGGGGGGGGGGGGGGGGGGGCGGCGACCGCGAAGAGCATATAAGTGTCAGAAAAAGCAGGAAGAGGGGGAAATGGAAATGAATTCCTTAAATTATGCAAGAAAGCCTCCTGTTTCCTAGTCCTCTCCATGCAATGAATTTGAACTCTGATGTCAGCTGCGACTTCTCATGAATGCCATTTAGAACGCAGAGAGGGATGCTTTAAAGGGACAGAGATCCTCTACAATCGGTCTGATTTAAAGCAGAACGGGGACAGCTAAACACAACAGGAGACCTGATTTTTCTCTGCCAATGTTCAGTAACACTTACAGGTCTTGTCCATTCCCAAACCTGTGACCAGACAGCAAAAGAAGAAACAGCAGACTGATGAATTCATCTCTTTGTCACTCTGCTCTCTCCTCCTATCAGTATGGCCATTATTAGCACATGAGCGCTGCTGCATAACTGATTGGCTTTCTGCGCTGCTCCTCCCTCTCCTGCTGTACAGAGACTGCAAGAGGCTTATATAAGGTCAAATGCAGGTGGTTACATCTAATATAAAAATATAGTTAGTGGTCTGAAGTTTAGGTTTAAAGGGATTTTCTAATATGGCCAAAGGTTTATATAATCACTACTTAAACCTCTTGAGATTTAAAAAACGAAACAATAAACTTGTGCCCTAAAAATGCCCTCCCTCTCCTGAGAGTGCCAGTTGCCTGGCTGTCATATTGTTGCAACAGCTCCAATAATTTCTGCTTGCTACTCCTTCCTGATCCCTTCTGCCCTTTCTATGAACTTTCTTTGGCTTACAATGAACCAATACTTTTCCCCCTTTATAAAACTGTTTACATCTACGATTTCTGACCCAACACATCCCTGTGCTGAGTTCCCGGGTCTGTACATCTGCTGTGCCCATTATGAGGGGTTTCCACCATCCCTGTGCTAAATTCTCTGGTCTGTTCACCTGATGTGCCCATTATGAGGGGTTCCCACCATCCATATACTGAAATCCTGGGTCTATACACCTGCTGTGCCCATTATGAGGGGTTCCCACCATCCATATACTGAAATCCCGGGTCTGTACACCTGCTGTGCCCATTATAAGGGGTTAATTTTGTTTATTGAAAAATCTTACAAACAACAACTTATATACAATAAAACCATAATAAATAAATAAAACTTATTCAGAAAATAATTGAATATGGTTATACAAAACAAGAACACAATAAATGGTACAAACCAAATTGCGCACAACACAATCCCTTCGGGAGAGCCAGACTAAGGAACATCACCGTCACCATGCATGTAGCCTTTTATCAAAAATATATTTGATCTTGAAAATCTAGGGGAGTGAATCAAGAATACAAAGAAAAGCCGCACACCCCGAGATCAACAGGCAGCAGCTACAGAGTCCTGATATTCCTCCACGCCCTTATCCAGGCCTCCTGCTGCCACCTGCCTTTCTCAAGACCCCGAATCTTCCCAACCTCACCCAGAATGTCCTGCACCACCACTTTGACAGGGAGGATTTTACTTCGTAAGGATACCTGACACCGTGCACTCCACGTGAAATAACGGACTACTAGACTAACTAAAAAAAGCGTTTCCAAATCATAATCCCGACGAGTCTGGAATGCCCCATACACCCACTCTGCATAACTCATATGGGGGAGGAAGGGTATACTCATAGCCCTCCCCACCCTCTTGTACACCTCTATATTAAAAGGGCATTGAAGTAGAAAGTGATCCATGGACTCCACCACTCCTCCACACTCCATTATCGGGCAGCCCCGATCACTCATGGAAAGAAACTTCAAGTTGCCCTTCACATATAGTTTTCCATGAAAGGCAAGCCAAGCCTGATCCCTAAACTTCATTGGGATTCTCTCCAAATAATCAATCGCAAACCCACCCCCAAAACCAGGCTTGGGCAATCCCTCAAGGCCAGTGGCTTGCAAAAAGCAGAGCTCATGATCCGCTTCTCAAGAAGTTTCCCTGGAAGAGATCTGACTTCTCCTGCTGTTACTTGCCACTGCCGAAGCATTTTCAAACACGGGGCAACATAACCTGGGAGCTTTTCATGCTTGACCCTCAGGCTTTTCACTGGCCCACCATTTTCCCAGTCTTACAGAAAGGGCCTAAACCAGGACTGGAAAATACCAACCCACCCAGGCGGTCTCTCTGCCAACATGTTACCAAGATTTTACTTCACAAACATCAGAGAGAAAAAGACTACAGGGTTGATCATCCCTAGACCACCCTCCCGCCTAGGAAGGTAAGTCACATTCCTTTTGACAAGGTTTATTCTGAGGGGTTCCTACCATCCCTGTACCGAGTTCCCTGTCTGCACACCTGCTATGCCTATTATGAGGGGTTCTAACCACCTCTGCACTGAGTTCCCAGGTTTTCACACTCAAAGTGCCAATTTTAAAAGGTTCCCACCATTCTCATGCAGGGATCCTGGTTCTTCACACTTGCTGTGTCCATTATGAGAAGTTCCTAACATCTCTGCACTAAGTTCCCCATTCTGCACACCTGCTGTGCCCATTATGCGGGGTTCCCACCATCCCTGCACTGAATTTCCAGGTTTACACACTTGAGGTGCCCATTGTGAAAGGTTCCCACCATTCTCACGCTGAGTTCCCGGGTCTGTACACCTGCTGTGCTGCTATGAGTGGTTCCCACTATCCCTGCAGGATTTTTTTATTTATATTATATTATGAAGAATATAACAGCAAGATCTGGGACACACAAAGGTGAGCAAGAACACCCAAAACTCCAAGCTGTACAGGAACAACTCTGGGAATTACAGTCAGGAGATATCAAGTTTAGGATTTCGGTTGGGTTTGTATTAGGGTTAAGTTTAGGGTTTCAGTTGGGTTAGGGTTAAGTTTGGAATTTCAGTTAGGTTTGGATCAGGGTTAAGTTTAGAATTTTGGTTGTATTTGGATTAAGGTTAAATTTAGGATTTTGGTTGGGTTTGGATTAGGGTTAAGTTTAGAATTTCGATTAGATTTGGTCTAGGGTTAAGTTTAGGATTTCAGCTAGGTTTGAATTAGAGTTAGGTTTAGAATTTCAACTGAGTTTGGGTTACTGTAAATGTAGAATTTTGATTGGGTTTGGATTAGGGTTGAGTTTATGATTTAAGCTGGGTTTGGTCCAGGGTTAGGTATAGGTTTTCAGTTGGGTTTGGATTAGGGTTAAGTTTAGGATTTCAGTTAGGTTAGGGTTTATTTTGGAATTTCAGTTTGGTTTGGATCAGGTTTAAGTTTAGAATTTTGATTGTATATAGATTAGGGTTAGATTTAGAATTTTGGTTGGGTTTGGATTAGGGTTAAGTTTAGAATTTCGGTTGGATTTGGTCTAGGGTTAAGTTTAGGATTCATACTAGGTTTGAATTAGAGTTATGCCCTGTACACACGACCAGTTTTCCCATCGGAATAAACTCTGAAGGTTTTTCCGTTGGAGTTCCGATGGAATTCCACTCAAGCTGTCTTGCATACACACGGTCACACCAAATTCCGACTGTCCAGAACGTGGTGACGTACAACACATATGATGGGACTAGAAAATGGAAGTTCAATAGCCAGTAGCCAATAGCTTCCGTCTCGTACTTGCTTCAGAGCATGCTTAATTTTGGTCCGTCGGAACAGCATACAGACGAGCGGTTTTCCCGATAGGAATTGGTTCCATCAGAAAAATTTAGAACATGTTCTCTTTCTAAGTCTGTCAGAATTTTCAATGTAAAAAGTCCGATGGGGCATACACACGATCGGAATATATGATGAAAAGCTCCTGTCTGACTTTTTCTGTCGGACATTCCGCTCGTTTGTACACGGCATAAGATTTAGAATTTCAACAGAGTTTGGGTTAGGGTAAATTTTGAATTTAGATTGAGTTTGGATTAGGGTTGAGTTTAGGATTTGAGTTAGGCTTGATCTAGGGTTAGGTATAGGTTTTCAGTTGGGTTTGGATTAGGGTTTGGTAGGTAGGGTTTGTCTACATCAAGGGTCTCAAACTGGTGGCCCTCCAGCTGTTGTGAAACTACAAGTCCCATGAGGCATTGCAAGGCTGACAGTTACATGCATGACTCCCACAGGCAGAGGCATGCTGGGACTTGTAATTTTGCAACAGCTAATGGGCCACCAGTTTAAGACTCCTGGTCTACATCATGATTGGTGACATATCTAAAGTGCATTGATCAGTACATGTATTAAAGTGTCTACATATAACACTAGTCAAATTTAGGATTGCTATTGGATTTGGATTAGGGTTAAATTTAGGATATTGATTAGGTCTGAATTAGGGCTTAGTTTAGGATTTCGGTTGAGATTGGATTAGGGCTGAATTTATGGTTTTATTCGGGCTAGGATTAAAGTTAAGTTAATTTCTGTTGGGTTAGGGTTAAGTTTCGGATTTCGGCTGATTTTGGTCTAGGGTTAAGTTTAAGTTTTCAGTTGGGTTTGGAATCAGATTAGGACTTTATGATTTCAGCTTGGTTAGGATTAAATTTAAGATTTCTGATGGGTTTTCATTTTGGTTAAATTTAGGACTTTGCTTGGGCTTGGTTTACTATTCATTTTAGGATTTTGGCTGGGTTTGTGTTTAGGGTTAAATTTACGATCTTGGCTGGATTTGTGTTCGGGTTAAATGGAGGATTTCAGTTGGGTTATGACTAGGGTTAAATATAGAAATTGAAGAATGAAACATCATTTCTTGCGCTTTTCAATGTCACATTTTTGGTGTTGTCAGTTCATGGAAGTTCTTCTCCAAAATGATGAGAATGATGTTTTTTTTTTTTTTGTGAAGAAATAGTAATGGTAGGAAGAAAATCATATGTCAAAAGATAAAATAGTCCCACAAAAACAAATCTTCTACACCTTCCCCACCAGCGATGGGATAAAAGAGCTAGATTGTGTAGCGGACATGCTCTGGGCCCTCCCCCTGTCTGCGCCAATGTCAGGCTGAATTATTTAAGAAATAGTTTTAGTGTATCCCTTCGAAACAAACCTTTCATGTGCAGATTGTAAAGACTCTATTACGGTCTCCAGAAGCCATGCCAAAAATTGATTTCCTTTTTCTTTCTTGGTTAATAATTGATGTACAGGGACAAAATTTGCTTTTCATTTTATTCCAACGTCATCTCAATTAATGTAAAGGTGATTCTAGTGGGGTTTCAATTATGCCTCATTCAGGACCTCCCCGGGTACATACAGTGCAGATTGCTCTGTGTGGCAGAACTTATCCAGAGGAAAATGCAGGGAGGACAGACCTGTGGGTCCGTGAGTGCAAAAGATCGATTGCAAGAGGTTCAAATCAAATGCTGTGTACACACGGGCGGACTTTTCGACCGGACTGGTCCGAAAGGCCGAATCCGGCGGACAATCTGACCGTGTGTGGGCTCCATCGGACCTGCAGCGGACTTTTTCGGTCTGAATCTGAAGGACTTCAGATTTGGAACATGTTTCAAATCTTTCCGACGGACTCGAGTCCGGTCGAAAAATCCGCTTGTCTGTATGCTAGTGAGACGGACGAAAACCCACGCTAGGGCAGCTATTGGCTACTGGCTATCAACTTCCTTATTTTAGTCTGGTGTACGTCATCACGTACGGATCCGTCGGACTTTGGTGTGATTGTGTGTAGGCAAGTCCGTTCGTTCAAAAGTCTGTCGAAAGTCTGTCGGAAAGTCCGTCGGACCAGTCCGGTCGAAAACTCCGCCCGTGTGTACGTGGCAAAATTCTGCTTTAGGCTGCATTCACACCTGAGCGTTTCAAAGACGGGCGTTTTTACCGTGATTTTGACGTGTTTTTAGCGTGATTTTGCCGTGATTTTGTTTAGGTCACCAATGTAAAAAGCATCAAAAAAGTCTGTAATCTGCCCCAAAGAAGCTCATGTTCTTTTTTGAGCTTAGAGCGTTTTTCAGGCGTTTTGCTTCAGGTGACAGGTGCTATTGAAATGAATAGGATTTTGCATGTTGGGCATTTTTCATGCTTTTTTTCGGGCATTTTACGAGCGTTTTATGAGCTGAAAATGCTTAGGTGTGAATGCAGCCGTAGACCCCTTTCACACTGGAGGTGTTTATCAGGCGCTTTAGCGCTAAAAATAGCTATTGTAAAACGCCTGAAAAAAGCCTCATTTGCAATCCCAGTGTGAAAGCCCAAGTGCTTTCACACTGGAGCGCTGCGCTGGCAGCTTTTCAAAAAAAGTTCTGCAAGCAGCTTCATTGCAGCGCTGTAGGAGTGGTGAATACACCGCTCCTAAAGCACCCCTGCCCATTGAAATCAATGGGCAGCGCCACCGAAGCACATTTTCAGCTGCTAGCGGGGGTTAAATGTTCCCTGCTAGTGGCCGAATAGCGCTGCTAAAAGATATGTGTGCTCGAAAGATCATGGGGGACTGAGGCCAGCATGTTACACCCAGCAGGATACTGTACATCCAGGAACTACAGAGCGTCTGTCTTTACTGTGAAAAACAAAAAAAAGACAGCAGAAGGAGAGAGAAAGAAGAGCAAAGAAAGAAAAAGCAAAGAAAAAAAAAATAAAATAAAAAGATTGCCTTCTGAACGATCAAGAAGGAATTTATTGTCCCCCCACTGGAGCAAATGGGACCGTGCTTTATATTTATTTTATTTTTTTTGTATGAAGGATTTCTATTTTTTTTATACTATGTATTTATTTGTTTTCTACTGGTTGAACTAAATTGACTTGTGCCTTTTTTCAACCTGACCAACTATGTAAGAAGCAAGGAAAAAGAAGGATGGAAAAAAAAGTGAAGGGGAGAAGGAAGGGAGGAAAAGGAAGAAGGAAGGAAGGAAAGGAAGAAGGAAGATAGGGAAAGGAAATAGGCACGGAAAAAAGAAGTAAGTAGTAAGGTGAATAAGAATGGAAGAAAGGTGAAGGGGAGAAGGAAGGAATATAGGAAGGGAGGAAAAAGAAGAATAAAGAAAAAGTATAGAGTGTATGAGGAATGAGGAAGGAAGGACGGAAAGAAGAGAGGGAGGGAGGGAACAACAGGGAATAAGGAAAGAAAGATGAAAGCAAGGGAAAGAACAGGGAAGGAGGAAAGTAGCATGGAAGAAGCAAAGTAGGGAGGTAAGTAAAGAAGAAAAATGAAAGGGAGAAGGAAGGAAGGAAGGAAGGAAGGAAGGAAGGAAGGAAGGAAGGAAGGAAGGAAGGAAGGAATCATGAAAGAAGCAAAGTAAGGAGGTAAGGAAGGAAGGAATGAAGATGAAGGGGAGAAGGAGGGAAAGAAGGCAGGAAAAGAGGAGGTGACGGAACAACAGGGTAGAAGAAAAGAAAGAGGAAAGGGAGGAAAGAAAATAAAATAAAAGAAAGAAGCATGGAAGAAACAAAGTAAGGAGGTAGGTAAGGAAGGAAGGAAAATGACAAGGAGAAAGAAGGAAGGAAAAAAGGGAGGAAGGAAGGAAGGAAGGAAGGAAAGAAGGAAGGAAGGAAGGAGGGAAGGAAGGAAGGAAGGAAGGAAAAGGGAAGAAGGAAAAGGGAAGAAGGAAGGAAGGAAGGAAGGAAGGAAGGAAGGAAGGAAGGAAGGAAGGAAGGAAGGAAGGAAGGAAGGAAGGAAGGAAGGAAGGAAAGAAAAGGGAAGTGTGAAGATATGAAATATATGAACCATATCTTTCTATGTATCCAGAGTTCCTTTTTAACATGAATTTGTATCTCTGATATTTCTTATTATACTTGTTTTTCTCTAAAATGTTTCTGAATTCTTTTGGTATTGCAACAATGTGGCTGACCAGTTGACATCAAATGTTCTGCCAATGACCTGACACAATTCTCGGAAAAGATGTGATATGGAAAGATGTTGACATAGAAAGTCCCTGTCTAAAAGCCAAATTAACTTTTTCCAAATAATTATTCTTCCCTTCTGTCAAAACAACTTGTCACATCAAAATATTCAGGTCACGATAACCCAAAACCTGGCCAAAAGCTGTGTTGACATACTTGGTGAAATGCGTACTTGTGATGTGTAACTTTGGGCTTGTGCCCGCCATAGATTACTGCATAACCATTGTTTATAAAAGCTGTACTGCCTTGTAATCTGTATCACTCCTGATTAAGAGGAGTGATCCTCTGTATGTACGGAGCATATTCTGAAGTAAACATACATGAGACGAATGCAGCTCTATTGGCGTTGATGTCCTTTATTTTAAGGTTCAACTTAACAGAAGAAAGAAAGAAGGAAGGGAGGAAGGAAGGAAGGAAGGAAGGAAGGAAGGAACAACAGGGTGGAAGAAAAGAAAGAGGAAAGGAAGAAAAGAAAAATAAAGAAAACATGGAAGAAGTAAGGAGGTAGGTAAGGAAGGAAGGAAAAGGAAAGGGAGAAGGAAGGAAGGAAGGGAGAAGGGAAAGCAGAGAGGGAAGGAAGAGAGGGAAGGAAGAGAGGGAAGGAAGAGAGGGAAGGAAGGGAAGGAAGGGAAGGAAGGAATGAAGGAAGGAATGAAGGAATGAAGGAAGGAATGAAGGAAGGAAGGAAGAAAAAGAGGGAAAGAAAAGAGGGGGAAGAATCATGGAAGGAACAAAGTAAGGAGGTAAGGAAGGAAGGAAGATGAAAAGGAGAAGGAAGTAAAGAAGGAAGGAAGGAAGGAATTTTTGTGATTCAACTAGCCAGCAGCCACTCATAACTGAAATATCACCGTTGTGTGGTCCATCCTGAACTTTAATCTGTAACTTTCTCCTTTGCTACTGGCGACACGCATTACACGGGAACATAAAATGAATCATGAAACGTTGTTCTCAAAGTCATCTCAGACCGCCGCAGAACCTTCGACCTCTTCTGCACAGTACAACTTTGAGTTCACCAAAGTGACGCATAACCCCCTTCCCCCCTCCCCCCCAGCGTCTACCGCGTGACATGACATTGTGCGTCTAAACACACATAAAGACGCTAGCACAGTTAAGGATCAATAGTTTTACGAGCGCAGACAGTATAATCACTTTTGGGAGAGTATAACCAATATATTTTATGGCCTCTACTGCGCTATTATTTTGATGTATCCGTAGATTACATATTCATAATATCACATTATCAATATTTGGAATATCTTTTACTTACAAATGGGCTGCGAGTAGCTTGAAACTGCCTGTGCACTCGAAGCCAATGACCAAATGAAACGCCATTATATTAACGATATTGCTGAAAAATGGCTGCAGGAAACGGCCTTCGAAAGCACAAAGAGTAATTAACCTTTCTGTTCCTCGCAGCGAATGCGGGAGCGTGACTTCAGACGCGCCGGGAAAAATAGAGATTTCTGTACAGGCTGAGTAGGCCCCCCCGAGAACTAATGTATGTTCCATAAGATGGCATGTGCTATATAAAGTGGACCTCTGGGCAAAATCAGTCAATTATACAATCAATCAAATGACATATAAGGTGCGATTTGTCAGTAGCGTTAATACAGCAGTTTTTGTTTTTTTCTGTAACATAGTGTCATTGCCTGTCGATCCTGCCATTATTCTTCCACTTCTTGGAACTGGGTGACAACTGTGTTCTTTCTGCAGTGAAATCGCACAGGTGTTGTCACCCTGGACAGAGGTAGTTTTACATGGACATGTAGGTTTAAATGGGCCTTAAAGTGTATGTAAACCCTGAAAACTTGAACTCCCTGAATTTTTTGTTCCCTTTTGATCAAGGGAACAAGGGAAAAAAAAAAGAAAAAACAGTTGAGTCCAGACCTGCTCGCTGTTATCAGAAACATCATTCCCAGCTATCTTTGTAGACTACAAAGCACATGCTCATTGTGTCATCGAGATTAGGATGTCCTCTGTAGTCCTATCCAAAGGTGAAAAGTTAAATTGTTCTCAGCTATCTCTGTAGACTACAAAATACCTCTCCATTATGTTATAGGGATAAGGAGGTCCTCTGTAGTCCTATCCTAGGGTCATCAGTTACATTGCTCCCAGCTATCTCCATAGTCTACAAAACATCTCCCCATTATGTTATAGAGATGAAGAGGTCCTCTGTAGTCCTATCCTAGGGTCATCAGTTACATTGCTCCCAGCTATCTCCATAGTCTACAAAACATCTCCCCATTATGTTATAGAGATGAAGAGGTCCTATGTAGTCCTATCCTAGGGTCATCAGTTACATTGCTCTCAGCTATCTCCATAGTCTACAAAACACCTGCCATTATGTTATAGGGATGGAGAGGTCCTCTGTAGTCCTTTCCTGAGGTTATCTGTTTTGTTGTTCCCAGCTATCTCCATTAACTACAAAACACCTCCCAATTTATGTTATAGCGAGAAAAGGTTTTCTGTAGTCCTATCCTAGGGTGATTGGTTACATTGTCCCCAGGTATCTCCATAGACTAAAAAACACCTCCACATTATGTTATAGAGAAGAGAGTATTTTTTAGTCCTGTCCTAAAGCAGAACTTCAGGGAAGTCCTGCTTTATGTCCCCCCCCCCCCTCATCCTCAAACCCTTTTGGGCTCTTTTTTTTGGGGGGGTGATACCTAGTTTTGGTAGGTACCCGCTCCCGATTCCAGCCAGATCGCCTAGGTGATTCCACCAGTAGTTTGGCCCTCACCCCCTCCCTGCCTACAACCTCTTGGGACACATCACAGGTCCCAGGAGGCTGTGGGACCATTTGCAGGTTGCAGCAGGAGCTGCAAGGAGTCTCAGCCGGCACCTCGAAGGCCAGTGAAGAACCAGGTGACAATGGCACTGGATCCTTGGATAGGTACAAACACGGCAATATGCCTGGAAACAAATACATGTGTTTCAATGCCCAATAAGGTGTAGGAGCTCCTTTTGGCACGTTTGTTGGGCGTAGGGCAGCCCATTCATTCGATGCCCGAAAATGCGCAACAAAAGCGCTTGAAAGGAACGCAACGTGGACATGTGAATTGGGGCATGCTTGGACAATTGAAGAGAGCATGGTTGAACAGGTTTAACATATTTTTATTGTTTTAAATCAAAGTTGTAGTATAGTTAGATTTTTATTTTATTTTTTATATTTTGGATTTGAGCTTTTTGTGGCAGAAAAAAAAAGCCAGAATTACCATTTACTGAAAGCAATCATAATTTTGATCGAAACTACAACCATGTTCAACTATATAGACATTAGACACACATTGGGATGACATCATAAAGGAGGTAGGGTGGTGGAAGCTGCAATGTGTAGGCTATTATTCCTGGTAAGCCAGCGGCTCCGGTGACAATCTATTCCGTCTAGGCATTAACATACTGATACTCCATCAACATAAATGTATAGAATGATATTTGGGCCATTATCGCCACTGTGAACTGAATTTTAATAAAAACCGAGACCCAGCCACGCTCCGTGCTGTTTTTCGTAATGGGAAGGCGCTGTCATCATATCTCAAGAGCAAGGCATCTCGAAACCTTAAAGAGGGGCCCAAGGGAGCGATTTATGGCCAGGACCGATACAGTAAACGCAATTTGTTTTAATTAAGGAGATTGCTTATTGCATAATTCACCATGCACCGGCTAAAATGACCGCACGGGGCAGTTTTGGGGAATTACAACTTGTCCTCGTAAATTTCTTTAACTGTAATGCGGAAAACATTGAAGGGAAACGAGCAACAGACACAGAAGAAGGAGGCCAAGATAAGGAGGGGAGGCGAGAGGGGTGGATACGGTGGGTTTTCTGCAGGATGGTGGAGCGCACGGCCCATAGTGTATCTCTTGCCAAATGACCGAACAGATTCTGTTATGGGTCAGTGCTATCATATTTAGCATCTAAAAATGTATGGTCCTCTATAGCGGGCACATCTGGAGGCCTCTAGTTTATTTCCATGGGTGGGCCCAGAGGATCTACTTTTATGCAACTGCCAGTCAAAGCTTTGAAGGTCATACTAAGGCCCACACTCTATGGCCTTCAACCATCAAAATTCTATTTTGCAGATTTTAAAAATTTCACCTGCGTTCCGTAACAATAGCTTCTCTGGTTTTCAAAGTATTGTAAAAATACCCGTTTGATGTTTGTGTATTGTAACAATTGCCTGTTTGCAGCCTACATATTGTATTTTAGGGCTTCCTTAGGCTCTGGAAATGCACAGGTGATGCACAAAGACAGCTAAAAACATATATTGCGCCCCCCCCACCAAGGCCATTGGTCGTATGCCACTGTGCTTCCATTTAGTATCACGAAAGCAGTCAGACATTAGGCACACAAGGCATGCCAAGGGTGGTAGTGGAGAAGCTTACTCTGCCTTAGTGTACATAAAACCGGCAACTAGAAGAGTTGGCAAACTGGACATCTACTCTGCCAGCAGCTTAGTTCTGGTCGTATAAATCCAAAGTGGGTAAGCACAGAGTACACTATTCCATCAAGAAAAATGTACACACTGCTCATAGACAATGAGGACTGGGTCAACATAGCTTGGAAATCTCCGGCTATAGGTTGGAGACTTTGGATAATTGTTTCGATTACTGGGCTAGCAAACTGGACATCTACTGGATGACTACAGCATTTCACCAACAAAAGAGACAGAAAGAAAGAGGACCCAGGTGACATTTGGTTACTGGGCAGCTAGAAGGCTATAAGAATTGGCAGACTGTTCCCCCCCCCCCCCTACTCTGCCAGCAACTCAGTTCTGAGCATATAGGTTCAAAGTTGATGAACTAAAAACACACAAAACACTATTCTAGCATCAAAAATGAACACACTGCCCAGAGACATAGCAATGAGGACTCGGCAGCATAGTTGGGAACTCTCCTACTTCTGGCTGGAGATTCTGCATGATTGGTTTGGTTGCTGGGAAACTAGTGAGTTGGTAAACTGCCACCAGTACTCTGCCAGAAGCTCAGTTCTAGGTGTATAGGTTAAGAGAGGGTGCACTGTAAGCATGAAGTACATTATTTGGCCAGCAAAAAATGTAGGCGCAGGCAGAATAATAAGGAACTGGTCCAGCTTCAGGTTCGATGCTCTAGATCAGGGGTCTTCAAACTTTCTAAACAAAGGGCCAGCTTATCGCCCTTCAGACTTTAGGGGGGCTGGACTGTGACCAGTGGGAGTAGACAATGTCTCATGCTTGGTGGTCATTGGGGTAAAAAAAAAATTACATAGCACCTGTAGTCAGTAGGAGCAATAGTGCCCCATCATTGGTGTCAATGGGGGAAATAGTGCCCCATCATTGATGTCATTAGGGGGGTTAGTGCCCAATCTTTTATATCAGTGGGAGGAATTATGCTCCATCATTGGTGTCAGTGGGAGGAATAATGCCCATTTATTGGTGTCAGTGGGAGGAATAATGCCCATTTATTGATGTCAGTGGGAGGAATTATACTCCGCCAGTGATGTCAGTGGGAGAAGTAGTGCACATTCATTGGTGTCAATGGGAAGAATTGTGAACCAATTGTTGGTGTCAGTGGAAGGAATACTGCTCCATCATTTATATAAATGGGAAGAATGGTGCCTCGTCACTGGTGTCAGTGGATAGAAAAGTGCCTCACTGTTGGTGTCAGTGAGTGAAGAAATAATGCTGCATTGTTGGTTGGTCTCAGTTGAAGAAATAGTGTCTCATTGTTGGTGTCAGTGAAAGGAATGATGCCTCATTTTTGGTGTCATTGAGAAGAACAGTGCCCCAAGGGACAAATAAAGGCAAGCAAAGAGCTACATCTGGCCCGTGGGCCACAGTTTGAGACCTCTGCTCTAGACAATTGGTTTGATTACCAAAAAAGAGTTGGCAAACTTGTCCCTTTACTCTGTCAGCAGCTCTAGGTGTATAGATCCAGAATGGGTGAACAAAAACCACACAATGCACGATCCCAACAACAAAAATGTAGACACTGCGCAGAGACAGAATAATGAGGACCTGACCTACAGAGCTGGAAACTCTCCGGCTTTGGGTTGGAGAATCTAGATAATTGGTTTGGCTATTTGGCATGGGCAACTAGAATAGTTGCCAAATTGGGTACTGTACTCTGCAACTCAGTTGTAGTGTATAGATTCTGAGTAGGTAAACTATATACACACAGTACACTATTCCATCAGCGGAAATGTACACACTGCACAGAGACAGAACAATGGGGGATAGGTGGGAACTAGCAAGCTTCAGGCTGGAGACTCTGGACAAATGGTTTGGTCCCTGGCCCTCCAGCTCATCATCTTCACCTCTTAGCAATTGGAGTGGCAATCATGCAATGAGTGGGCATAGATAGCCAGAAGGAAGTGCAGGCTGTGCTGTCTCCACCTTCAGCCCCCTCCTCAGGCCATTTAGAATGCATGTACTGTAGTCAGAAAGGGGAGGGGGGGTACCAACTACTGCTTAGGAAGTGGAAAAGGGGGTATATTGTAACTGTTATCAATATGCTGCCCTCTTATTGTTATGGTAGCTTAGCCAGATACTTCCTGAGTTTTCTAATAATTGCCCTTTTGTTGCCCATATATTCAAATAGTTGCCAACTTGTTTCCTGTGTATTGTAACAATTGCCCATATGCTGCCTGCATATTGTAATTGTTCCTTAACCATTTACTTCCTGAGTTTTTTTTTTTTAACTATTGCCCTTTTGTTGCCCATATATATTGAAATAGTTGCCTACTTGTGGCCTGTGTATTTAACGATTGCCCATTTGTCGCTTGCTTACATATTCTAATGGTTTACAATTATTCTAATAGTGCAGCGCTGCCTCAAAAAAAGCATATATCACTTGTGTTATGTGAACTAATAAATATGCGCTCTAACGAATTTCCAATGTATTTAGCACTTTATTTTTAGGAATTGGTGGCGCTGATTGTTACACATATATATTCTAATGGTTGTCTGATTGTTGCCCCTGTATTACATTCATTGCTACCTTGTACCCCTTGTTTATATGCACGTGTATTGCTATTAACCCCTTTAAGTAAAAGACCACAGAAATTGTTATATGAAATGTTCCTTTTTGTCCATTTTTTCAAATCACATGGTTTAGACTGAATTTCTTCTTTATAATTCACATTTCTGTAGCTGTTGGACGTGTTCTGGCAGGTGAAGAGTCTACAGACTCCAGAATAGTTACAGGAATAATTTGCCGTAGCTGAAACGTCGATCTATCTGCACGCGGCACAGAGGTTTAATGATGGTGCTGGATGACTGTTCGCAGTGATATAAGGCATACATGAACGTGGGCCGCTGGCTGACTCAGCAGAATTCGCTCCGACACACAGAGCACCTCTCTTCATATTACCATTCAAATGACTTGAGGAGTAATAAGAGAAAGAAGAACCAGAAAGATTGGAGTTTGTATTATCATTCATAGCTTGTTGTGGGTTATGAATTTTGTTTTATTAAGAGAGTAAGAGAGTGCAAGAGAGAAGAAATGAGAGAGAGAGAGAGAGAGAGAGAGAGAGAGAGAGAGAGAGAGAGAGAGAGAGAGAGAGAGAGAGAGAGAGAGAGAGAGAGAGAGAGAGAGAGAGAGAGAGAGAGAGAGAGAGAGAGAGAGAGAGAGAGAGAAGGGACACAGAGAGGAAGAAGGTAAGACAGAGGCCACCATGAAGTCTTATTGACCAACAAGGACAAGGGTAAACCATGCAGCCTGTAAAAACTCTTCAGCACTATGCCCATTGAAAACTCCTAACAATATGGCCTGACTGTATCTTAGATAAAAGACATACTGAACAGTTCCAGAAGAAGATACGTCATGGAATGGAGAAATGAAATACCAAATTTCCAGAAACCAGCTGCTTAGCAGTCATTACAGCAAGACCACAAACTGGTCATATGCCCAAGATGCTACAAGACCCCAAAGACAGACAGACCCTTGGCCTGTACAGACAGAGAGCCCACAGCCTGGAACTTGAATCAAGAGGGCACGGACAAACCGACAAGACTAAGAAAGTAGACTGTGCCAGTGGTGTGACCAGATGGTCCTGGATGATGGGGTCCACTTCCTATTATTCATCCTGGACTTCCCTCCTATAGAAGAGATGATGAAACTCTACATTCTACTGGAAGAAGAGCCAAAGGTTAAAATAGCTCTACAATAAGTTACAGCATGTCACAGATTGAAAGGGGCATGGTGAATCGTGAACTTATAAATCCCCTACTGTGATAAGAGAATATAAAATCTCTCCTTCTGAGAACCTTCTAGTTGCTTGGCTGTCATACTGGCCTACTGACTTCAGTACTTTCTGGGTCACTGGCCTTGAACCAGTGTGTAGGCCAGGAGTACTGACCTTGTGCTAGCAGTTCAAAATGGCCGCTGTAACAAAATGGATGATTCTGACAAACATGTTTTTTACTTGTAAAGTTACAGCAGACTTCTGACATGTATAAAGTTTCCAAAGACCTGCTTCTAACCTCCCCCTCCCTTCCTTTGAAGACAGGATGCATAGACAGCATGTATAGCAGCTTAGCAGTTAGAGAGATAGATTAGGCAGATAAAAAGCATATAAGTGTGAAGCCACAAACATTAACTAACAAGCTTTAAGATGTTTCAAAATGTTTTAAGATGTTTTAAGAATTGTTTTTGCAAAAGGAAATATATTCTGTAATGTAATGGCTAATATATATATATATATATCTGCTGTAAATGCCCATAAGAGCACACTTGGCATCTTGGCGTGAGTCGGGGCTGAGTGTCTCTCGCCACGGAATTAAAGGTTTGTTTTCCTTAAAGTCTGTTGTCCAAGTCCTTCACTGGTATCCCAAAACTCATAGAGCTGTTTGTTGCTACAACCTCACTCCTAATATATATATATATATATTTGCATATTTGTTTCAGATCAGACTTCTATAAAGTATTAAAGCTGAACTCTGACTCATGCACTTTGCCTACCCTTAACCCCCTCCCCCAACTAATTGCTAGGATATTCAAAAAAACACTGTTCTAAATGCCTAGAATACCCATCTAAATTTGTCCTGTGATGCCATGGCTCCAGGACAGTGTCTTCGTTTTTTTTTCAGCAGAGAAGGAGGATCCATCTTGAGGGGTTCATGTCACCCAGGCAGTGACTTCCCATTGGATGTCCAGTTGTGGGGCCCTTAGAAGACTGCAACAAAAGATGAAGTTGGGAAAAGGCATCTGGTCTAATGCAGCACTGGATCCACTGTTCATGACTCCCTACTTGGGCCTTTGAGCTTTGGTGGCAGGGGGTTCTTAGCTGTTGGGAGCAACAAAAGATCATGCTGGGAAAGGGTGTATGATCGAATGCAGCACTGGATCCACCAATCATGATTCCCGGTTTGAGCCTTTGAGCTTTGGTGGCAGGAGCTCTTGGTTGTTGGGAACAACAAAAGATGATGCTGGCAAAAGGCATCTGGTCTAATGGAACACTGGATCTGCTCAATATGACTCTTTGTTTGAGTCTTTGACCTTTGGTGGCAGGGGCCCTTGGCTGTTGAAAGCAACAAAAGATGACATTAGAAAGAGGTGTCTTGTCTAAGGCATCAATTAATCCACTGGTCATTACTCATGTTTGAGCCTTTGATCTTTGGTGGCAGGGAATCATGGCTTTTGGGAGCAACAAAAGATGACGCTGGGAAGAGGTGTCTGGTCTAAGGCAGCACAGGATCCACTGGCCATGACTCCCTGTTTGAGCCTTTGAGCTTTGGTGGCAAAGGCCTTCGGCTGTTGGGAGCATGACAGTTAGTAGGTGCAGTAACAGTTCCATTATTATGCAAAGAAGTTGCAAGCGAATGACCAGGGGATGGGCCTGGTAAAGGGGGTTTAGCCAACGGTGGTGCACCGTGACCTGAAGACACAGCTACCAACAAACTTCTTCAGTCTAAGAAGATCTTCCCATCCTCCCCCTATACATTGTTACAGCTTTATTGGTGGAGTTTACCTTGCCAGACAAAAGTAGTACCTGACTGGTGCCCTCTTTTGTTTAGTTGGGATATCTGTGCTAAACTTATGGTTAAAGCAAGCCCAGAAGCCATGTCAAGTATGGTGCCCTCAGTACAACTGTGGCTGACACTAGTTTAGATTGTCCCCTGCAAGTTAACAGTCTGTTGAACAAAATTGTTTAAGTTTCTTGTATGAATTAGTAAAGCTTCAGCCTTGCCCTTTCATTAAAGAACAGTCCTTGTGCCCTTTTTTGGGGGAGTTTACAGGTAGGCAATTTGTAATCGGTAAGATGCCTAAGATATTTATGTCCATGCTTTTCAACAGTCAAGAAATGGTGCTAGTGGGGGACATGGATTTAAAGTGAATATTATAAAATAATCTAAAGATATATATATTTTTTAAAACAACCTGCTGATTGGGCATGAGGTTGGAATGGGAGGGGGGATTGCCATGCTTGGAAAGGAAGACGAGAGGCCAGCACACCAATGGAAAAATAGCTCTTTTACTTTATGTTGACAATCGCCAAAGTTGAGGTGTATTTCCCAAAGGTGAGAGATACGTGTGCTGGATGGCTTCATCTTCTACTACAATTGGGCTTTGAAGGCAGGCACAACCAGATATCCAGGATTTTTAAAAGGTCAGCAGTGATGCCCACCATATTTCTGTAAGCACACAGTGATCTTGATGTATTTATGACATGTTATATAGCGTGTGTTTCTGGTGCTTTGGGTGGGCCTCAGAAGCCCAGTCCATACCCCCAACTCTGGTGCTAGGTAATGCCTCCAATGCCAGGGGGTTTTAAAAGCATGTACCATGCAAAGTGTGTCTGATTTCAGTTAATAAAGCGGATAAGGGTTAATAGCCATGATTTTAATCCTTTCAATTCCGCGCACACCGTCATCCTCCGGATGGAGATGAATACAAATGACAGCGAGGAGGGATGGACAAAGTCAATGAACCACTGGTCCCTTTTGTCTCGGAGTTACGATGTAACTATGTTCACTATTATCACGTCAAGCACCACTAGGCCGAAGATTTTGAGACTAATTGCATCGGTAATGATATTGAACGTTACGGAGCTCCTTTGCATATCACTCAGACAAATTCCAGCCACCGAAGAAAGGATTTGTGAACTGACAAAGAGGCTCCAACACTTAAAGACGACTTACATTTGTTTAACCTCATCCCGCTGTCTGGAAAAAAAAAAGTGAAATGCCATTTTAATAAATGTATGTTGCTTGTGTGCCATAGACTAGAGCAGCCGAATGAGCGGCCGTACAGATAAAATAATGTTTTTGTTCTGTTACTTCCCGGATTATTAGCACAATGGGGTATTACCAGATGATGAATGATCAAGTCACTGCTTTTCAGCCTTTCAGAGATCTTTCAGCCCAAAAGTTTGCCCCATGAAGAGGCTTGGCCTTTATTTAAAGTGGAACCCCTGCTCATTTCATTTAGTCAAGGGGGGAGTCCAACCAATAAAGTACATTACTTACCATACTCCACAGTCCCACAGGCTTCCTCCCCAGGGGCAACTGGTCTCCTGAAGCCACTCTTCTTTGCTGATTGTACAGTTGCCAGTTGCCCCCTCCAGTCTCCAGTTACCCTCCAGTCTCTCCAATCCATTGCCACACATGTAGTGCAAACAATTACTAGGCCTACTTCACATTCACTAAAATTTCAGGGACATTTCCCTTTAGTTTCACAATGTGCACAATGTGATTGAAAAAAAAAAATTTCCAGAAAAATATTTAAAAAAAAATTAAAAATGCATATTTTTTTTCTGTCTTTTTTTACGGCTGTATGTTAAAACCCACCAAAGAGCAATTAAAGACAAAAAAAACAAAAAAACACACAAAACAATTCTTATGCACCGATTACTTACATTTTTTTAAATTACTATTTTCGCACTTTTTTCTTTTTCAATTGTCTTAAAAAAAATTCTAATAACAACAAAGTACACCAAAATATGCCACAGAAAAAAAAAAAAAGAAAAGAAAACGCTTGTAAATTATTTAAAGCAAAATGCAGCCTTATGCCGCGTACACACGGTTGAACTTTACGGCAGACTTTGCCCGGCTGACTTTTCGACGGACTTTCTGAATGAACGGACTTGCCTACACACAATCCACCAAAGTCCGTCGAATTCGTACGTGATGACGTACGACCGGACTAAAACAAGGAAGTTGATAGCCAGTAGCCAATAGCTGCCCTAGGGTGGCTTTTTGTCCGTCGAACTAGCATACAGACGGCGGACTTTTCGACCGGCCTCGATTTCGACGGATTAATTTAAAACATGTTTCAAATCTAAGTCCGTCCAACTTTTGAGAAAACAAAGTCCGCTGGAGCCCACACACGATCGAATTGTCTGACGAAATCCAGTCCGCCGGACCAAGTCTGCCGTAAAGTCCGCTCGTGTGTACGCGGCATTAGGCCTCATGAACATGAGCAGAAAATAGGTCGCTTTGCAAAGCATTTTTCTTTTCTTTTTTTTTTTTTCATGCCTCTAAGTGCCTCTATATTAGCCATGTGTCCATGTACATTGCAGCTTTTAGGCTGGGTTCAAACTTGTGCGATCACAGACATCGCATGTGATTTGCAACACATTGCTGTGCAGATCACACACAATGTCTGTGCGATGCACAAACTGTAAGGCTGAAATTGCATCGCATTTGCACCAAAAGGGTGCAGGACCCTATTTTTGGTCCGCACTGGAATCGGATCGCATGGGTGTTCACACCCATGCGATCCGATTCCTGCACCATTTGACAGTTCGCAGTGGGATCTGCGAACTTATCTGGGGGTGTCATTAATTTTACATTGACACCCCCAGCAGTTTGCAGATCTCAGTGTGAACCAGTGTGTGCGATTCAGGTGCGATGTGGGAACCGGTACTGAATCGCAGGGTTTCCCCGCATCGAACCAGTGTTAACCGAGACTTAGAGTTGTATTTTAGAGCAACTTTAAGGGGCATAAAAAATTCCCCAAACCGGCATTCATAGAAGCACTTGCTGGCAGAAATGTGCATATTTCATTCTAGTGGCTAGAAAAAAAAAAGAATATTCTGGCTAATAGAATGAGTTTATGCGCGTACACCTTTAAGCGCCATATGGGCATGTTCGCATGTAAATGCATGCCAGACCAGAGTTTTGTATGCTGCATTTTTCGGCCAGCTCCTGACCGAAAGATCCAGCATAGATGGGGTCATTTTAATATCTCAGTGCTATAAATATGATTAAAATATCATGATATAATGTGTATATAATATGGGTGACTTTAAATTCAGGCGATAACCTACAGATCCCCTAGAATTCTTTCTCTGCCAGAACGCGCAGCTGATCCGATAAAAACCACAGCACGTTTCAATTAAGCCAAATTAATGTTTTTTAGCCCAAACAGACGGCACAGCGAAGGAAAAGAATGAAACTTCTTTGTGCTCCATAACAAGTCCTCTAGCAAACCAATTAACTTTCCCGCATGTAAACCCAACACATGAGATTTACGACTCCCTAAAAAAAACAACTACATCCGCTTCAGAACATGAATCCTACAAATAATTAGTCGCCTATTTTTTTTTTTTTTTATTGTCTCTATCTCTCACCTTCAATCTACATCCGCGGGCAAATAACAGATGCTGCAAGTAACTTTTAATTTTAATGCAATAAAACACAATTTAAGCTGAAGTGATTCCATTTTATTTCAGAGTTTATTTGTGGTGTTTTTTTAGTTTAGTCTTTTTTTTTTTTAAACAGATTTAAGTTTCTGCTAGTGGCAGTATCTCTAAAGTCAAGCTTCAGACATTTCGTAAGGGACTTCATTTTCGTGTCGGCAATGTGGTGTGGCGCGTTTGAGTGTTTGGGTTTGTGTGGGTTTCATACTATGCTCTCTGCACAAGATACCTCCAACAATCACCTACCTCTAATGCCCCGTACACACGATAGGATTTTCCGACAACAAAACCGTGGATTTTTTTCCGAAGGATGTTGGCTCAAACTTGTCTTGCATGCACATGGTCGCACAAATGTTGTCGGAAATTCCCAACGTCAAGAACGCGGTGATGTACAACACATATGACGAGCCGAGAAAAATGAAGTTTAATAGCCAGTGCAGCTTCTTCTGCTTGATTCTGAGCATGCGTGGACTTTTGTGCGATGGACTTATGTACACACAATCGGAATTTCCGACAACAAGTTTTGTTGTCAAAAATTTGAGAATCCGCTGTCAAACATTTGTTGGCGGAAATTCCGACAACAAATGTTCTATGGAGCATACACACGGTCGGACTTACCGTGGATTTTTTTCAGATGGATGTTGGCTCAAACTTGTCTTGCATACACACGGTCGCACAAATGTTGTCGGAAATTCTGATCGTCTGTACGCGGCATTACACTCATCCTGATATATCCTCCAATTTTAACACTTAACACCACCTAAAATTAACCCCTAAAGCAAACCTGACACCTTCAATTAAAAAAAAAACAGCAAATCTGTGAATTCAACTCTGTTATTATCATTACATCATTGCAGTTTTACATTCTTTAATACAAGCAAAGACGTTGAATGTGCTGATGAAAAGCATGTTGATAGGAGGGGAGAGAAGAGGGACAGAGAGATAAGCTCCTAACTGTGCTACTTCTCCTTTCACTGCCCAGTCACAGGCTGGGGGTTGGTCCGGGATGACTTGGGCTCAGGGGAAGTGGGTTGACTGATGCTGGTCATGAGACTGAGGACATCTAGTGACAGAAAAAAATGCTTCAGGGAAAATCTTTGGATTGAAGGTGAATGTTGCAGCAAAAGCTGGTTACCGCTATGTTATTTTATTTTTTAACAGGCTATTCATTTTTCTCTTGTTAGTATTGGCTGTAGATCTTCTTTAAGCACCTTTTATTAAAAGGCTTTCAATGCTGTTTTTGATTCATTTAAGTTTGTCTTAATTTGCTCCTTGCTGGTACCTCTTGTAGTGAAGACAGGTGATCCGGTGCTGCAGTTAGTGCTTACTGCTGACTGGTCGGACTCGTTGTGATGCAGGCTTCTGCACCCTGTCACTAGACATTGGGCGTGTCACCTATGCACCCTATGAAGGATCTTCTCATTCTGCAGTCCGGAAGATAGAAAAATTGGGTTTGGGTGCACTACATGACCACAAATTTAGTTAGTTAGAACGGGCTTTTAAATTCATTTTTTTCAGCAATAATTTAGAGGGACATAAAGGGTATTAACACTTTTAGCCTAGCTGGGACCAAATGGCTCTCATCTGTGTACTGCTCACAACCTTTCTCCATAGGATCCAATGGAGTCATCTCCCTGCTAGCTTGCAATTAGATGGCTTCTCTATAAGGGATCTATGGAAATAAGGCCACCCATACACAGTACACCAAGGCCTGCTGGCTAAGTGAAGGGGTAGGCAGAACTGTAGGCTTTGACCGGTTACCCTAAGTTAGAAGTATGAATAGCCAGCCTCTTTTGACCCAATATAAAGGAATAGTAGTAGTAAAAAAAAAAGCACGTATGGGTTTAACCAATCATTTTTTGTCTATTTATACTCCTTGTAATGGGGCATGGCATGGGTTGTGTTCCTCTTTCCCATCTCAGAAAATTGGGAGGTACGCAATAAAAAATAAAGTCTGCTAGAAACTTTGTCCCCATTGGAGAGATTCACCTTATTTGTCCTGAATCCTGATGATCATTGTCACCAAGTATGAGAGTTAAGGATAATCCTAAATGTCAAAGTTGTCCTCAGAAGAAGTTGTGAGGGGACAAATGTTTAAGAATCTCACTTTGGGAGATGTTCCCTCACTTCCGGTTACGTCCACCATACACAGACAACAGAAAATAACCTGGCAGTAGTTTTAACTCTTGCGTTTGGGTTATACAATCTCATGACTTCAGAACTGGGAACTGAGCTTTCAAAGCTTGGAAGAAAAAAAAACATTTAACCTGCCATGTTTCTGAATGCTGGTTTTGATCCACCGGAAAACCGTTTCCATACAAACGCAGCATTCACAGTTGGAATCTGGGTCACAGAGATAGTCCAGTTGTTTAATTATGGCATACCACAATCTGAAAATTAATTCTAACTCTATAGAGGGAATTCTCATTAATCTTGTATCCTCATTAGCTATTTCGGGCCCCAAACTCCCATCGACATTAAGAGGAAATCCCTTCCCAGTTGCGCTCAAGTTCAATTTGGTGTAAAGTTTAATGAATGCAAAATCCATTTGATAGGGAGTTTAAAGGGCCAGTCCACCCAAGCAGAATATTGCAGTTCTTAGTAGGTATTGAAGTTAAAGCACCCATAAATTATTTATTTCTTTTAGGGACTCCATTGATGACTAAACAAAGCTATTGAAATGACATACTACTTTCCTTATTTTTAATATTCAAAAAATTGTCTTTGCCCGCATTCTCCACTGGATGCTGTTGGTTGATATCACAACAGAGCAGTGGGCATGCTTACTGCATTCCGGTTCAGACTTGCACAGCCATGACATGCTAAAAAGTAAGAGAGGCCGCACACAGAATCAAAAATTATGTATTTCTCGCGTCTGAGAATATAGTCACTGTTACTTGAGGAAAAGTTTGGCATACTACTTTCCCTATTAAATATTTACATCTTTGCCCACATTCTCCACCGAATCCTGTTGGTTGGTATCACAACAGAGCAGTGGACATGCCTACTGCATTCAGGTTCAGACCTGCACAGCTATGACATGCTAAAAAAATAAGAGAGGCCGCACGCAGAATCAAACATTATTTATTTCTCGTGTCTGAGAATACAATCACTGTTACTTGAGGAAAAGTATGGCTTTCTTAGAAGACTCTCGTATATAAATAAATGGCTGATTTCGCACCAGCGGCTCCACTTTGGTCTACATTGATGAGGTAACACAAGAGAAAAACAAAAAAAAAATTTTTTCTTGTCCCCTTTGCTCCCGCAGAGCCCCCGGTGTCACCAACAACCATCTGACTGACAGCTGGATACAAAATATAGATTACATTTTTGGGCAAAATCAATAGTTATATCAAGGAATTCAATTGTGAAGAGTATGAAACTGTATGGAACTTGTGATATGAAACTGACACAATCTCCAGAATGATAACACAGAAGGCTGTGCACGCGTTTTTCTGCCCTTCTGGCTCTATGGAACCACGTGTACCAAAATGCTCTGCTGGCCAAGGGCAACCACTTAGATTCAACTGTAGTTCCAAAAAGAAGAATGCCATGCTGCAGGTATATGCTGAATTGAAAATGAAGGCTTGAAAAATTGCTGTACTATTTTCAACCTCTTGGCCAAGACAAAGAGAATTTATGGTAGACAGAAAGGGAATCATGAGAGAAGAGGCTGCAGTGCCTCACCCGGTAGCACATGAGTTGGTGGGTCATATGAAATATATTACATTTTTGTTCTGGGGTTTATATACACTCAGTCGTTTAATAACCGTTCTTACTGGCAACACATTGTACTTTTCATTTAACCATTGACAAGAATATAATATTACAATTGAGTGCATTTCCAACAAGGAGTTAAATCTCACAATGCTGGGTGTGAGTGATCCCCAAAAAGTTTGATGCACCAGATGCAGACGACAAACCTCAACAAGTCTTCTTGGAGTCAATAAGTAGGTCAGTCTCATCGTGAACCGAGAGAACACACCACCTGAGACAGGCAGTCCCTGGATTCCCGGAGCCTCAGATGCACAGGATGAAACATGGCGACCGCCAGGACTTTTTTTTTTTATTCTGAGCCTCTTTATTCTCCAAGCTCGGCAGAATCTTTTTAAACTAAGAATTCCTTGTGTAAATATTGTATCATAAAGATTGGGAGAGCGCAACGAGAACGCTGCCTGTATAGTGGAGGAGAACAAGGGGGAATATCACTCTTTGGGAAAGAGCGTGGCTTTAATTATTAACGAGTACCCAGTGCGATACGCCAATTAAAGATGTCCGCTGAGCGCTGCCAGCATGGCAGAGAGCAAAGGTGCAAAGATTAGTGACCCCCACAGCAACCAATCAGTGAAAGGAGGGTCGGGGTTGGTTTTACCGGTCATGCAGGGAGCTTTTTCTCTGAATGAATAACCTGGTTTGGGGCTCATTCTGCAGGAGCGGTTGGATTGTGTTGGGATAATATTTAATACAATTTTAAATGACTCCCCACTCTTCTATGACCCAGGGCTTTCAAAGGCCAGAACTGAGCTATGGTGTTTTCTGTACAGCACATCCCTTCAGTGCTGTGTCAAGAAGCATGGGGGGTAGAGAGAGTTGAAACCCCATCAGACTTTTATTGCTGTCTGTGTCCCTGCCGGAGAAATTCACCCTCTTTATTTGTCCAGGTGACCCGACCATTAACAGCAGGAGAGAAAATTATGGGCTAATTCAAAATGTTACAAATTGTCACAAGACCAGGAGTTTAAGGGAAATTCTCCACCGGGGACACCTGACAACAGTGACAACTGTCTAAGAGGATATATTCCTGTCATTTTGGAGAAAACGTACACTCCTGTTGTGTCTCCAAAGCCATGCAATCATTATGTCTAGGCCAGGGGTAGGCAACCTCGGCCCTCCAGCTGTTTTAAAACTACAAGTCCCGCGAGACATTGCAAGACCCTAACAATCCCAGGCATGACTGTTAGAGGCAAAGGGATGATGGGATTTGTAGTTTCACCACAGCTGGAGGGCCGAGGTTGCCTACCCCTGGTCTAGGCTAATCTGAAGATCACATGGCTTTGTTTATAAAAAAAGGGCTAGGTTTAGAGTTAGGTTTATCATTGGGATTATTCTGTTCTCAATTAAATAACAGCATGTTCCTAGCTAATAAGGGACTCTTTTTTGCACATTAGGTCCAGGATAGTTCAATTGGAGCTTTTGCAACCTTTTAGGAGCCTATTAAAGCCAACTGCCCCCTTAAAAACCCCACTCCTGTGGTGTCTCCAAAAACATGTTACCACAAAGCCAGGGATTAAATGATGATCGCATTGCTTTATTTATAAACAAAGGGCTAGATTTAAAGTAGGTTTATCAGTGGGATTGGGGTTATTCTGTTCTTAATTATCTATCAACACATTCCTAGCTAATGAGTGACTGTTGTTTGGCACAAAAGGCCCGGGATAGTTTAGAGGAGCTTCCACAACCCTCAGGAGCTATTTGAAGCCAACTGTGTCCTTATAAACCATGCTCCTTTGGTGTCCCCAAAGCCATGTAACTACCAAGTCAGGGTTGAAGTCAACTTCACCCTTAAAAACAACGCTCCTTTGGTGTCTCCAAAGCCATGTTACTACCAAATCATAATTGATAACAAGGTGATTTTGTTTATAATCAAAGGGTTTAGGTTCATCATTAGGATTGGGGGTCCTCTGCTCCTTAATATCTAAAAATATGTCCCTAACTATAAGGGACTGTTTTTAGACACAAAAGTCCAGGATATTGGAGCATCCCTACTGATCCCTAGTGACTCCAATTAATTTTGCAAAAATGGAAACATTTTGGCAAAATGTTGCAATTTTCACTGAAAACTCCTAGTTTAGCTCATCCCTAGTTACTAGTATTCTAGTGACTATCTACTAGTATATTCGAAAATCTCTAATGGTGTTATGTTACATTATATTGCTTTGAAATAATGCCTACATTTGGTGTTTGCTTGCCTGTTCATTGTTACAAATTCATACATTCATTGTTCTTTAAACACACTTTATTACAAAAAAAATTGTAAAAATGTGCTGTGTGATTGCCCTACAATATCATTAAAGGCGAAGGGGAGGAAATGACTGAACAAAAGACCTTAAAGGTGGACACCCCCCCCCCATGAGCTGTAAACTAATTCAACAGCCCAGGTTGTACTGTAGGTCCTACCATTTTTGGGACCTTCTCCTGCTGAAGACCCCAAGGTGGCCACGTCTTCTGCCTACCCCTGGCCCTAGGGAAAGGTGATGACAACCAAACGAGATCACCGGCAAACAAGCCCAACCCCACGATGGTGAATAAAGATTTGATTTCAGTTTTGTGTTCCTTCATTCTGATAAAATGGGCCTATTTACCCAATCACTTATCAAGACAGGTCTGAAATATTTTTAAAAAAACAGCGAAGGACTCTCTCTTTAATAACTTGGTTTCCCTCCGTAATAAATATATATAAAAGTCATTCGAAAACACCAATCTCCAAATCTCCTCTGTACTGGAAGAGGAAAGGCTTAACTCTGCCCAAGTCCCAGCGAGGTCACCTCCTCTGTCTTTTAATACAGGCGGCGTACGTGATCAGAAGTAACACAGCTCAATTCCGGCGTGCGGCGTCACAGGCGATCGGTGGTAATGAAGGATGAGCTGCGAAGTGATAACAATGAATTTTCAGAGATTACGGCGTATTCAGCTCCTTGTCACATCCAAACATGCGGCTTGTAAACTGATTAATAAGGAATGTGTGTGATGAAAGTTTTTGTACCGGTGAGCTGACGGCGGTAATGCCACCGAGCTATCGAAGCTGCAAGCGGAATAGATTAGCAGGAGTGGTTTGGGTATATATATATATATATATATATATATATATATATATATATATATATATGTTAGCACACAGCCTTACTGAAAGCTGAACATCTTCCAAACAGCTTAACACATGGCTGATATACGAACAGAATTTTTTTTGCCACATTAAATATCGGAATGACCTTGTTACCCTTGTGTCACCTGCCTTGCTCATTAGATGATAAATAAGGACCATCATATAACTGAGATCCTGCCTGGGCTCTCATTCTCCTGCAAGCTTCTCAAAACACCTCTTTTGGCTCCCAGTGCTTGAAAACATGTTACGTTGGCTATTGACCAGACTTGCTCAACCTTTCAAACACAGAGGAGCCCTTGAAATAACTTTCCAGTCTAATCCCTACTAAAAATGTCTATCTCAAAAGTTCATGATACATTAGTGTGATGGTCAGTCGGAAGAATTCTCCTTACACTTGTGGTCATTGGGAAGAATTGCCCTCTTACAAGTAACTAAAAAGATCATTGTTGCCAGTGAGAACCTATCTGAGAGGCAAAAATTAGTCATTGCTCAAGGAAACCCTAGGAACCCCCGGAGGAACCCTAGTTGAGAAGCCCTGCCCTGCCATAGGTGGTTTGGTCAATTTCCCGATCCATGCTAACAGCCTGAATGGAGGAATCTCAACTGCCTGCTATTGCCACTGCAATGGCTACCCTAATACAATGGCACATCCAAACAGTGCCTGCACTGGAGACGATGCAGTAACTGGCCAATCATTTTCCACCTGGCTCAGTTGAGTCTTAAAACAAGTTGTGGTGCCATCAAGGCCACATACACCTAAAATTTTGATCAATTTAGCAGCAATCGGTAAGAATTTTGATCTGTCTACGAGGACCTCTCTGCTAGGGGAAGGGGCGGGTTGTTGACCAGACTTTATTGTTTATGTGCAACTGGGAAAAGTAAGGGTCACTGACTGTACTGTTTTGCAACACTGTTGCTGGAGGTGTTGTGGTACTTGCAGAGCCACCCACTGCTTGAATTTTGGCCAATACAGCAGACATTGTCCAAAATTGTCTATGGCCATACTTGGGTTTTCAGCATTGTGCCATACAATGATGCATGATTGGATCACAATACTGTATGGCAAGCTTCATTCTGTTTTTGGGCTGATCAGGGCTGATCAGGAGATAATAAAATAAAAATACATACAGAGTTGAGTTGTACAAACCGTTGTGGTGGATAAAAAAAAAGGGTCATATCCAATTTTTTTGCAGGTCAGGTAGGCTACCAGCCCATTAAAAATGAAGGGGCTGTCTTAATGCAGTGTGTCCTAAATCATGATAAGGCATTACATTAATGCCAATGCAAAAAAGCAGCACAAAGACTGAAGGGGGCACTAACAATTTAAATTAATCTACACATAATGTGGCCACTTTCTCTGTTAACATTTTTTTTTTACCATATGATCACCTTCCAATAAATAACATCAGCAACAAGTTTTATTTTGTCCAATCCCAAAGTACCTATGAGATGGCAAATAATTGGCTATTTATACTATATGCCCAACAGTTTGTGACCTGACCACCATCATCAAACTATGATCTTATTGGATATCCAGAAGTACTTGGTAAAAATGGGACTTTATATATGTCTTTGAGAACCACTCTCACACAAGAACATATAAAAGACCACATTTTATTGTATCAATAGTAAGAACATCAATTCAAATTTGTGGATTTGTGAAGCCAGTTTTGTGGATTTGTAATCAACTGATGATTAGTCTACACGTTTCATGAGATCACCCGCTTCATCAGGACCATATATACTACCTTTAATATTATGTTTACATCAGGCTACATCAATATCAGTCTTTTTTTTTCCGTTGTTGTTGCCTGATCTATGTAAACATATATCATGTAGTATATATGGCCCCGATGAAGCGAGTGATCCCGCAAAACACGTAGACCGATCAACAATTAAAAGTCTATAAAACCAACAGGCTCGGTAACCTTTGGAGGTTTTCTTTATACATCCCCAGAAAAATATTTTAACAGATATCTTTACTATTGATACAATAAAATTTGGTCTTCT
This sequence comes from Lithobates septentrionalis, assembly GCA_037952835.1. NCBI lineage: Eukaryota > Metazoa > Chordata > Amphibia > Anura > Ranidae > Lithobates > Lithobates septentrionalis. Next base: position 755,274 of record JBBDGP010000258.1, read on the forward strand.
TATATATTGTTGTGTGCCAGTGGTTCCCAAAGGCTAAAGTCACATTTTTTACCAAGTACTTCTTCTACATATGTTTGGGGCAGGTGCTAATAGAGTATTTAGGCATGGCATTCCACTCCAAATTTATACGATAGATAGCCCTTATGTTATATCCCATTCCAAAACCATGGAGTTGGTCCCTTCTGTGTGACCATAACAGCCTAGAAGGCTTTCCACAAGATTTTGGAGTCTGCCTGTTGAATTTTGTGCCCATTCTGCTAAAAAAAAGCATTAATGGGATCAGGTACTGTTATTGGATTAGAAGATCTCAGCTTTAGCATCCCAAGGCTCAAGGCTCCATGCAGGCCACTAGAATTCCTTTACTCCGAACTCCTCAAACCATGTCTTTATGAAGCTGGCTTTATGCACAATGTTACAGTCGTGGTGGAACAGAAAAGGACCTTCTCTAGACTGTTCCTACAAGGTTAGAAGTGCCCAATTTTGTAAAATGCCTTTGTATGGTGTAGCATTAACAGTAACCTTCACTGGAGACACCTGAACTCAATCATTTGGTGGTGGTCCACAACCATTTGGCCCGATAGTGTCGGTATTTATGTATCAGCAATAATTTTTATTTCAGTTAAAGAAAGTTAAAGATGGTAATTGGGGCGGCTGATTTCCTTTCAAGAGGTAAAAACAAGGACATTGTCTAATTGAAAGTTCTGATCATAATTAAAAGGAGGAGATACAAAGGCATAAAACAAGTAGAATCTCCATAGGATTCCAATATTCCTCCATAGGATTCATGGTGGAACAGAAAAGGACCTTCTCTAGACTGTTCCTACAAGGTTAGAAGTGCCCAATTTTCTAAAATGTCTTTGTATGGTGTAGCATTAACAGTAACCTTCACTGGAGACACCTGAACTCAATCATTTGGTGGTGGTCCACAACCATTTGGCCCGATAGTGTCGGTATTTATGTATCAGCAATCATTTTTATTTCAGTTGAAGAAAGTTAAAGATGGTAATTGGGGCGGCTGATTTCCTTTCAAGAGGTAAAAACAAGGACATTGTCTAATTGAAAGTTCTGTTCATAATTAAAAGGAGGAGATACAAAGGCATAAAACAAGTAGAATCTCCATGGGATTCCAGCATACTTATTATCTATGGACAGGACACATATTCAAGTATTGTCACCCGCTTCGCTCGTATTAGCTATTCTTCTGAAAGTGGTGGTGGTGGGGGGGGGGGGGAGCAGAGCCATATTAAGTATTCACAGTCCTACATTACTAATTCTCAGCGGCAATTATAATCTTCAGCTTGTAATAATATAAACAGTGAATAATACCACTGCAAATGCCATCAAGAGCTGCCGGTGACATCACAAACAATGGAAAGCGCGCTAAAGTGGCTTGTCACTGTCTGGAGAACAACGAGGCTGTACCATCGCTCTGCACAATAACTCATTACCGTGCATAATCACAGCGGAATCATCATCGGACGCCTCTTCCCACTTAACCAAAGTGCTCAGAAACGAGGAGCTCTCATTGTTTACAATAGGCTTTCACTTGTTGCATTGCTGTGTGGCCAAGGCAGGATGGAGAGTGAGCACAATATACATCTGAAGCGCATGCATATAGATAGTTTTCAGGGTAGAAGGTTTGTAGAGTAACCGCTGTGCTACGCATCAGGAGGATGACAGCTGATATCAAAAAGCTGCAATTTTTCAGGCTACACCTCATGCCTGCTCATTGGCCAAATAATAAACTTAAATTGTAAAAACACAACAGTCCAGATTGTGGAAGAATTCAAGTCTCTTTAATGATTCATCATATGATCACACAAAACAGCCAACGTGCTTCAGGGACCAACACACCCTTCATCAGGACCTGTGAATGGTTAGGGTGCCGCTCAGGCTCTGTAGAAAGGGGGGGGGGGATGCAAACCATGGCATCCTCAACTGCTGATCAGAGTGCTGGCAGGGGATGGAGCCCATCCTGGCTCCTGCAGTGGCTCGAGGGAAGAAGGGTGACCCCTGAATGCCACACATCTATGGTGTCCTACAGAGATGAGTGGCAACCTCAGCCTGGACTCCGACCAGGGCTTGGAATCCTTATCAAGGTGTAAATACTGTAGACTCAGTGCCAAAAACATCTATTTTGGATCTTTTTTATGTATATAAAATAAATAAATATGCAATAAAAATGTCTACCCCAAACATTAGCAGTGCCAGCCTACCAGTCCATAGATGTGGTGATAGTGTTGCTTTACTTTTTCAATTATTTTTTCTTAATTTAATCTGGTGATTCTGTCAGTAGCACGCTCCCTGTTATAGGATGACAACACTCCACACCTTTTGTTTAAGGACAACCGAAACAAGACTGGACTATGGATCTCCATCCCTCTCCTATAGTCCATAACAGGGGTCTCCAAACTATGGCCCTCCAGTTGTTCAGGATCTACATTTCCCATCATGCCGAGTCATGTCTGTGACTGTCAGAGTTTTACAATGCCTCATGGGACGCGTATTTCCGCAACAGCTGGAGGGCCGTAGTTTGAAAAACCCTGGTCTATAACATAGAGGGGTGTGGTTCTGTAGTCCTCAGAGAACAATATCATTGATCACAGCCAGGCAGAAAGTATGGGAAGTTATCAAACCAAAAGATTTCCAGCAGGAACAAAAGGTATTTTTTTTCGAACTTGTCGAACTGATATAACAAAAAACTTTCAATGGTATATATATAACAGATCAAATGGGACCAAATAAGACTACTGGCGGCTGGTGCTCAAAATTTTTGGGGGGTGCAATATTTTTTTGAAAATAAATCATCAATTGCAACCACTGTGCCATCAAACGCTGCCACTGTGCCCATCAAACGCTGCCACTATGCCAAACGCTGCCACTGTGCCAAACGCTGCCACTGTGTCATCAAATGCTGCCACTGTGCCCATCAAACGCAGCCAGTGTGCCCATCAAATGCTGCCAGTGTGCCCATCATATGCTGCCAGTGTGCCCATCAAATGCTGCCAGTGTGCCCATCATATGCTGCCAGAGTGCCCATCAAATGCTGCCAGTGTGCCCATCAAATGCAACCACTGTGCCATCAAACGCTGCCACTGTGCCATCAAAGGCTGCCACTGTGCCATCAAAAGCTGCCACTGTGCCCTCAAATGCTGCCACTGGGCTATCATATGCAGCCACTGTGCCAAACACTGCCACTGTGCCCATTAAACGCTGCCACTGTGCCATCAAAAGCTGCCACTGTGCCAAACGCTGCCACTGTGTCATCAAATGCTGCCACTGTGCCCATCAAACGCAGTCACTGTGCCATCAAACGCTGCCACTGTGCCATCAAATGCTGCCAGTGTGCCCATCAAATGCTGCCAGTATGTTCATCATATGCTGCCAGTGTGCCCATCAAATGCCGCCAGACAGACCCGAGCACCTGATTGGCGGAGAGGCGGTTTAGTGTTAGGAAAGCGAATAGTCATTTGCTTTTCTAAGACAGCTGAGTGACCTGCGAGTGCCATGCTGGAATACTTACATTGGAATACTTACTAACTGCCTCAGGGACAGTCATGCATCTTAGTCAGTCCTGCAATAGCTGTGTCCTGGGATTACAGTGTAATGCCGTGTACACACGCGCAGACTTTTCGGCATCAAAGGTCCGATGGTCTTTCTGACGGACCCTCGACGAACTTTTGACGGACTTCTGACGGACTTTCGAACGAACGGACTTGCCTAAAAACGATCACACCAAAGTCCGACGGATTCGTACGTGATGACGTACGACCGGACTAAAATAAGGAAGTTGATAGCCAGTAGCCAATAGCTGCCCTAGTGTCGGTTTTTGTCCATCGGACTAGCATACAGACGAGCGGATTTTTCTACCGGACTCGAGTCCGTCAGAAAGATTTGAAACATGTTTCAAATCTAAAGTCCATCTGATTTTCGACCGAAAAAGTCCACTGCAGGTCTGATGAAGCCCACACATGGTCGGATTGTCCGACAGATTCGTCCCGTCGGACCAGTCCGGTCGAAAAGTCCACCTGTGAGTAGACGGCATTAGGCTCCTAATTAAAGGAATCCTCTGTCTACAATGGTTTGCCGCACATGCATCAAAAAAGGTGTCTCTAGAATTTTTCTTGGAAATGTTGGAAGCTACGTAAGGGTCAGGTCAAGGTTAGGGGGGGTCACACAGTCCATGGTGGGGGGGCATTTTTTTAAAAGGTATTCCATCACTGAAAACCCCACATTGAGGACTATCCACAGCCGGAATCTGGCTGCCAAAAACGATTATGCCACGCGGTGAACTAGTCAGCACGCCGCGCCTGCCGGAGCCAGAGAAGGCTCTCATATTCAGCTTGCCATTGTCCTCAGTTGCCACCCCTCTCTTCTGAACTACACAAAGCTGGCTGGAATAGCACAGCTCGTCAAACATACATGCAGCTTTTTCCGTGAACGCCGCTTCAGATCCCCGCGCACAAAAAAAAGGACATGTCGCCCCTCCGCGGATCAATTATTTATGCCGTATGATGATCCCCGGCACCGTATCAGTAATAAAGGGCTGAATTATTGATAAAGCCTTGCGCCTTTCGATTACATTTTGGAAGCCAGCGATTAGATTTGAGGTCCCCTGCCTGCTCTCTCTCCTGATCCCAGCTGCGCCGCTTGCACAAGGAACCACAACTGCTGCGAAATCATTATGAATAAAACAATACAGGAACTTGTAAAGTTTCTCTGTTACAATTGGCGTAAAAGGAGTGGGGGGAGGGGGCAAGATGTCCATGTAGATGCGACCTGTATCCGCTTGTCAAAATACATTTTTCAATTCAGCGAGCAAATGATGTTATAGGGAGCATAAAGTGGAACTCCGCTGTGTTTGGAACAGTAGGAGTTTGCAACTTTGCTTGACAGTTATTTGGAATGTGACCTTTGTGTTGTTATTTGCTTGCTGCTCCATATTTTGGTCATTGTACTGTATCTCTCACATAACTTGTAAAAAAAAAAATGCAGCAAGCAGAAATCACCCAGTGTGCAAGAAGTTACTTTAAGACAGTCGTTAAATTCTCCGGGAAGTAGGCGGTGACTTTCCAACAATACATGCAAACGGGGATATAAATAAAATACTTTTTTATGGCAGCTCGCAGCAATAATCAGCATCCGCCACCCCTCGTGGTTATTGCATGTGTGTGATCGCCTGAGCCCCTCGGCTTGTTTGTTTCAAGAAAACCTACTCTGAAAAGTTCCCTAGGTGTCCTATGCATGCGCTGAACATAAAGCAGCTATGGGAGACCTATCTCCAGCTAAGCCATTCAAGTAGAGCTAAATCCAATTACTAAAATCCAGGGCCAGGACAAGAGGTGGACAGGAGGGGTCACTGCCCTGGGCACTGTGGTATCATGTGAGGTGGCGGTGGGTGGCAGGTGGGGAGGGTGCAACAAGGAGCTTGGGAGGAGAGGATTTGTGTTGGGAGGGGAAATTTGGGGGGCCGCAGGGGGGTAAGTATTGTTCTAGGAGGGGAAATTTGGTGGGGGAGTGCTAAGAGTGGTAATTTAAGGGGATTTGTGTAGGTAGAAGAAGATTTGTGCTAAGAGGGGTCATCTGGTAGGAATTTGTTTGCTGGGAGGGGGGTTAAATGTGAACTAGCATGGGGGATTTTTGAGGAAAAGGATTTGTACTGGGGGTGTGATTTTTTTTTTGGGGGGGGGGGGCATTTGAGCTGTGGGTATTTGAGGAATGGGGGGGCAAATATTTTTGCTGAGAGGGGGGATTTCAGCAGAGGGCAGATCTGTACTGGGGTAGGGGATATTTATGCTTAGGGGGTGACTATGCAGATTAGTGCTCAGTGTTTTTGTGTGTGGGAGGGAATTCTACTGATACATAATGCTTGTACATCCTGGGGGGAGGGGGGGTGTGGCCCAGGGTTCTACATGACCTTGTCCCGGAACTGCTAAAATCTCAAATAAGCTTTGACGTTTTCATTTTCATCATGTTCCTTTTTTCAGGCTTTATAAATCATTAAAATGAGCCCTGCCACATCCTGCTATGGGGTGACAACTGTCTCCTAATAGTGCTCCTATGTTGTCACCCTGTTACATGCTGTACCAGTGGAGACTACACTTGGGCATGGTGACACACATTCACAGGCTTGATCCCACATTGTTATTATCAGGACAATGATATGTAGCTGCCTTTGCAGCAGTTGCATGTGGACAGAAAGTGGGTCCAAAGAGGCTGGAGGGGATCAGAAGAACTGAGATGCATCAAAGGAAGAAAACAAAGTTTTGGATCTATTTTAAAGTGCATCTGCACTCAAAAAGTGAAGAAGATTCACTATGTTATACGAAACACTAATGCCGCCTACACACGAGCGGACATTTTGACCTGGACTGGTCCGACGGACCAAGTCCGGCGGACAATTCGACCAAGTGTGGGCTTCATTGGACCTGCAGCTGACTTTTTCGGTCTAAAATCTGACGGACTTTAGATTTGGAACATGTTTCAAATCTTTCCGACGAACTCGAGTCTGGTTGAAAAGTCCGCTCGTTTGTATGCTAGTCCGACGGACAAAATCCATTAGTTAGGAAAGTCAGTCGGAAGTCCGCCGAAAGTCCATCGGGTAGACCGTTGGACCAGTCCGTTCGAACAGTCCGCCCATGTGTACGCTGCATAAGACATTTTTTAAAATAGTATTTTAAAAATGTGCCTTTTGTCTTCAATTCCTCCTAAAAAATAGCAGCACATTTTTTTTTCTGCTTGAAGCCTGTATATCTGCAGTGTGAGATTATCTCAGGCACTGCTTCCTCTGACCGTCTCAGGAGATTATTGGTGATGCTGGAGAGGAAGCTGTACCAGACGTTCTGCGGTGCAAGGATCTCCCTGCTTCTGCTTTATTCATTCTCTGTATCTGTACTTCCTGTATCTTTTTTGCTGCTTCGTAAATAAATGTCTTCACCAGTCAGAGGGGCAGATTTGACATGAGGAAGCCAAGCCCTGCCTCTACCAAGGTGGCCACCTCCACACAGATTTTGATGTGCGTAGAAAACCATGCTGGACTGGTGAACCAATTAATAGGTTGCTTGTAGATATCAAAACTATGAATGTGGTAGGTGTCTATCTTGGGGAACTGACCAATAGCAGCCATTGGTAGCATACTCAATCGGGATCTTGGGGCTGTTACTTTTCTGATACGACTGAACTGCTGTTTCAGTTGGAGCAACTGTGAGTGAGTATGAAAGAGCTCCTGGTAACAGATGATCCTCACTCTTGATGGTTTAATTAAGAACTTTATTGAAGATGAAAAAGGTTACAGATGAAGCCAACGGATTTGGGAGGGGGAACAGCCTCCCCCTTCTTTAGGGCTAATTACGTCAGAAAACGGATAAACATTTAATAAGTAAATAAAAAAAATATATGACTATATTCTTTATAAATACATACAATACATAAATACATCTAAATTCATGGAGCTCCATGTATAAACACATAAATGTGTGTATGTAACACATAATGTAAAACTTATATTTCCACACTGAAAGTGACCAGTGATACTCAAAACAAGTATATCTAAATAAATAAAAAGTGAAAATTGAAAAGAAAATAAGTAATAGTCCCAAATAAGTCCAAATCTCAGAAGAATAAGATCTGAAGGGATCTTTCTAGTCCGAAGTTCTCAACACTTATGCCGCATACACACGAGCGGACCTTCCGGCAGACTTGGTCCGACGTCCTTCCCGCCGCATTTTCCGGCGGACTACCGCCAGACTTTCCGAACGGACGGACTTGCCTGCACACGTCCGGATTTTCCGGCAGGCTAGGTCTGCCCGTCTTTCCGACGGACTTTCGCCGGAGTTATGGCGGACTTTCAGAATGAACGGACTTGCCCACACACGGACAAGTCCGTTCATTTTGAACGTGACTCGGGTACGACGGGACTAGAAAAGGAAGTCAATCTTGCCGCTTTTATCGGCGAGATTGACACCTTGCGAGCCCCGTCACGGGGCATACCAGGCCCTTAGGTCTGGCATGGATTTTAAGGGGAACCCCCTACGCCGAAAAAATGGCGTGGGGTCCCCCCTAAAATCCATACCAGACCTCCGAGCACGCAGCCCGGCCGGTCAGAAAAGGGGATGGGGACAAGCGAGCGCCCCCCCCCCCCCTCCTGAACCGTACCAGGCCGCATGCCCTCAACATGGGGGGGTGGGTGCTTTGGGGGAGGGGGCGCCCTGCGGGGTCCCCCCACCACAAAGCACCTTGTCCCCATGTTGATGAGGATAAGGGCCTCTTACCGACAACCCTGGCCGTTGGTTGTCGGGGTCTGCGGGCGGGGGGGGGTTATCGGAATCCGGGAACCCCCTATAATAAAAAGGGCCCCCAGATTCCGGCCCCCCACCCCAGGTGAATGAGTATGGAGTACATGGTACCCCTACCCATTTACCTAGGGAAAAAGTGTCAATAATAAAACACACTACACAGGTTTTTGAAGAAATTTATTAGACAGCTCCGGGGGGTCTTCTTCCGGCTTTGGGGGATCTTCTTCCGACTTCTGGGGTCCCTCCGATTCCTCTTCTCCCGGCGTCCGGTTGGTTCTTCTCCGCTCTCTCTGGCCTCTTCTCCCGGTGTTCCAGTTCTTCTGCCGGCTCCTCCGCTATCTTCATGCCGCTTTTTTGCCAGCGGAGGCCCGGACTTCTGGCCTCTGGCTTCTGGGCTTCTTCTCTTCTTCCCATGTTGACACGACGGTCTCTCCGCCTGGAATGCTCTCTGAGAGCTCCGATGTGACTTATATAGGCGGAGACCCCGCCCCAAAGCACCCCCCCATGTTGAGGGCATGCGGCCTGGTACAGTTCAGGAGAGGGGGGGTGCTCGCTCGTCCCCACCCCCTTTTCTGACCGGCTGGGCTGCGTGCTCGGATCAGGGTCTGGTATGGACTTTAGGGGGGACCCCACGCCGTTTTTTTGGCGTAGGGAGTTCCCATTAAAATCCATGCCAGATCTAAGGGCCTGGTATGCCCTGCGCTCGCCGAAATAGGAAAAGATGCAGTACCCTGCCCTTTCGTTGTATCTGGTCCGTCGGACCAGCATACAGACAAACAGGCTTTCCGTCAGGAACTGAGTCTGGCGGACTTACGACGGAAAGATTTGAAACATGCTTCAAATCTAGGTCCGGCGGACTTTTGGGAAAAAAAAGTCAGCGGGAGCCTACACACGATCGGATTGTGCGGCGGACTCTGGTCCGCAGGACCAAGTATGCCGGAAAGTCCGCTCGTGTGTACACGGCATTAGATGTACCTCCACCTTAGACAAAGAGGACTCTTATCAGAACATATGGAACCTTCACATGGAAAGGTCATGCAGGCTTTTTGAATTAATATGCCATCTGTAGAAGGACCAGTGTCACAACCAAAACTACACCTACTGTATGGTCACTAGGATGTCCCATCCAGTAACATGAGATGTTCCTCCGGAATATACAAAAGAATAACCGGGAAGGCCAACATTGTGTAAACTGTATATGCAGTTTGTTGTTAAAATGTATGACTAGCTTCCGGATTACAGCTTACGTGGTGATGTCATGAGCGTAAGCTCCGCCCTATTCATTTCGTCACATCTGATGTCATCGGGAGTATAAATACATGCAAAAGTTCTAAATTAAGCCATCAAGAGAGATGATCATCTGCTACTGGGCACTCTTTCACACTTACTCAAGTTACCTCCATATAGAGACACAGTGCAGAACAAGGCATATTAAGTCCGTAATGGGAAAAAGATCAGTTGCAAGGAGAACACAAGCAATACTGCTCCTTTACCCTCCACTTGCCTTGTTTGGGCACAACGTCCTCTTTAAAACATTTAAAGGATAGGCAGCACTGGTTCATCTATTGGCATATCATACATTGCCACTAACAGTCTGGTTGGCTAAAAATCCTGGCCCTTTCAGGAAAAGAAAGACGTTACCAGTCCCGATAAGGTCTGTAGAAGTACAGGAGAGGTAAGGCCACTCCTGGAGTCCCCTGGGTGCCCCATCAATGAACCTGCCACCGAACTGCGAGAGAAAAATCACTGAAATAAATAACATAGATTGAAATTCTATCAAGGTCAGCATCTTAATCTCCGGCGCCGAACATACGGTAATCCTTTTGCAAGAAGGGAACTAATCTTAGCTGTTTGTACACAACCAACAACTTGTGCAGTATCAATATATTTCCCCATGTCGAACTTTAAATCCCTCTAAAGCCCTATACGGCATGTGCTCCATGAAAACTGATGAGGGCTGAATTTTATCTCCCTCATCATTCTTATATACATTGCAGCCCTCTTCCCAACACATGTATAAAAAGCACTTTTTTTGTATTCATATACACAGCTCAGCTTCTTGTAGTGCAACTGTATGGGAGCCGCTGGTAGATTCCCATTAACGTGTAAAGTTTTTTGTTTTTTTCATTCTGGATGGGGTCAGGAAGGTTGAGAAACCCTGTTGAGTATTTGCTGCTGGAAGTAGAAGAAAAAATGTCTCTCTCTAGAGCAGAAGGTGTAGAGGGAATGATTCTCCTTAGGCAGCTCTCCCAGGACTGGTGGCCAAAGGTCAGCACCTTACTCAAGTATGGACTGAGTAAGCCAGGAGGAAACTACCAGAAACAAAAAGTCCAAATTTACCTTGAACAAATTATGTACTACAGTGGCGGCTGGTGCTCAAAATTCTTGGGGGCGCAAACAAACTGAAAAATTCTGAACCCCCCCCCCATCAATTGCAGCCTCACTGTACCACCAAACGCAGCCACTGTGCTATCAAACGCAGCCACTGTGCCATCAAACGCAGCCACTATGCCATCAAACGCAGCCACTGTGCCATCAATTGCCGCCACTGTGCCATTAATTGCCACCACTGTGCCCATCAAAAGCAGCCACTGTGCGATATCAAATGTTCCCACTGTGCAGTGTAAGTGACGCATAAGAGGTTGATATGCACATGAATTATAATATTATTTACTCCAGCCCTCCCCCCTTACAAATATAATACAACAGCCTGGCACTGGCAGCCATCATACTTACCTTACACAGGCAGCTCCGCTCGGGCCGTGCATCCCACGGAGCTGCCGACGTCACTTCTGGTTTCCATCTGGTCTCTGGAACAGAGAAGCCAGAAGTAACTTGAACAACAAAGCATCCACCCGTAGCAATACTATGGGCGGATGCTGCTCGGCGCGATGGAATGTGCCGCAAGGCAGGTTAAAAGCCCATAAATGACACAATGCTATACAATTGAGAATCAAAGGAAGGGGGTTTTGTTGGGGATTATAACGGTGCCACATATAAACAAGTACGGATATTTCTTAAAAAGTATAAATTTTATTACAAAAATACATTACAAGTATTTGTAAAGTATTTTGTAATAAAATGTATAATTTTTAATAATTTTTATCCATACTTGTTTATGTGTCACCGTTATAAACCCCAACAAAACCCCCTTCCTTTGATTCTCAATACAAGGGATGAGGTGCCGGATCACTTAATGTCCCTCAAGAGTAACAATACACCAGTCCTTATATAAGGCTATTATCTATCGGGGAACTCTAATATAATAGCGCCTTGGGTGAGACCAAACCAAGTCAGTAAACATATACATAAAATGTATATTGTAATTCACTAAAAAAAACACAAGAAAATAAAATATAAGCATAAATGTGTACATTACAGAGTTAAAAAATATAAAGTCAGATAACAACACCACTCCACCCAATAAACTGTAATTAAAGCCTAGAAAATAAAATAAACAAAAATAATACTATTTAAAAAAATAAAATTAAAAAAAATAAAATATCTATATCTATATATAGATTTATATATATATGTAAAAATATATGTAAAAGGTGAAAATTCTAAGCCTACATACAAAAAGTACCAAGTGCGAAATCTTTGACCATATTAAACTTGAAAAATTGCCACCCACATGCCAGTGATCCAGTTCATTGTCTTCTAGAGCACCCCAGAACCTGGTTTACTCTATTATGCAAACAGTTATGTCATGTAGAAAGTTTGTGCATGATCCCACCCAGTTCTCTCTATTGGTCCAGAAATATGATGGGCCCCTCACAGACCAGCAGAAAGACAAAGGAGGAAAGGTCCAAGCATCGACTTACTAGATCAAGTCAATACAAGTTTACTCTAAAACAGTGATGTCAAGTAGAAAGTTTGTGCATGATCCCACCAAGTTCCACCACTTAAACTTCTCTATTGGTCCAGAAATATGATGGGCTCCTCACAGACCAGTAGAGAGACAAACAGGGGAAGGTCCAAGCATCGACTTACTAGATCAAGTCACTGTTTGCATAATAGAGCACCCAGGGGTGGTGGATCCTGGAACGTCCCTAAAGACCCTTATTGGCCTCTCTTCTGTAAAGACCAGTCACCACATCCACCTTGTGGGTCTGTTCTGGAACTGCCAATCAGAAAAGCCAAGTATGGGGGTGTCTGGGATCCCATAACAAGACCTTTCTTCTCTTCTTACTGTGGCAGCCATCAACTTAATGTCTTTAAGCGGCGGTTCGTGTTTAACTTCTGACAAATGATGGTGACAGTTCAGCGCTCTTTTCTCACCATGTACATACATTTTAAAAGTCACTTTTCATGCTTAAAATATGCCTGAAATATGGAGAAGCCATTAATTATTAATAGCAGCAATTAACAAAGTCAGTTGGAAACAATGAGTTGCTGTTTCATTAACGCTGCCAGAATTGCTGAGACGAAGCAAGAGCCGATCTAGTGATTTAAAAGGGTCCTCCGTTCAATACCAGCATTTTATATCTGAGGCCGAGTGAAGCTACAGGAAAACGAATGTGAAGTTATAATTCTCTGTAATTGTGGCTTTAGTATTGGGGAGCCTTTCTCTACCTTTTTACCCCAGAAGAACCCTTGAAATGATTTTCAGATCTTGGAAAAAAAACAAATAGTTGCTGGTCAGTAGGAAAAATGCCCCTTACATTGAAGAAAGAATGCCCTCCTTAGGGTGGTCAGAATGGCACTCTTATAGAGAACTGAAAAGATCTTTGCATTTTTGCAGCTGACTCTGCCAAGTGGCGTTGACCCCACCCCAGGTCAGCTAACCCTCCTACGGTAGCCTCATGGCTTAGTTCTCTGAATGCGTCTCTGCTATTATACAAACTCACAATTGTCCTAAGGAATTTGACAAGATTTGATCTGCTTGGATAGACACTTGGGGCTCAGATGTTGACCAGATTGTACAGCCCTGAGTGGTTCTAACCATCTCCAGGTGTGTGCTGGTACCCGAGTTTGTGGTTCTAGTCCCTGTCTAATTCTGCCCACCCCCCGCCCCTTTCCTTCCCTTTCCCTTCCTTTCCCACCCTTCCCATTTTTAGTTGTTTGGGCTTCCATGTCCTGTTCAGGAACTTGTGGAACCACAACGAGACTCCCCTCTATTTCTGGGTTGGTTCCCTAGTGCTGTCACCTCTTAGGTTATCGTTATGCCTGTGGAATTTACAATTCCTCTGGGATTTACTGTACTACTGCCCCCCCTGTAAACCAATGTTTTGTCTTGGCATTATTGTATTGTGCTGTATGTGATGCTTTCCCTGCCATTTCTTGTATCCAGCTGAGTCTGGTTTCCTTGGGTGCTGTGGGTTTTGTTGTAACTGTTAAGAATGTCTCAAAAAAAGTTAATGAAGTAAAAAAACAAAAAAACAAAAAAAAAAACAGCCGTTCTCAACCAGGGTTCAGTGGAACCTTAGGGTTCCTTTAGTGGTGGCTACTGGTTTCTTGAATAATGACTAACATGTGACAGTCCGTGCATAGTTTCAAGTCCAACACCACTTGGCAGATGCAGAGGGATGAAAGGGCAAAGGGGGCATTCTGACCACCACAGTAAGGGAAGTATTTTTTCCACAGACCACCACCATTGTAAGGGGCATTTTCCTAATGACCACCAATGGACTAATCCAAGCAGGGGTTTCCCGAGACAGGAAAATTATAACAAGGATTCCTTTGGGGTAAAAAAGTTGAGAAAGCTTGGGTTTAGGATCTATTCTGATTCTTCCTTGATTCTTTTGTTCCTTCCTTCCCGTCTTTCCCCTTCTATCCTTACAAAACTCCTTTACTTGGCCATGAGCAGAATCTTAATAAAAACAACAAAGAAAAAAACCAAGAGAAATTCTCTTTCCGCGGCACAATTTTGACGTTTAATATCCACACTGACCACTGTATACTTTCACTGAGAGAGAAAGACATCAACACAGATCAAAGGATGTCTTGTAAGTGGGAATGAAAAAAAAAAAAAAAAAAGAAAATGAAAAAAAAAGGGAAAAAAAGTAAGATGGGAAGAGAATTAAGCTGCTCAGATCTGTTTTAAAGATATTCCGTTTGATCTTTTATTTCAGTGCACTGATTATTCAAACTGCCTTTGATGTATTTGAACCCTCTAGAACCCTATAAACACATTAAAGCATTGTGCTATCCACAGGGTAGAATGATACTCTGAAAATATGGAAGTGGAGAGTGTGTGCTGCAAAGTCTGCTGGCGTTCACTGTAACCTTCAGCTCTCCCATCCTTTGTCATTACAGGAGCAGCAGATGGAAAGATTGGTGTGGTGTACCTACTAGCAAGGGCAGGAGCCACCAGTGACCATCTACCTCTTGTGAGCATCTGGGGCCCACCAGTGCCTGTGCACCAGTGACCATCTACCTCTTGTGAGCATCTGGGGCCCACCAGTGTCTGTGCACGAGTGACCTACTATCTCTTGTGAGCATCTGGGGCCTACCAGTGCCTGTGCACCAGTGACCATCTACCTCTTGTGAGCATCTGGGGCCTACCAGTGCCTGTGCACCAGTGACCATCTACCTCTTGTGAGCATCTGTGGGCCTACAAGTGCCTGTGCACCAGTGACCATCTACCTCTAGTGAGCATCTGGGGCCCACCAGTGTCTGTGCACGAGTGACCTACTATCTCTTGTGAGCATCTGGGGCCTACCAGTGCCTGTGCACCAGTGACCATCTACCTCTTGTGAGCATCTGGGGGCCTACAAGTGCCTGTGCACCAGTGACCATCTACCTCTAGTGAGCATCTGGGGCCCACCAGTGTCTGTGCACGAGTGACCTACTATCTCTTGTGAGCATCTGGGGCCTACCAGTGCCTGTGCACCAGTGACCATCTACCTCTTGTGAGCATCTGGGGCCTACCAGTGCCTGTGCACCAGTGACCATCTACCTCTTGTGAGCATCTGGGGGCCTACAAGTGCCTGTGCACCAGTGACCATCTACCTCTAGTGAGCATCTGGGGCCCACCAGTGTCTGTGCACGAGTGACCTACTATCTCTTGTGAGCATCTGGGGCCTACCAGTGCCTGTGCACCAGTGACCATCTACCTCTTGTGAGCATCTGGGGCCTACCAGTGCCTGTGCACCAGTGAACTTCTACCTTTTATTAGCATCTGGGGCCTACCAGTGCCCGTGCACCAGTGAACTTCTACCTTTTATTAGCATTTGGGGTCTACCAGTGCCGGTGCACCAGTGGCCATCTACATCTTGTAAGCATCTAGGGCCCACCAGTGCCTGCGCACCAGTAACCATCTACCTCTTGTGAGCATCTGGGGCCTACCAGTACATGTGCATCAGTGACCATCTATCTCTTGTGAGCATTTGGGGCCTACCAGTGCCGGTAAACCAGCGACCATCTCCCTCTTGTGAGCATCTGGGGTCCACCAGTGCATGTGCACCAGTGACCATCTATCTCTTGTGAGCATTTGGTCCCACCAGTGCCTGTGCACCAGTGACCATCTACGTCTTGTGAGTATCAGGGGCCACCAGTGTCTGCGCGCTAGTGACCATCTACCTCTTGGCAGCATCTGGGGCCTACCAGTGCCTGTGCAAAAAGATTCCTTCTGGTCTAAGCCTGACAACTCTACATGAATACCTTTCCATTTTAGAGAACTGTAGGCTTCCTACCGTGTTGTAATATTTTGAGGAAGGTATTTTTCTGTTTTAGCTTGACTGTGTACAAAGTCAACTCATCTGTTTGATGAGTCTAGTATGGAGGAATTTGAGTGGCCTGCTCACATCCCTGACCTCAAACCTACTTAACACCTTCAGAATGATTTGGAACACTTCTAGTGACCCAGGTCTTCTCATCCAACACCAGCACCGACCTCACAAAAGCTCTTTTGGCTGAACAAGAAGAAATTCCAAAATTTTGTGGAAAGCCTTCCCAGATGGGTGGAGGCTGTTATAGCTACAAAGAGCGGTGCCAACTCCATAGTAATGGCCATGGTTTTGGAATGGCATATCCATCCAGCTCATAGTGTGATGATGGTGGTCAAGTCACCCCCACCTTTGGCAATATAATATAAATATCTACATATTTACCATTTAATAGGTATTTTGTGATTGGACACAATAACACTTGTTGCCAATGATGTCAAACAAGGACATCCAGGTCAAGTGTTCACCAAATCTTTATGGACTAGCAGATTTAAATTCACTAACAAATTGAAGTCAAACTCCAGCTCACACTGCAGTTACACAAGTAGTTACAGCAACAGTTTTTTTTTCCTTTTGAGATAAAGGTTTTACAGAAATAAATAAAAGGTGATCATTGTAAGCACCCCTGTCAGTGGTAAATGGTTTATCTCAACACTCTTAACTGATACACCTGCAGGGCAGCTTGTTCTGTTGAAAAACAACAGAATTACTGGCACGATCTCCAGGTGTAAATAAAGGCAAGAAAGCCTAAAAAACAATACTCGGTAAGCTGCAATATAATACATGTTTGCTTTTGGGTGCAATACAACGTTTCGAGGCAACACTTCTTCATCAAAACAAAATCTTATGTATACACTCACTGACCACTTTATAAGGTACACCTGTTCAATTGCTTGGTAACACAAATTACAAAATCAGCCAATCACATGGCAGCAACCCAATGCATTTAGGCATCTAGACGTGGATGAAAACAACTTGCTGAAGTTCAAGCCAGACGGGCTGGTCTGAGTATTTCAAAAACTGCTGATCTACTGGGATTTTCACACACAACCATCTCTCGGGTTTACAGAGAATAGGTCTAAAAAAGAGAAAATATCCAGTGAGCGGCAGTTGTGTGGAGGAAAATGCCTTGTTGAGGTCAGAGGAGAATGGGCAGACTGGTTGGAGATGATAGAAAGGCAACATTAACTCAAATAACCACTTCTTACATCCAAAGGATTGCAGAATACCATCTCTGAATGCACAGCCCATCAAACCTTGAAGCAGATGGGCTACAACAGCAGAAGACCACACCGGGTCCTCTGTCAGCGAAGAACAGGAAACCGAGGCTACAATTCGCACAGACTCACCAAAATTGGACAATAGAAGATTGAAAAAACGTTGCCTGGTCTGATGAGTCTTGATTTCAGCTACAACATTCAGATGGTAGGGTCAGAATTTGGTGTAAACAACATGAAAACATGGATCCATCCTGTCTTGTATCAACGGTTCAGGCTGGTGTAATGGTGTGGGGGGATATTTTCTTGGCACGCTTTGGGCCCCTTAGTACCAATTAAGCATCGTTTAAACACCACGGCCAACCTGAGTATTGTTGCTGACCATGTTCATCCCTTTATGACTACAGAGTACCTTGTATAGCAGTGTTTCTATGTATATTGTATAGAGATGGAGGAGTTTCACGGGGCACATCCAACCATATTTCATTAGTTATGACTACAGTGTCCCCATCTTCTGATGGCTCCTTCCAGCAGGATAATGCACCATGTCACAAAGCTCAGATAAACTCACCACTGGTTTCTTGAACATGACAATGAGGTCAGTGTACTCCAATGGCCTCCACAGTCACCAGATCTCCATCCAATAGAGCAGTGTTTCTCAACCTTTTTTCAAGCAAGGCACCCTTTAAAAATGATGGACAGTCTCAAGGCACCCCATTCTAAACATCCACACAAGTAGGACACCCAGCGTTAGAGGTGATTTATTCTTCCAAAGCAAATACACTTTTGAAAACTGATACTGACTAGTATTCCAATATTTATTTTCTCCCTCAGTTTTTCTCCATTGCTCAGTGCTTATGGAGAGAGGCAGGGGAGGATCAAACAAGGATGCTATGCAGGCGACCGACATCCTCCCTATCGACAATAGCAAATGAGGTTTAATATAGAAAAATGTAAAATCATGCATTTGGGTGGCAAAAATATGAATGCAATCTATACACTGGGGGGAGAACCTCTGGGGGAATCTAGGATGGAAAAGGACCTGGGGGTCCTAGTAGATGATAGGCTCAGCAATGGCATGCAATGCCAAGCTGCTGCAAACACAAAGCAAACAGAATATTGGCATGCATTAAAAAGGGGATCAACTCCAGAGAAAAAATGATAATTCTCCTGCTCTACAAGACTCTGGTCCGGCCGCACCTAAAGTATGCCGTCCAGTTCTGGGCACCAGTCCTCAGGAAGGATGTACTGGAAATGGAGCGAGTACAAAGAAGGGCAACAAAGCTAATAAAGGGTCTGGAGGATATTAGTTATGAGGAAAGGTTGCGAGCACTGAATTGAGAGGGGATTTGATTTCAATGTACACATACCATACTGGTGACCCCACAATAGGGATAAAACTGTATTTAATAAGACATGCAGTCATTCACTAAAATTAGAAGAAAAGAGGTTTAAGCTTAAACTTCGTAGAGGGTTCTTTACTGTAATGCCCCGTACACACGGTCGGATTTTCCGATGAAAAATGTCTGATCGGAGCGTGTTGTCGGAAATTCCGACCGTGTGTGGGCTCCATCGGACATTTTCCATCGGATTTTCCCGACACACAAAGTTGGAGAGCAGAAGATAAAATTTTCCGACAACAAAATCCGTTGTCGGAAATTCCGATCGTGTGTACACAAATCCGACGGACAAAGTGCCACGCATGCTCAGAATAAATAAAGAGATGAAAGCTATTGGCTACTGCCCCGTTTATAGTCCCGACGTACGTGTTTTACGTCACCGCGTTCAGAACGATCGGATTTTCCGACAACTTTGTGTGACCGTGTGTATGCAAGACAAGTTTGAGCCAACATCCGTCAGAAAAAATCCTAGGATTTTGTTGTCGGAATGTCCGAACAAAGTCCGACCGTGTGTACGCCCTATAAGAGTGGCAAGGATGTGGAATGCTCTTCCACAGGAGGTGGTTTCAGCGGGGAAAATCGATAATTTAAAAAAACTATTAGATAAGCACCTGAATATACAATGCAATACAGTGGAACCTTGGATTATGAGCATAATCCGTTCCAGGAGAATGCTTGTAATCCAAAGCACTTGCATATCAAAGCGAGTTTTCCCATAGAAGTTAATGGAAACGAAGATAATTAGATACGCATTAACTTCTATTGCATGCAATACCGCATGTGGCCAGAGGTGGGGGGGCGACAGAGAGCCTCGGAAATACTCGGGGACAGCTCAGGTGAACTCGGAAAGGCTTTGAAACACTCGGGAACGGAGTATTTCCGAGTGTTTCTGAGTATTTCCGAGTGCTTCCGAGTATTTCTGAACGGCGCCGAACCGTTCCTAGTGTCACCGGCACCCCCACACCTCTGGCCAAATGCGGTACTGCACACCCCATTAGCTTGAATTCTGCTCGTTTTACAAGACAACACTCGCAAACTCAGAGTCAGAATTTTAAAAAAAAATTGCCTGTCTTTCAAAACGCTTGTTAACCGCGTTACTCGTTAGCCAAGGTTCCACTGTGCTGACATAAAGTCACACACATAGGTTGGACTTGATGGACTTGTGTCTTTTTTTCAACCTCGCCTACTATGCAACTATGTAATTGGTGATTCTATTGGTCGTTAGGATGCCGGTGGCTAGAAGGCTGTGGAAGGTTGTAATAGTTCACAAATGAAAACCTTGTCTTTGGATGCCGGTGGCTAGAAGGTTGTGGAAGGTTGTAATAGTTCACAAATGAAAACCTTGTCTTTGGATGCCGGTGGCTAGAAGGCTGTGGAAGGTTGTAATAGTTCACAAATGAAAACCTTGTCTTTGGATGCCGGTGGCTAGAAGGTTGTGGAAGGTTGTAATAGTTCACAAATGAAAACCTTGTCTTTGGATGCCGGTGGCTAGAAGGTTGTGGAAGGTTGTAACTCTAAAAGACAGCTTTATCCACACACCGGCTTGGATACAATTTTTGGACCATTTTTAGCCATTTTGCCAAGGCACCCCTGAAGAAACTTCAAGGCACCTCAGGATGCCTGGGCACCCTGGTTGAAAAAGATTGCAGTAGAGCACCTTTGGGATGTGGTGGAATGGAAGGTTGGCATAATGGATGTGCAGCCGACAAATCTGCAGCAACTGCGTGAAGCTAACATGTCACTATTGGCCAAAATCTCTGAGGAAGGTTTCCAACACCTTGTTGGACCTATGTCCTGAAAAATGAAGGCAGTTCTGAAGGAAAAAGGGGGGTCCAACCCGCTACTAGCAAGGTGTACCTAATAACGTAGCCGGTGAGTGCATATATCTATTTTTTTTTTTTTTAGACCCTATATACCTATATATATAGAAAGGAGCAAACGTAAATGATTGTCTGGGGAGGAAATGTACACAAACAAACAATACCAATCGTCTGAATCCTAATCACGCCACAACGCAGACGGCCCCCAACGCGAGCCGGTGTTTATTTCCTTCACATGCGAAAACTCATTTGCCTGTGATCATCTGTATTGCAGGAGTCCTCCATTCACCTTACAATAAGAGGCTAATCAAATGACATTTGCCGGTCTTTCAAGTTGTACACAGGTAGCGGGCTCCACTAGGCAATCAAACTCCTTTCAAAACTCAGCCGGCAATGGAAGAGGAGGAAGACGGTTTCAATTTAATCAGGTCAGGGAGGTCTGGCTCAAGCCTGTCCAATTTGCTTTCATCTTGCAAATGAAACGCCGGGCCCGCGCTAGATGAAATGGTGATTGGTTCGCTTGCCTTTGCCCCCCACTTTCGAGTTGATTTTACTAATCCAATTCACTGGTGACTTTCATCCTAAGAAAGCCCCCCCCCTCCCCCAAGGCACAGCCATGCTACATCCCTACTCATCAGGGACCGTTTCTATTCCTCATCCTCATCCCCTCCAAGATTGCACATGTCTGAGGATCTGCAAAAACTTGCTTAAGACAAATGTAAAAAAAAAAAAGAAATATCATTACACACCTGACACTCATCGGGTATATACAGTGCCTTGCAAAAGTATTCACCCCCCTTGGCTTTTTACCTATTTTGTTACATTACAGCCTTTAGTTCAATGTTTTTTTTTAATGTCAATTATATGTGATGGATCAGAACACAATTGTCTAATGCCGCGTACACACGGTCGGACTTTCTATCCTACTTGGTCCGGCACACTTTCCGACGGACTTTGTCCGCCAGGTGCGCCGGACTTTAAAACGGACGGACTTGCCCACACACGCCCGGACTTTCCGGCGGGCTAAGTCCGCCCGTCTTTCCAACGGACTTTCGCCGGAGTTACGGCGGACTTTCAGAATGAACGGACTTGCCCACACACGGACAAGTCCTTTCATTTTGAACGTGACTCAGGTGCGACGGGACTAGAAAAGGATGTCAATCTTGCCGCTTTTATCGGCGAGATTGACACCTTGCGAGCCCCGTCGCAGGTCATACCAGGCCCTTAGGTCTGGTATGGATTATAAAGGGAACCCCCTACGCCGAAAAACCGGCGTGGGGTCCCCCCTAAAATCCATACCAGACCCCGATCCGAGCACGCAGCCTGGCCGGTCA
Source organism: Lithobates septentrionalis (assembly GCA_037952835.1). Taxonomy (NCBI): domain Eukaryota; kingdom Metazoa; phylum Chordata; class Amphibia; order Anura; family Ranidae; genus Lithobates; species Lithobates septentrionalis. The sequence continues at coordinate 777,009 of JBBDGP010000258.1, forward strand.
GGAAAGGGGGTGGGGACGAGCGAGCGCCCCCCCCTCCTGAACCGTACCAGGCCGCATGCCCTCAACATGGGGGGTGGGTGCTTTGGGGGAGGGGGGCGCCCTGCGGGGCCCCCCCCACTCCAAAGCACCTTGTCCCCATGTTGATGAGGACAAGGGCCTCTTCCCGACAACCCTGGCCGTTGGTTGTCAGGGTCTGCAGGCGGGGGGCTTATCGGAATCTGGGAGCCCCCTTTAATAAGGGGGCCCCCAGATCCCGGCCCCCCACCCTATGTGTATGAGTATGGGGGGGTACATGGTACCCCTACCCATTCACCTAGGGAAAAAGTGTAAGTAATAAAACACAATACACAGGTTTTTAAAATATTTTATTAAACAGCTCCGGGGGGGGGATCTTCCTCCGGCTTCGGGGGTCTTCTTCCGGCTTCGGGGGTCCCTCCGGTTCATCTTCTCCCGGCGTCCGGTTGGTTCTTCTCCGCTCTCTTCTCCCGGTGTTCCAGTTCTTCGGCCGGCTCCTCTGCTGTCTTCAGGTAGCTCTCTTGCCAGCAGAGGTCCGGACTTCTGGGCTTCTGGGCTTCTTCTCTTCTCTTCTCCAGATGTTGACACGACGCTCTCTCCGGCTGGACTGCTCTCCGAGGGCTGCGTTGTGACTTATATAGGCGGAGACCCCGTCCCCTTTTGTGACGTTTAGGGGGCGTGGTCACTGGGTGATGTTGACCACGAAGACTTTTCTCAGGAACGTGCAGCGAGGATAACAAGTCGAATTAGGAAGCGCTCACTGCAGTAAAATTGAAATGACTGACTCCCAGGACCTTCGTCTCTGCAGGAACCGGCGTCTGGATATATGCCGGGTGCAAATCATCGGTGAGATTGTCAGCGCTAGATTAACATTTCATTATTATTTCTGGTCTGCTGTATCACAGGTCTATTTATATTACAGATAACAGTAATAAGAAGATACTGCCTATCAGACAGAACGGTCCTGAGAGCTGTGAGGATTATGGAGAAAAATCACATTTCCCTTTCGCCCTGTTACAGAAAAGTGGTCTCTTGAAACAGGTACAGGCATGAAACCAGCAACAGCCTACCTGTTCTCTGCCTGAACCCTTTTTGCATTTTTTTTTTTGTGCATGTTTAAAAAAAAAAAATTATCTTAGGCCTGAAGATTTGTTAAAAAAAACCCAAACTGTATATATTTGCTATTAGCAGGCTAGACATGTGCACTGCCGAAAAGTTTGTGCGCTTTTGTTTCATTCGTTTTTTGTTTTTTGTTTTTCGTTTTTCGGGTCGTCATTCGTTATGTTCGCAATTCGTAAATTTAAAAATTCGTAAATTCGAAAATCCGAAAATAGGAAAATCCGAAAATTCAAAATAATAACAAACTAACTAATTAATAATAACGTAACTATTATTAACAAATTTTTCCAAATATTCATAAACTCGAATATTGGAAAATTCGTAAGTTCGGAAATCTGAAAATTCGAAAAATTGGAAAATCCGAAAAATAAGAAAGAAAATCTGAAAATTCTAAATAATAACGAACTAACTAATAATAACTTAACTAATAATAACAAATTGAATATTCGAAAACTCGTACATTCGAAAATTTGAAAATCCAAAAATAAGACAGAAAATTCAAATATTCTAAATAATAATGAACTAACTAATAATAACGTAACTGTTAATAACAAATTTTTCCAAATATTCGTAAACTCGAATATTCAAAAATTCGTAAATTAATAAATTCGTAAATTTGAAAATTCTAAAATAAGAAAGAAAATCAGAAAATTCTAAATAATAACGAACTAACTAATAATAACTTAACTAATAATAACAAATTTTTTCCGAATATTCGTAAACTCGAATATTCGAAAATTCGTGAATTCATAAATTCGAAAATTCGAAAATAAGAAAGAAAATCAGAAAATTCTAAATAATAACGAACTAACTAATAATAACTTAACTATTAATAACAAATTTTTCTTAATATTTGTAAACTCAAATATTCGAAAACTTCTCATTTCGAAAATTTATAAATTCGAAAATTCTAAAATCCAAAAATAAGAGACAAAATCCAAAAATTCTAAATAATAACAAACTAATAATAACTTAACTGTTAATAACGAATTTTTCTGAATATTGGTAAACTCGAATATTCTTAAATTCGTAAAACTCGAATATTCGAAGATTCGAAAATAAGAAAGAAAATCAGAACATTCTAAATAATAACGAACTAACTAATAATAACTTAACTATTAATAAAAAAAAATTCCGAATATTCATAAACTTGAATATTAGAAAACCCAAAAATAAGAGAGAAAATCCAAAAATTCGTAAATTCGAAAAATTTGAAAATAAGAAAGAAAATCTGAAAATTCTAAATAATAACAAGCTAACTAATAATGACTTAACTATTAATAACAAATTTTTCCGAATATTCGTAAACTCGAATATTCGGAAATTCGGAAATTTGAAAATTCGAAAATAAGTAAAGAAAATCCGAAAATTCTAAATAATAACAAACTAACTAATATTAACTTAACTATTAATAACAAATTTTTCCAAATATTCGTAAACTCGAATATTCGAAAATTTGTATATTCGAAAATCCGAAAATCCGAAAATAAGAAAGAAAATCCGAAAATTTTAAATAATAACAAACTAATAATAACCTAACTATTAATAACGATTTTTTCTGAATATTCGTAAACTTGAAAATTCGAAAATTCATAATTTTGTAAATTCGAAAATTCGGAAAATTCAAAAATGTGAAAATCCGAAAATAAGAAAGAAATTCCGAAAATTCGAAATAATAAAGAACTAACTAACTAATAATAACTTAACTACTGATTCAATTTTCCGAATATTCGTAAACTCAAATATTTGAAAATTCGGAAACCCGAAAATGGGAAATAATAACTAACAAATAATAACTTAACTATTACTAACTATTAAATTATAGTAATTGAAATTTCCTTAAAATGTGTCCGTTAGTGAATGTAACAAATACGAATTGATCTGAAGTTACACATTATCCGAAATGACGAATGCCGAATCTAAACAAATGGAATGGAACAAATTAATAATAAATAATAATAAAAAGTTAGTGTTATTATTATTATTTATTATCATTAATTTATTACGTTCAATTCGTTTAGATACGGCATTCATTATTTCGGATAATTCGTAACTTTGGATAAATTCGTATTCGTTATGTTCACTAACAGCCAAATTTGAAAGGAAATTCCAATACCTATAATTTAATAGTTAAGTTATTATTAGTTAGTTATTATTTCAGATTTTCAAATTTCGAATTTTCGAATTTTCGAATTTCCGAATATTCGAATTTACAAATATTTGGAAAAATTTGTTATTAATAGTTAAGCTATTATTAGTTAGTTAGTTTGTTATTATTTCAAATTTTCGGATTTTCTTTCTTATTTTCAGGGTTTCGAATTTTCGAATTTTCCAAATTTACGAATTTTGTAATTTACTCATTTATGAATTTTATGAAGTTTTGATTATTCTAATTTACGAACATTTGGAAATATTTGTTAAACTGGTTTTTGTTCATTCGGATATTTTTGAATTAACGATTTTGTAGAAGTTTGTTAAAGAACTAATTCAGAATGAAACGAATTGCACGTGTCTAGCAGACACCCCGGTCAAACAAGGTCCATAAAGACATGGATGAGCGAGTTTGGGGTGGAGGAACTTTGACTGGCCTTCACAGTGTCCTGACCTCAACATAGAACACATTTGAGATGAATTAGAGTGGAGACTGCGAGCCAGGCCTTCTCATCCAACATCAGTATCTGACCTCACAAATGCGCTTCTGGAAGAATGGTCTAACCTTCCCATAGACACACTCCTAAACTTTGTGGACAGCCTTCCCAGAAGAGTTGAAGCTGTTATAGCTGCAAAGGGTGGGCCAACTCAATATTGAACCCGATGGACTAAGACTGGGGTGCCATTAAAGTTCTTGTGCGTGGAAAGGCAGGTGTCCCAATAATTTTGGTAAATATAGTGTACGCCAGTAAAGACCCCAATGTACTAAGGCAATGCAATTCAAAAGAACCCGCGTTGCGGCACACCCCAGTGGACGGTTCAGAACGTCTTGGTGGGACGTGTTGCCAAAAGTGTCCACTTCTGTAGATATCTTGATGCATTGATGGCCCATTCAGTTGAAGGGGATGCCTTAATGCAACACTCATTAAGGTGTGAAAAAACACAGCGCACTAGAAGGACTCCAAGGTCTGAATGGGCCCTCAAAGTTCTAAAGCCAAGGCAACAGCATGATAGCCAGGCAATGAGCATTTCTAAGAAAGAAAGCTCAGCAACGACGGTTCCTTCTCCAAAATGTATTCATCTGTTTGACCCCGAATGCTGCTCAGCCACAAACCCTCTCGCCTGGGGCTCCCGGTATTTCCAAATGCATTTAAACATTTTTTAATGAAGGCAGTTAAAGAATATTTTGTAAAACATTTGGCTGAAAATCTAATTTTTACTGCTGGTACTGCAAAGAACCCTTTCTTACGCCACTGATGAAATGCAATTTTTGAAGGAGAGCGCTGCCAGGAAGATTCATGGATGATACGAGGTGTCTTCTTCTTCTGCAGGAAGCCATGGTGAAATAATGAAGTGCGCTCATAGCTGGGTGCGGGGACGGAATCGGCGGTGTCAGGAGCGGAGGAGTAGGCAGCGGCGCCCATCAGATGTGACAGGCTTACCCAACCTGAAATCATCAGAGCCATTTCCCTGAAATCGTTTCAAAGTGGAGTGTCAGGAAGATGTCTGCATGCGGGATGACATCTCCTCTCAGGATGCTTTAATGACATCCACGGCTTGTCATCTACCCTCTTCATGCTTCACCAGTAATGGAAAGCTCCATGCATGTTTATGAAGGAGGCAGAGATAGATGCAGATGTGAGGTGCCTGGAAACAGGCCGGGTCATGTGAAGTGTGCCAAACAAAAGATTAACTGCTTGCTCACTGGCAGTGCCGCCCCACGTGGGGTATGAAGACTTCATAGGGGAGGCGTATCGTCTCTGCCATTGGATAGAAATCGGTTGGAAAATATTACAGCAGTTAAATAAAGATATTGTAAAAAAAAGGAACTCCTCTCCCCACCCATCTTCTCCTCTGACACCCCCCATCCTCTTCTCCCTACTCGAACCCTCTCCTGTCCCCCCAATCTTCTTCCCCACCAATTGACTTCTCCCCACTCCAATCCTCTCCTGTGCCCCCCATCTTCTCTTCTCCCCGCTCCATTCTCTTCTCACCACTCCAATCCTCTCCTGTGCCCCCCATCTTCTCTTCTCCCCTCTCCATCCTCTTCTCACCACTCCAGTCCTCTCCTGTGCCCCCCATCTTCTCTTCTCCCCACTCCATCCTCTTCTCACCACTCCAATCCTCTCCTGTGCCCCCCATCTTCTCTTCTCCCCGCTCCATTCTCTTCTCACCACTCCAATCCTCTCCTGTGCCCCCCATCTTCTCTTCTCCCCTCTCCATCCTCTTCTTCCCACTCCAATCCTCTCCTGTGCCCCCATCTTCTCTTCTCCCCACTCCATCCTCTTCTCACCACTCCAATCCTCTCCTGTGCCCCCCATCTTCTCTTCTCCCCTCTCCATCCTCTTCTTCCCACTCCAATCCTCTCCTGTGCCCCCCATCTTCTCTTCTTCCCCTCTATCCTCTTCTCCCCCTCCATCCTCTTCTTCCCACTCCAATGCTCTCCCGTGCCCCCCCCCCCATCTTCTCTTTTCCCCTCTCCATCCTCTTTTCCCCCTCCATCCTCTTCTTCCCACTCCAATCCTCTCCTGTGTCCCTCCATCTTCTCTTCTCCCCTCTCCGTCCTCTTCTCCCCACTCCAATCCTCTCCTGTGCCCCCCATCTTCTCTTCTCCCTCCTCGATCCTCTTCCCCCACTCCATCCTCTTCTTCCCACTAAAATCCTCACCTGGTCCCTCTTCCCCCAGTCTTCTCTACCCTGCCATCAACTTCTCCCCTCTTCATCCTCTTCTCCCTCTCCACCCTCTTCTTCCCACTCCAATCCTCTCCTGTGCCACCCATCTTCTCTTCTCCCCTCTCCATCCTCTTCTCCCCGCTCCAATCCCTTCCTGTGCCCCCCCATCTTCTCTTCTCCATCCTCCATCCTCTTCCCCCGCTCCATCCTCTTCTCCCCACTCCAATCCTTTCCTGTGCCCCCCTCATCTTCTCTTCTCCCTCCACCATCCTCTTCTCCCCACTCCAATCCTCACCTGGTCCCCCTCCACCAAGTCTTCTCTACCCCACCATCAACTTCTCCCCACTCCAATCCTTTCCTGTGCCCCCCCATCTTCTCTTCTCCATCTTCCATCCCCTTCCCCCGCTCCATCCTCTTCTCCCCACTCCAATCCTCTCCTGTGCCCCCCATCTTCTCTTCTCCCTCCTCCATCCTCTTCTTCCCACTCCAATCCTCACTTGTGCCCCCCCATCTTTTCTTCTTCCCTCTTCATCCTCTTCTTCCCTCTACACCCTCTTCTCCCCCTCCATCCTCTTTTTCTTACTCCAATCCTCTCCTGCTCCCCCTCCCCCCAATCTTTTCTACACCGCCATCAACCTCTCCCCACTCCAATCCTCTCCTGTGCCCCTCCATCTTCTCTTCTCCCCCCTCCATCCTCTTTTCCCCCTCCATCCTCTTTTCCCCCTCCATCCTTTTTTCCCCGCTCCAATCCTCTCCTGTGCCCCTCCATCTTCTTTTCTCCCCCCTCCGTCCCTCCATCCTCCTTCCCCCACTCCATCCTCTTCTTCGAGCTCCAATTCTCTCCTGCCCGCCCTCCCCCCAATCTTCTCTACCCCTCAATCCTCTTCTCCCCACTCCAATCCTTTCCTGTGCCCCCCCATCTTCTCTTCTCCCTCCTCCATCCTCTTCTTCCCACTCCAATCCTCACTTGTGCCCCCCCATCTTTTCTTCTTCCCTCTTCATCCTCTTCTTCCCTCTCCATCCTCTTCTCCCCCCCTCCATTCTCTTTTTCTTACTCCAATCCACTCCTGCTCCCCCCCCCCAATCTTTTCCACACCGCCATCAACCTCTCCCCACTCCAATCCTCTCCTGTCCCCCCCATCTTCTCTTCTACCCTCTCCATCTTCTTCTGACCACTCCAACCCTCTACCCCCCCCCCCAGCATCCTCATTTCTTCCTCTCACCCCCCTATCCTCTCCTCTCCACTCCTACTGCACCGCACCACTGGGGCACCTCTCCTCACTATGAAAGGGCCATTAAAATAACCAAACCTGGCTCCTACTGCAATATTTATTTTAAATCCAGAGATGTCAACCCTGCAGTACTTTTTTTCTGCCACTAGATGTCCTCAGTCAGACAGACAAAATCATTCAACCCACTTCCTCCAAGCCAAGGTCATCCCGGACGGGCCCCCATGACTGGACAGTGAAGAGAGAAGCTGCACAGCGGGTTCATCTCTCTGTCATTCTTCTCTCCTCCACCTATCAGCATGCTCTTTGCACTGCCACACACCTGATTGTCTCCTTGTGCTGCTTCTCCCTCCCCTTCTCTAAGCTGTGCTGTACAAGGACTGATACTAAGTCACAGTTCAGTACAACACACATGGATTGAATATAAAAATTACAATGAACGAGGCATTCATTTTTGTCTTTTATATTAGCTTTAAAGACAAAAATAAATAAATAAATAGATACAAAAATAAACAAATATATCAAAATGTATAGAAAGACCTTTCCCTTTAAGGATGTCTGTAAATCTGTGTTTTCCTGCAGGTGTGAAATAACGCTGTGATTCACAAGAACACACATGGAGCAAAATTAACAGAGCATCATGTAGGATCTCGGAGAAGCGGGGGGCCCCGGGGGGTTTACTGTAATATTACAGGGAAGTTGGTGTCACATACTGTACATGTCTTTGTTCCCTCAGATGTAATTATTACATCCTGATTGTCAGCGCTCCGCTGCTTCCTCCCCTACGCGTTCCGTAAATCTTGGCGTCTGTAGTACGTTTCCTACAGAGACACGCTGGGGACTCCGTACTGAATTACAGGGGAGCGAGGTGATGTTTATATGCAATATAAAATAACCTAATCATCATTGTCAGCCGGTGTCAGAGAGACACCATCAGATTAGGGCTAAACAGATTGTATTGATTTTGGATTTCTGCAATTCTGAGCAGACATTACAAGATAAATTTGCTTTCATTATAACCAAAATGGGATCCATAGGGAGACTGGTGAAGTAAGGGTGTGATTATCTAAAGAGAAATTCTGAATAAAATTATATATATATATATATATATATATATATATATTTTCGTTTTTTTTTTTCAATAGGTGACATTTTTCCATATATTATATAATAGATACATATATATAAATATAAATATATATATATATATATATATATATATATATATATATATATATATATATATATATATATATATCTATATATATATATCTATATAGATATCTATAGATATATATATCTATATATATCTATAGATATCTATATAGATATAGATATATATATATATATACATATACATATACTTTTATTTTGTTTAATTTTTTTCAATAGGTGAGATCTTCCTATATATATATATATATATATATATATATATATATATATATATATATACTTTTATTTTGTTTTATTTTATTTTCAATATGTGAAATCTTCCTATATATTATATAATACATTTATATGTTTATTTATATATATATATATATATATATATATATATATATATATATATATATATATATATATATATATATATATATATATATATATATGTGTGTGTGTGTGTATATATATATATATATATATTAAAAAACAATAAATAAATTAAAAAAAACATTTATTGCAAGGTGAATATTTAACGCTTCGGTATGTTGACAAAGGATCGAAGTGACAATGGCATGGGTGGTAAGGATGTTTTATTCATTTATTTATTTATTTGAAATTTCATGTGCTTATATTTTGTCGTCCTTGGTTCCTCCCTCCTCTCCATCAACATGCTCATAAACGTTTTAATAAAATCTTTCTGATTTTATGACATACTTTTAGACCCTGTGATGTCATCACTGGGTCCCTGCACTTCTCTATGCCATGCAGGCAGATCATGGCTGGTGGGGAGGGACCGGCAAGGGGGGCTGCACACCGCTTCCTGAAAACATCACAGCACCCTGCGCCTCGGTAATTCTCTTAAGGACCTTCAGTCATGATGGAAGCAAGGGGGTTTTGCTCTTGGGAGGAGTTATGCAAATATCAAAATGCCTTGATGGTTAGAGGAGTGGGCGTTCTTAGGTAGGCCTTGGTCACACCCACATGTGATGCTGATCCTCCATGATTGAAATAACTGGAATCTGAAGAATGAAAGGGGCGATCCAATGACGGTCAGGCTGGGGAGGAAATGGCTAGATGATGCTGGAAGTCCTCCAGCCAGGAAATGTGGCAGGGCTCTGTGACTTGCTGCTTTGTCTAATGCTCATAGTGAGAAGCTCACAGGGTGCACCGAAATCAGAAATAAGAGATTTCAATACAGGAGAAGAGCCGGTACAACTGAGCTTAGAACAAATCTTCCTTCTGAAAATCCCCGGCATATGTTCTCCACACAGAACTTTCTACATGAATGAGAAGCCCCACCATCCTGCGTTCCTTCACTCATCAGATCGATTTTTTCTCCTGTAATTTCCTCTGAGACAGCTGAGCGCTACAGCAGATGTCTGCTTCCCTTCCTGGTGGCATGTTCTACATGGCCTGGACCCGCGCCAGCGTGCAGCAAATCAGAACGCACCGTGACGCTGACAGGTAACAGGCATGATACCGGACCCTTTCCATGCCGGGAGAGGAAACCCAGAGACGGCTCCTGTGTGTGTGTGTGACTGAAGGGGAGACCGATGGGGGGTCCCAGAATAAAACCGGGTATTGGGGCCGTCGGTCATCTACTGCCTGAGTACAGACAATTATTCTCTGTGTGATGATACAGATAGATAGATAGATAGATAGATAGATAGATAGATAGATAGATAGATAGATAGATAGATAGATAGATAACAAGTAGATAGATGGATAGATACAAAACAAGTTTATCAATAGATAGATAGATAGATAGATAGATAGATAGATAGATAGATAGATAGATAGATAGATACAAATGTATGGCTAAATAGAAACATTTCAGGTAGATACATACGTAATGTAGATGGATTAATATATTTAGGATATATAGCTAATGAGGGATAGATAGATAGATAGATAGATAGATAGATAGATAGATAGATAGATAGATAGATAGATAGATAGATAGATAGATAGATAGATAGATAGATAGATAGCCCATGCTGCAGTCTCTCACATTGTGACTTGCTACAAAGTTACAATGTACAGTCTGACCACTAGGGGGAGCCCTTCTGTGTGCTCCTTACTGCAAAGACTAGTGATAGATTGGGGAGGTTGCCATTTTTCGTATGGGTTGCTCGCTGGATTTGGTGTGGGGACACATAGGATTTGGTGTGGGGGACACGTTTGATTTGGTGTGGGGACACGTTGGATTTGGTGTGGGGGACACGTTTGATTTGGTGTGGGGACACGTTTGATTTGGTGTGGGGACACGTTGGATTTGGTGTGGGGACACATTGGATTTGGTGTGGGGGACACGTTTGATTTGGTGTGGGGACACGTTGGATTTGGTGTGGGGACACGTTGGATTTGGTGTGGGGGACACGTTTGATTTGGTGTGGGGACACGTTTGATTTGGTGTGGGGACACGTTGGATTTGATGTGGGGGACACGTTTGATTTGGTGTGGGGACACGTTGGATTTGGTGTGGGGGACACGTTTGATTTGGTGTGGGGACACGTTTGATTTGGTGTGGGGACACGTTGGATTTGGTGTGGGGGACACGTTTGATTTGGTGTGGGGACACGTTGGATTTGGTGTGGGGGACACGTTTGATTTGGTGTGGGGACACGTTTGATTTGGTGTGGGGACACGTTGGATTTGATGTGGGGGACACGTTTGATTTGGTGTGGGGACACGTTGGATTTGGTGTGGGGACACGTTGGATTTGGTGTAAGGACGCATTGGATTTGGTGTGGGGACACACTGGATTTGGTATGGGGACATGTTGGATTTGGTGTGGGGACACGTTGGATTTGGTGTGGGGACACATTGGATTTGATGTGGGGACACATTTGATTTGGTGTGGGGACATGTTGGATTTGGTGTGGGGACATGTTGGATTTGGTGTGGGGACATGTTGGATTTGGTGTGGGGACACGTTGAATTTGGTGTGGGGACACATTGGATTTGGTGTGGGGAACACACTGGATTTGGTGTGGGGACACTTTGAATTCGTTGTGGGGACATGTTGGATTTGGTGTGGGGACACGTTGGATTCATTGTGGGGACACATTGGATTCAGTGTGGGGACACATTGGACTTGGTGTGGGGACACGTTGGATTTGGTGTAAGGACACGTTGGATTTGGCGTGGGGACACATTGGATTTGGTGTGGGGACCCATTGGAATTGGTGTGGGGACATGTTGGATTTGGTGTGGGGACACATTGGATTTAGTGTGGGGATACATTGGATTTGGTGAGGGAACACATTGGATTTGGTGTGGGGACACATTGGATTTGGTGTGAGGAACACACTGGGTTTGGTGTGGGGACACGTTGGATTTGGTGTGGGGACACATTGGATTTGGTGTGGGGGACACGTTGGATTTGGTGTGGGGGACACGTTGGATTTGGTGTGGGGACACGTTGGATTTGGCATGGGGACACATTGGATTTGGCGTGGGGACACATTGGATTTGGTGTGGGGACACGTTGGATTTGGTGTGGGGACACGTTGGATTTAGTGTGAGGACACACTGGATTTGGTGTGAGGACACGTTGGATTTGGTGTGAGGACACGTTGGATTTGGTGTGGGGACACATTGGATTTAGTGTGGGGACACATTAGATTTAGTGTGGGGACACATTGGATTTGGTGTGGGGACACATTGGATTTAGTGTGGGGACACGTTGGATTTAGTGTGGGGTGTGGGGAGACATTGGATTTGGTGTGAGGACACGTTGGATTTGGTGTGGGGACACGTTGGATTTAGTGTGAGGACACACTGGATTTGGTGTGAGGACACGTTGGATTTGGTGTGAGGACACGTTGGATTTGGTGTGGGGACACATTGGATTTAGTGTGGGGACACATTGGATTTAGTGTGGGGACACATTGGATTTAGTGTGGGGACACGTTGGATTTAGTGTGGGGACACATCGGATTTGGTGTGGGGACACGTTGGATGCCTTCAGCTACCATTGTGCTCTTGCTGTGCCTTTAAGGAGGGGTGGGCTCCCTCCAGGCACACCTGCCTTTTAATCCTTTCGCTGCCAGAGCCGATTTTGTGGATTTTTTTGCACACATGTCTAAAAAAACATTTTAGGCCTGACGATTACACAAAACCCACAAATAGTATATATTTTCTGAAAGCCTAGAGAAAAAAAATAGTGGTAGTTATCATTTTTTATGTCACACGATATTACCGCATAGGTCTAGGAAACGCAACATTTCAGTAGAAAACACACTAACGTGAATTTTAGGGAAAACAGACACAATAAATTACCCAAACTTTTGGTAAAGTATAAAAGACAAGTACATAGATACCCAACCTGCCAAACTTTAAATTTATGTGCGCCCGTAGAAAAGTGATGATTTTTTGGTGACAGGTTCTTTTTATAGAGATATGCCGGGTCTAAAAGACCCCCCCCAATGTCTCCCCTGTACTCTACTGAATGTTTTGCAATGCAGATCGCATTGCAAAACATCCTTTCTCGGCAAAGCGAGCCGGGGACACCGAGGGCTTGACCCGGAAGTGACGTCAGAGACGCCGCTTTCCGGGTCACAAGAAGAAGGGGAGGAGAGCGGACGTGTGTCCTAATTGGAGACTCTCAGAACGATAGGGTTAGGACCGCAGTATACAGAGGAGCCTTGACGTAGGCCCAGCGGCTTCCATATATATTTGCAAAATGTGAGCAACTAAAACCTTTGCTTTTACCGTAAATTGTTAGATGGGGTCAGTTTGGTTTGTTTGCAGGCTGGCTGGTAAGTGTGCTGGGAATTTTTTTTATCTATTTGTGATATGCATTGCCCTTACATGTGCACCCAAAAATTGTGGTATTTGCCATCTTCTTGTTAAGCTTGTTCATGGGGGGGAGGGGGGGGGGAGGAGACTGAGGAAATGCTACCTCTTGTCTGCAGCAGACTGATGACATCATCTCTATCTAGTGATGACTGTTTAATCATAAAAGGTGGATATTTTAATTTTTTAATTTTTTATTGTTTCTGTATATTGTGAGATCAGGAATTCTGAAAACTTACTGAGTGTCCCACTTTAAATGTAACAAACAGAACCCGGTGAATGATGTCATTTTTAATCTGAGAATGTTCCCGCTTCCACTGTTGGCACAAAGTACCCGCGGCATGGAGTTTTGTTTCTGAGCTGGCACAATTAGTTTTGCTCAGTGTTCACCATCTGTATCAATAAGGATTTTCAATTACCATTTTGGTGCAAATATTTTTTCTGCGGCCCGCACAGATGCACGTAGCATTGTATGGATCAACTTAATTAATATAAGTACAGGAAACAGGATGACCGCCAAGAATAATCCCAGTCCCGTATTTTTCTTTAACCCTCGCTTTCCTCCCATCGAGTGTTTCCTCTGTGTGTGCTTCATATTCAGTATTTATCCTTCTTCTAATACACGTCGTGGTGCGGGAAGACCAATGTCAATGCCTTAAAGGGGACCTGTAAAGAGATCCACCATTGCTGACCATCTTCTGAAAAATGTATAAGGTTCTACTCCATTCATGGCTTTTTCCAAGTATGTTAACAGACACTTACTGTACCTGCTTCTTTTCTGGACATACTGAGCTAGGTAATTGCAGGGCTGTCACATCAGTCTCAGCTTGCACTCTAATGTCTCCCCACAGTCTTACACTATTATTATAAATTTATATAAATAATGATATTTGAAGCGCTTCACAATGTGCATGAAAATGAATATATAAGAATAAATATAAATAGTCAAATAAATCCAGTGGTGAGTAAAAATTCCTAAAAAATCCAGCAATCAAAATAGTGTAAAATTATAAAAAATTAGTGACACCAAATGTGTAAAAAATTCACATAAAAAATCCACATAAAAATAAATATATAGGGATGTATTCAGAAGGTTCAATTATACAGGTGTAGAATCCTGATTGGTATAGAGCTTTTGATCACTAGCAAAGCTGTTTAAAAACACTTGCTTAATTAAGGTGCTCATTGATAGTACCAATGTGTTTTTTGCTTCTATTCACAACCAATGTGAGAATCATAAACAGGCAGATAAGAGAAAAAAACAATCATTGTGCAATAGTTAGGATACCAAGGTACACAGGCAAACTTCAATCCACTCACGTGTGCCTTATAATGATAAGGCATATGCAGGTTTTACTATAGCAGTCAGCCGCCTTAGACAGGAGCAGATTCAGTGCAGTACACTGTGTGAAACTGCTGATCTGCACAGAGCGTCCTTGGCTCCTCCCACGCGTTACATCACAGTCACGTGACTTTTTCAAGGATCCTTGAAAAAGTCACGTGACTGTGATGTAACGCGTGGGAGGAACCAAGGACGCTCTGTGCAGATCAGCAGTTTCACACAGTGTACTGCACTGAATCTGCTCCTGTCTAAGGCGGCTGACTGCTATAGTAAAACCTGCATATGCCTTATCATTATAAGGCACACGTGAGTGGATTGAAGTTTGCCTGTGTACCTTGGTATCCTAACTATTGCACAATGATTGTTTTTTTCTCTTATCTGCCTGTTTATGATTCTCACATTGGTTGTGAATAGAAGCAAAAAACACATTGGTACTATCAATGAGCACCTTAATTAAGCAAGTGTTTTTAAACAGCTTTGCTAGTGATCAAAAGCTCTATACCAATCAGGATTCTACACCTGTATAATTTAACCTTCTGAATACATCCCTATATATTTATTTTTATGTGGATTTTTTATGTGAATTTTTTACACATTTGGTGTCACTAATTTTTTATAATTTTACACTATTTTGATTGCTGGATTTTTTAGGAATTTTTACTCACCGCTGGATTTATTTGACTATTTATATTTATTCTTATATATTAATTTTCATGCACATTGTGAAGCGCTTCAAATATCATTATTTATTCTTTTTAAGTGACTCTGAAAACACTCTCTTTTGATAGCAGCCTCACTTGGTTTTATGTGTAATTATCAGCTATTTAGCATCACAGCGCTTTGTGTTTTATATATATAAATTTATATAGCCCTGACATATACCTCAGTGTTGTACAGAGAACACCAAGCCAGTCACATCAGTCTCTGCACCAGAGGAGCTTCTCCACCAGGTGGGGCTGTTCTGCAAGGTGCTGTTGGCTCACTCTTCTGTGATCTCAGCTGACAGAAGCAGCAGTGTCAGTGTCCCCCCAGTCTGTGGTCTCCCAGTCAGTGTCAGAAAGTGTGGTTGTCCAGTCTGTGTCTGCACCTATTGTTTCTCCTAGTGTAGTGAAGGCAGTGGAGGATGCTGGACCAGCATGTATGGTGGTGCCAACACCTCCTCCACAGCGTGGCAGAAGTGCGGCTGGAGGTCAGCAGACACCAAGTGGTGGAGTGAGTGATGGATTGGATGATGGTGAGGGGGGGAGCTGGAAAGGGAATGAGAGTGGCTGGAACAGAATGCAAGGTGAATGATGAGGAAGTCGGGGTGAATGATGTGGAGGGAGGGGTTAATGGAGGGGTTTGGAATCGCATCCTGGTGGCGATTACTTCTCAAAATGTTTCTTAGCCTGTATTGTGTTTAAGTTGAGGTTCAGGGTTTGTAGTCTCTTTTTTGTTGTCATTAAAGTATGTTCTTTTCTATGTTATCTTGTCAGAAAACGGTTTTCTTTACTTGCTGATGTACGCACGTTTGTTTTTGTTTAGTTGTTGTTTATTTTTATGTAAATATGTTTTTATTAATAAGCTGTATGTTTGTATGATTTTTTTAATAAACAAAAATGTACACTCTAATGCCCCGTACACACGGTCGGATTTTCCGATGGAAAATGTGTGATAGGACCTTGTTGTCGGAAATTCCGACAGTGTGTGGGCTCCATCACACATTTTCCATCGGAAAATCCGACCGTGTGTACGGGGCATTAGAGTGTACATTTTTGTTTATTAAAAAAATCATACAAACATACAGCTTATTAATAAAAACATATTTACATAAAAATAAACAACAACTAAAATTTTCCGACACACAAAGTTTGAGAGCAGGCTATAAAATTTTCCGACAACAAAATCCGTTGTCGGAATTTCCGATCGTGTGTACACAAATCCGACGCACAAAGTGCCACGCATGCTCAGAATAAATAAAGAGATGAAAGCTATTGGCTACTGCCCCGTTTATAGTCCCGACGTACGTGTTTTACGTCACCGCGTTCAGAATGATCGGATTTTCCGACAACTTTGTGTGACCGTGTGTATGCAAGACAAGTTTGAGCCAACATCCGTTGGAAAAAATCCATGGATTTTGTTGTCGGAATGTCCGATCAATGTCCGACCGTGTGTACGGGGCATTATGTCCTCTCACAGTCACTCTCTATTATTATTATACATTTATATAGCTCTGACATATACTGCAGTGCTGTACAGAGAACACTGAGCCACATCAGTCTCCGCATCAGAGGAGCTTACACTCTAATGTCCTCCCACAGTCACACACTATTATTATTATATAGCTCTGACATATACCCCAGTGCTGTACAGAGAACTCTAATACCCCACCACAGTTACTATTATTATTATACATTTATATAGCTCTAACATATACCGCAGTGCTGTACAGTGAACACCGAGTGAGGAACATCAGTCTCTGTACCAGAGGAGCTTACACTCCCACTACAGTCACACACTAATATTATTATATATTTATATAGCTCTGACATATACCGCAGTGCTGCACAGAGAACACTGAGCCAGTCACTCCTCTGCATCAGAGGAGCTTACAATCGAATGTCCTCCCACAGTCACACACTAGCGGTATGTGTCAGAGCTCTCTAAATGCATAATAATAATAATAGCTTGTGACTGTGAGAGGACATAAGAGTGTAAGCTCCTCTGGTGCAGACAAAAATGTGACTGATTCAGTGTTTTCTGTACAGCACTGAGGTATATGTCAGAGCTATATAAATGTATAATAATAGCTTGTGACTGTGAGAAGACATAACAGTGTAAGCTCCTCTGGTGCAGACAAAAATGTGACTGATTCAGTGTTTTCTGTACAGCACTGAGGTATATGTCAGAGCTATATAAATGTATAATAATAGCTTGTGACTGTGAGAGGACATAAGAGTGTAAGCTCCTCTGGTGCAGACAAAAATGTGACTGATTCAGTGTTTTCTGTACAGCACTGAGGTATATGTCAGAGCTATATAAATGTATAATAATAGTGAGTGACTGTGGGGGACATTAGAGTGTAAGCTCCTCTGGTGCAGACAAAAATGTGACTGATTCAGTGTTTTCTGTACAGCACTGAGGTATATGTCAGAGCTATGTAAATGTATAATAATAGTGAAAGACTGTGGAGGGAAATTAGAGTGTAAGCTCTTGTGGGGCAGACTGATGTGACTGGTGCTTTGGTACCTGTGATGAGCCACTGAGTATGTCAGATCTTCAAAAAGATTTCCAGGGAAGGGCAGCATGCTGCAAGGATTAGAGTGTAAGCTATTTTGAGACAGAGATGGATGTGAATGGAGCTGTTTGTAGTTACATGTCAGGGCTATACAAATATAGCCAATAAATGGTGCTACTCTCATTTACTCCATTTCAAATATCAAAATAAAGAAAAGTGCGTCCGATTTGCAGGTGATGCGTGATAAGAATCCGGCTGCGTGGTACACGGCGCAGATGGCCATGGGAGTATAATACAGAGTCGGGAGCATTGTGATTTCTCTATATTTATTCAGCTGGAAGCAAAAAAAAAAAAGAAAAAAAAAAGGGAATTAGCGCTTAGAAGGAGCTCGTTCATTTTATCAGTCCAAACACGGAGTACAATTAGATAGAAGCTATGGTAATTAATCCCCTCTATTGAAACATTAATCAAGCCCGTTATGTGAAACTATTTATTTTATACACACAAATCCAACATATAGATTGAACTCAAGCGTTACATGCGCGATGGGAAGGAGTCCCCGCCAGGCTGGCAAAAACTGTTATCATTGTCCATGGGGCTGGATTGTGAAAATTAGAACTGTGGCCCTCAAGGACCATTGAAGTTTCTGGGGTAGTTTGGAAACTGGAGTTGTTGTGACAAGCTTAATAGGTAGTTTTATTCTTCTGAAAAGTAGGTGGACCTCTTCTATTAAAGGCAAAGTCCACCTAAAGCTGATATCTGAGTATTTAATAGATGCTTGAGAATGAAACACCCTGTCAGCCTCTCCTATCTCGTATGATTATTTTGGTGAGATCTCTGCACTGAGTTTTCAGGTCTGTACAACTGCTATGCCCATTGTGATGGATTCCCACCATCCTTGCACTTTGTTTCTTGGTCTGCATACCTGATGTTCCAATTATGGGGGGTTCCCACCCCCCCTCTGCTGAGTTCTCTGGTCTGTAGACCTGCGGTGCCCATTATGAGGGGATCCTACCATATCTGTGCTGAGTTCCTGGGTCTGTACGCCTGATGTGCCCATTATGAGGGGCTAACACCATACCTGTACTGAGTTCCTGGGTCTGTACACCTGATGTGCCCATTATGAGGCGCTCCCACCATCCCTGTGTAGAGTTCCCAGTCCTGTACATCTGATGTGCCCATCATGAGGGGTCCCCACCATCCCTGTGCCGAGTTCCCAGGTCTGTACATCTGATGTGCCCATCATGAAGGGTTCCCACCATTCCTGTGCCGAGTTCCTGGGTCTGTACACCTGATGTGCCCGTCATGAGAGGTTCCCTTCATCCCTGTACTAAGTTCCCGGGTCTGTACACCTGATGTGCCCATCATGAGAGGTTCCCATCATCCCTGTACTGAGTTCCTGGGTCTGTACACCTGATCTACTCATTATGAGGGGTTCCCAATAAGACTTATTTATAAACCTTTTGTCACACAAATGTTTGTACCTTGCATATGGTTACAAAGATAAACCTATTTTTGCCATTTTAGCTGATTGTTTGGCAGAGTCGGTCTATTTCGGTGAGTGCACATGTCTGCCTGACATCTGAATCCTGGCTCTGAGCAGGATGCGGGAACACATGTCATGTATGGAGCAGACAGACCTCTGATCACTCTGCCTGGCGTCATCCTCTCCTTACATGCTGTGAGCTCAGCGAGCATATAATTGCTTGTTTATGGGGTTATGACTATATATAGAGGAAAAGAGGGATGGAGAGAAAGAGAGACGCGCACAGGAACAGAATGGAGTGTAGGACACACAGGGGGCTATTCGCATAAATGACCTCATGTGGTATTGTCCCCAGTGATGTAAGTGGAGGGACCAGACAGGAATATGGGATTGTTGAGTTTTAGGTGAACAATGATATCTTTATTGATTGTTTTTAATGGTAAGTAGGTAAAGAGAGAAATGAAAGCTATTTTTGGATCCAACAGTGAATCCAACAGTGAATTCTTAAAAGACCCTCTGCCTGTTTTTTTGCGGTTATCTTTGTCCCTGTTGATATTTGTTTCCTCCCCGCTGCCTGTCCTGGTTCAACCCTTCAATCACTCCATTCAAAACAACTTACAGAAAGGGCGGGCTTGAGTTGTGCACAGAGTGGACAGAGTGACCGATATTAGCACCATGGACAGAACACCTGATATCAGCACCATGGACAGAGCACCCGATATCAGCACCATGGACAGAGCACCTGATATCAGCCCCATGGACAGAACACCTGATATCAGCACCATGGACAGAACACCTGATATCAGCACCATGGACAGAATACCTGATAGCAGCATCATTGACAGATCTCGTGATATCAGCACCATTGACAGATCTTCTGACATCAGCACCATGGACAGATTGCCTGATATCAGCACCATTGACAGTGCACCTGATAGCAGCATGGACAGATCGTCTGATATCAGCACCATAGACAGAGCATCTGATATCAGCACCATCGGCAGAATGTCTGATATCAGCACCATGGGCAGAGCATCTGATATCAGCACCATGGTTAGAGCATCTGATATCAGCACGATGGACAGAACGTCTGATACCAGCACCAATGAGCAGAACTTCTGATATCAGCACCATGGACAGAGCGTCTGATATCAGCACCATGGACAGAGCGTCTGATATCAGCACCATGGACAGAGCGTCTGATATCAGCACCATGGACAGAGCGTCTGATATCAGCACCATGGACAGAGCGTCTGATATCAGCACCATGGACAGAACGTCTGATATTAGCACCATGGACAGAACGTCTGATATCAGCACCATAGACCAGGGGTCTCAAACTGGCGGCCCTCCAGCTGTTGCGAAACTACAAATCCCATGAGGCATTGCAAGCCTGACAGTTACAAGCATGACTCCAACAGGCAGAGGCATGATGGGACTTGAAGTTTTGCCACAGCTGGAGGGCCACCAGTTTGAGACACCTGCCATAGACAGAGCATCTGATATCAGCACCATGGACAGAACGTCTGATATCAGCACCAATGAGCAGAACGTCTGATATCAGCACCATGGACAGAGCGTCTGATATCAGCACCATGGACAGAGCATCTGATATCAGCACCATGGACAGAGCGTCTGATATCAGCACCATGGACAGAGCGTCTGATATCAGCACCATGGACAGAGCGTCTGATATCAGCACCATGGACAGAGCGTCTGATATCAGCACCATGGGCAGAATGTCTGATATCAGCACCATGGACAGAGCGTCTGATATCAGATTATAGGCTGATATTCATTGTTGGAAGAGTGACGTGACAATCCCTCTACGGAAGAAAGGGAAGGTGAAAAGGATGGAAAAAGAAAAGAAAGCAAGAAAGACAGGGAGAAGGGAAGGGAAGAAGAAAGGGAGGAATGAGGGGAAGAAGGAGGGAAGGAAGGAACAGAGAGAGAGAGAGAGGGGGAGAGTAAAGAAGAAAGGAAGATAAGAAAATGAAAGGAAGGTAAGAAAAAGAAAAAAAGAAAGAAAGATAATAAAAGGGAGGGAGGGAAAGAGGAAAGGAAAGCAGAAAGAAAGAAATGAAGGAAGAGAGGGAAGGGCAGGGGAAGGAAAAAGGTGAAGGATGTAAGCAGGGAAGGAAGAAAAGAGAGGAAGAAAGAAAGAAAGAAAGAAAGAAAGAAAGAAAGAAAGAAAGAAAGGGAAGGGGAGAGGAAGGGCAGAGGAAGAGAAGAAAAGGGTCAAAGGAAGGGAAACTGGGAAGGAGGATCCTCAGGACATAGAAGTTTTAATGTACAGTGTCAGTTCTCATTTCACGCTCTTTAAACGGTTTGGTTCACACCATGTCCCCTTTCACCAGCCCCAGATCCCTCAGTTGTGAAGAGTGTAAATGGGCCACAGAGATCCTAGGAGCCTCTCTAAATCCTGGAGCCCATATGGCCCCCTGGAGTCCAGACCACACAATAATAGACTCATTTAAGATTTTATCATGGGCCATCTTTCCCAATGAGTGCAGCAAGGGGATGAAAGGAGCGGCTCACCATCTGCCGGAGGAAACAATGGTAATATCGGCTGTGTGGCTGCATCTGGCAAGGGGAGGCTGAGCCAGGAACGCAGAGCGCAGACAATGCCCAGAACACTTTGTGTGCTGCAAAGGCTTATGTGTGTAGCACTGCAAAAAATGTTGGTCATCCCATTTAAAGAGCACCGGTGTACTTACAGGTGAAGGTTTTACTTTAGAGTGGTGTGATCCTGAGACTACAAAATAAATTCAATAATCACCCTTACCTCTAAGGAGTCTACAGAAGAGACGGTGACATGGAAACCCAGAACTTCTCATTTCATTATTCTATTACAACTTCTAACTGTTTAAAGTTCTGCCTGTACTGGTGGCTACTGCACCCCCTCCCCATTTATTGTATGGGTGACACGGGACAGGAAGTAAAGGAGAATTTTCTCAGTGGGGTCACAGACAGAAAAACAAAATTGCAAAAAAATTTAAATCTTTCTCCTCTATAGCTAAATCTTTCTCCCTGTAGGAATAGCAGGAAAGAAGAAAAGAAAAAGGAAGGAAAAAGTAAAGGAAAGAAGGAAGTGATCACTGATAGTGTCACTTTAAATCTGAACTCCAGGCAAAAAGCTAAACACACAGAAGTGTTACATATATACATAAGCACATAAATACTGCAGCACACCTGACTGGCTACTGGTGCTGCTTCTCCCTACCCCAGTCCGAGCTCTGCTCTACATGGGCTGCAAGAGGATGAAATCAAGTCAAATTAATTGCTTGCATTAAAAATGCATTTAATCACATATAACAAAGAGTTTGAAGATTTCTGAACTGGCTACAGCTGTAATGTTATGGTGTCATTGTAGCTGCCAGGAATGCTTAGCAGAATTCTTCCATAACAAGGTCGTATAAGTGCTCGGCATGCAGCTTTATTGTACGGATCACGCTGCTTAGCAATAACATATAGGATGTAGGTCTGCGTAACTTATCTCCCCCCTGTGTAACGTAACCCTCCATCCCTCACATAGGGCGGACCCGGTGTGAGTTATATAGCTATTATATTATAAGCAGGCTTGATGAAGAGCCCCCATGGACTGTATATCCTCTGAATACGCCTATTCCCTTGTAAATTTGCAGGGTTTGGGAGGGGGTGAGGGGAGACTATAGAGGAGATTTGGCAGAATTACAGTGTCTTGGTGCTCTTGGCGCTGCAGGAGACCCGCTGCATAAAGAACATATACGGAATGTAGTCATACGCTGCAAGATCATGTTTATTGCTTAATAACTGTGTTTCTGGGAGATAAAATTGGACAAAAAGGTTCAAATCGAATGGTGTTAATGTAGAATTGGCACGGAAAAGGAGCCAGTCCTTGGGGTACTAAAAGACTCAGCTTAGCCAAGGCTGCTTGGGTATAATTGTGAGACCTTGGCCTGAAATAACACCTTTCCGTATGTGTTTTCTGCCACTTTTTTATCTTCTTATGTGCATTATGAAAAGTCATTCATATCCATGTACTGCTATCGTCATCTATAAGTCCTAAATGCAGCAAACAGTCAACAACATCACACGGATGTAGACTAGCACCATTTAAACCTGGGGTCCCTCTACACTTCTGGAGAACATTTTGTGGTGTATGTAAGCATGCACGTTAAGGTGTAGTATTTTGTGCATCAATGTGCATTCCATGAAGGCAGCCCATTCCTTTTATATAGTTAAAAGTAAAAAAGGGATGAAATCAAACTAAACCATACACTAAGGTCAAATAATTATTTTACGGCAGTCAATAAAATATGATACACTTTTATAAAATATATGTACCGTAGTGCTTTCCGGCGGTTCCTTTCCGGCATGGCACCAATGATCGTTTTAGATGTCTGTATTTCTCATCATACACGGTTTGAGTTTTGGCCGATTCCTGCTGAATCAGCTGAAATTCAAGCCTTAGGTGACTGAGTTGGCACTGCCTGGCTTGACAAACTTTGACGGAGTTGGGCGGGAAATTCTTTCTCAGCCTACTAGTGACTGCAGCCAACACAATAGTCGGCATGGGAGAGTCCTCCATCAATACACTTTAGTGTGGCTGGAGGAGCTCACTGATACCACTTGTTCAGCCTGAGAGGCTATGTGTGTGTGGCTAGCCAAAAGTCCTGTTCACACTTATGCGACATGGCAACGAACTTGTTGCTGATGAGTATGGTGGCATGTGTACTCTGGTGTCATTTATTCTTAATGGTACCCTCAATGCACACCAGCCAACGCACTAGCCAATGCAGGTGCGCTAAAACCCACAGTGCAAGGTAACTTCTTGTCATGTGATTTAAAAGAGCAGGTTGGTCACCCCATTTAAAGAACACCAGTGCGTTTATAGTCACCTCTTTTGTGTGATTGTAGTGTGTAGGGCAGCTCATTAAAATGAATGAGCTGCCCAAAACACGACACACCTAAATGTACACAAACTAAAAAAAACTTTAGGTGCATTGTCGCACCTGGATAGGTGTGAATAGAGCCTAAGACCAGCATTGTAATGGGGGGATTTTTCCCACAGGCCACCAATTTAAGGGGCATTATTTCACCCATGATTTATTTTTAGCAGGTGGTTTCCTGAGACCTAAAAATCATTTTAAGGGTTCTTTTGGGGTAAAAAGGTTGAGAAAGGTTGCTCTACGTGATAACAGTTTTGAAGGCCCCATAAAAGTAAACTATGGTAAAAAAGGTGACACCTGTCTACAAGGCACCGAGTTATCCCAAATACTAGAAGTAAAGGAAAAAAAGAAAGAAAGAATCTATCCTGGAATACGATGTCATTACAAGCGCCAAACTTGCAATATTTGTACAATTTGTACAACCTCCCAAGCTAGCTTACTTGTAAAAACGTTACCTTCGCTAAATCTTTTTAGTCACCTTTTTATCTTTAAACTGACTACAACGTCTTGGACTGAATCAGGTAGCTCCCAAAGTACTCCTGTTAAATCGATGGGTAACTACCACCACTGTAATGGGGACATTCTTCCCATGGACCACCAATGCAGGGGGCATTATTCCCCCTATGAATTCATTTTAGTCGTGTTCCCTGGGACCTGAAAATTATTTCAGGAGTTTCCATTGGTGTACAAAAGTTGAGGAGGACAGCTCTAGATAACACAGGTTTTGAAGGCACCATAAAGATAAAAGGTGGTAAAATATTTGGCACCTGTCTACCAGGCACCAAATTATTGATGCCATAGGCTAGAGATGGCAGAGAAAAAAAACCCAAGCTCCAACCATCAATATGCTGTCATTAGAAGCCTCAAATCAGCAATATTTGTACAATTTGTCAAAACTTCCAAACTTCCAATTCTAAATTGCTCTTGTTAAATCAATGGGTAACCACAATTGTAATGGGGGCATTCTGCCCACTGACCACCACTGTAATGAGGGCATTCTTCCCACTGACCACCACTGTAATGGGGGCATTCTTCCCACTGGCCACCACTGTAATGGGGGCATTCTTCCCACTGGCCACCACTGTAATGGGGGCATTCTTCCCACTGGCCACCACTGTAATGGGGGCATTCTTCTCACTGACCACCAATATAACGGGCACTGTTCTCTCGCCCGTGTATATATTTTAGTAGGAGTTCCCTGAGACCTGAAAATTATTTTCAGGCCTCATGCACACGGGATGTTAAAATAACTTTATGAAAACGCGAGTATCTTTGCAGTGATTTTTTTCAGCTTTTTTCAGCGTTTTTGCAATAGCGTTTTTAGCGTTTTGGGCGTTTTTCCAAGTTAGCGTTTTTTAGCGTTTTTTTTTTTCAAATTTTTTTTTTTCAGTGGCTCAAAAACGTTAAAAAACGTTGGTGAATGTCGTTTTTGAGCGCTTTTGAGCGTTTATCAGCGTTAGAGCGTTTTTACAGCTGAAAAACGTCTCTCAGAACCCACTCGTCCTGGGTTTTTTTTACAGCTTAAAAACGCCTATGACATTTGCAGCTCAAAAACGCCTAGGTGGGCATGAAGCCATAGACTAACATAGGCAGGCCTTTTTAAGCTGCAAAAAACGCTCAAAAAAGCGGCTGTAAAAACGTCAGTGTGCATGAGGCCTCAGGATTCAAGGGTTCAAGGGTTTCAAGGGTTCAAGGGTTTCTCAGGGGTAAAAAGGTTGAGAAAAGTTGCTCTAGGTCAGGGGTCTCCAAACTTTCTAAGCAAAGGTCCAGTTTACTGTCCTTCAAACTTTAAGGGGGCTGGACTGTGGTCAGTGGGGCTAGAAATTGTCCTGGCATCAATCGGGAATAAACAATGCCCCATCTTTAATATTAAGGGGAGGAATTGGTGCCAGTGGTAGGAACTATGCCCCATTGTTGGTGTCAGTTGGATGAATAGTGCCTCGAGGGTTGGATAAAGGCAAGCAAAGGGCCGCAGTTTGGAGACCGCTGCTTTATTATGTGGTTTAGTACATGGTAAAATATCTAAAAGGCACCAAATTTTTTCTGTCAAAAACTCAAAAAGGCTGAAAGAAAACAACGGTGCTCCAACAGCCCTGCAATATGTTGTCATTACACGCGCCAAATCGGCAATATTTGTACAATTTGTCAGAACTCCCAAGCAAGCGTACTCTTCTCTTGTAAAAATGTTATCTTTTTATCTTTCTAGTTCCTTTTTATCATAAACTGACTACAAAGTCTTGGTCAGATACAGGTATGCCCCAGGCCCCAAAGCGTTTCTGCTTAATCGATGGGCAACTACAAACCATTAAAAGAAGTTTTAAATCCACAAATCAGAAAAGGAGCTCAGAAGTCCAATATTTACAGCTGCCTCTCTATTTTATTTTTTCTTCCAGCTGAACGAGAACACTATCTTAATTACAAATTTGTTTTGGACACCAGCTGTTAGTAAAACATCCTCAGGCAGATTTTCCCCGCGAACCGGTTGCTGATGAATATTCTCTTTTAAATTAAGGACCCTAAGTGTGGCTGGTGGGAGGAGCAGGGAGCCGTGGCCCATGAAAGGTGTGCAAAAGCTCCAAAGTCTGACATCTAACGGGCTGCTTTTAAGGCGAGAGCCTGGCAGTAGATGAAAGATTCCCTCACGCTCTTGAAGTTGCATTGAGTCTACACAACAAATATTGGTCGGTAGAATGTAAAGGATGTAACGGGTTGGAAAAGGCTTTCAAAAGTTTATTTTATTCAGGGCTAAGACTCAACACGTGGCATTCACACAGCGGAATATTTAATAGATGTCTATCGAGCGAGACAGTCAAAATGGACATTCAATTGTATTTGCAATAAAGGAGGTTTTGATTAAAGCAACGTTCACCAAACATTCCCAATGACAACTCTAATAGGGCGTACACACGGTCGGACTTTGTTCAGACATTCCGACAACAAAATCCTAGGATTTTTTCCGACGGATGTTGGCTCAAACTTGTCTTGCATACACACGGTCGCACAAAGTTGTCGGAAAATCCGATCATTCTGAACGCGGTGACGTAAAACACGTACGTCGGGACTATAAATGGGGCAGTGGCCAATAGCTTTCATCTCTTTATTTATTCTGAGCATGCGTGGCACTTTGTCCGTCGGATTTGTGTACACACGATGCGAATTTCCGACAACGGACTTTGTTGTCGGAAAATTTTATCTCCTGCTCTCCAACTTTGTGTGTCGGAAAATCCGATGGAAAATGTCCGATGGAGCCCACACACGGTCGGAATTCCCGACAACACGCTCCGATCGGACATTTTCCATCGGAAAATCCGACCGTGTGTACGGGGCATAACAGGTTTATAGCATTTTAAGTTAAATACTTAAACAAAATTGAATCAGAAATAAATTATTTTTTATGGTTTTACTGGTTCTCATGTGATGGCAAAGCCTCCATGTGTCTCCTTTTTTGGGCAGAGACTATCAAAGAGCCTATGGGGGTAATTGCTAAAACTGGAGATTGCAAAATCTAGTCCAGCTCTGCATAGCTCCAAATCATCTTCTAGGTATTAATGTCAAAGCTTAATTGAACAAGGTGAAGTTAGAAGCTGATTGGCTGCCATGCACAGCTGCACCAGATTCTGAGTGTTCCAGTTTTAGTAAGGCTCCATTCACACTTCTATGACTCCAAAGTTGCGCCAACTTTGGAGTGCAACCTTGGTGCAACTTTAACGTAACTTTAAGGCATCTTTGGATGGGTGCAACTTGGATACGACCTTGGCTTTGACGAGTGACAATGGACAACTGTTGCACAACTGTTGCATTATATAACATTCAGGTATGACTTTAATGCAACTTTTGAGGGTTAACATTGAAGTCTATATCCCTCATGTTGCATGAAAGTGGGACCAAAGTAGTGCATGAACTACTTTGAAGTCGCTGCAACTTTATGTCGCCCATATATGAATGGTTATTATTGCAAAGCATGGGGAATGACTTGTCATGCAACTTTGATGTTCAAAGTTGCATGACAAGTCAAACAAGTTTGAGTGGGGCCTTAATCTCCCTTTATGTATTGCATGTGAGCTTGGTTGCATTTACATCAAAGGACGTGTAGACATGCCCCATCAGTATGCAGACATAATGAAACTGGGAAAGCTTCTGGGTACCGACAATGCTTGGAGGAATATTGACCCAAATGGAAGCTACACGGTGTTGTCAGCCCAACACCAGAAATCAATTACAAACAAGGAAATGGCAGGATCTACAGGTAACTGACGTATAATACCAAAACAACTGAAGCATGAGTATGTTATGATTGTATATAAAGTATATTAAACTATTCACAGAACATTTTTTTGCCTGGACAAACAACTTAAATCAGAACTTCAGAATAGTAATTAAAAAAAAAAAAAAAACAGAAAACGAGACCAGTCCCTTCTTACATACACTTAAAACCCCCCCCCAAAACTTCCATATATACCCTAAATTAGGACCGTGGCCAAACTATGAACATATTTATAGATATTTAAATATTTATAGATCCTTAATAAGCAGCTAACAAGCTTTAAACAACCCCCCACTGACCTTTGTAGGTGCAGGCACTGCAGAGCAATTCATTCTCATAGTTCACAAGACAAGCATTCGAGTAGTCCAAGTCAGATCTCAGCACTCTGTTCTCTCCTCTTTCTCTGCACCAGATTCCAAGGCTGGCAGGCTGCCAAGTCCCTGCTGGGTGGGGGGGAGCAGAATTAATTGAGCAGTTGAAAATGAAAGTGAAACTGTTTTGCTGTCAACTTTGAGAATGTATTACTCCACAGTGCCTGCAACTACAGAGGTCAGTGAGGACATGTTTTAAAGCATATTTTCTGCATTTTAAGAATATGTAAACATGTTACTGTCCATAGTCTGGTTACAGTTCTACTTCAAAAGAGGTCAGTGAGGACTTGTTTTAAAGCATATTTTCTGCATTTTAAGAATATGTAAACATGTTACTTTCCATAGTCTGGTTACAGTTCTACTTCAAAAACCTGGTTTATTCTAACTGCTCCACAGTGCCTGCAACTACAGAGGTCAGCAAGGACTTGTTTTAAAGAATATTTTCTGCATTTTAAGATTATGTAAACATTTTACTGTCTCGTTACAGTTCTACTTCAACAACCTGGTGTCTTCTGGCCAGTCACGTGATGTCTTTGGGTCTTTCTCTTCT
Organism: Lithobates septentrionalis; assembly: GCA_037952835.1. Classification (NCBI taxonomy): domain Eukaryota; kingdom Metazoa; phylum Chordata; class Amphibia; order Anura; family Ranidae; genus Lithobates; species Lithobates septentrionalis. The sequence goes on from JBBDGP010000258.1 coordinate 806,321, forward strand.
TACTGCAGTAGCGGCATTAATTAGTACTGCTGACACCAGCACTACTTTGCAGTATTATACCGAGAGCCCAGGCCAACACATGAGGGCACATACCTGCCTGGGCTCACAGGAGGTAGCTCAACTGAGCACAAGAAGATCTAGACCACAAAGCAATGGGTGTGCAGGTGACAGTGCCAGGGAGCAGGTGAATTTTGCAGTGATTTTTTTTTTTACAGTTCTGGGCTATATATATATATATATTCTGCTTAAGCATGAACCTGTGCTTTAACTATGAAGGGCAAAGTTTCCATTAAAGCCCACTCCAGCTTAGAGATTTACCCTCAGGCGTTTGCTTTTTTTAAAAAAGAAAATCACAACCCACCCACTCCACTCTTCACTTCTGGCAGCCAGTCCGCTTCCAGGTGGAATGATAGCCAATGACATTCACCCCACTGGCTATGAGCTCACGGGCACACATTATCATGTGACCTGGGCTTGCCAAAGATTTCCTAAGCCAGTACCCACAGTAATGATGACTGTCCCCCACTGTCACAGGAGTCAAAGAGATAGGATTCCACTTGTCACATGACCAGACAGAAAACATGTAGATTTTATGTATGTATGCCAAAAATGTTTTCATATTTACTGCAAGGGAAGAGGGCATCCTGGGGAGATTGGTTGTAGGGAGTGGATGAGTGGAGGTTCTAATGCCCTAAATTGGAGTTGGGCTTTTGCGCCAGGGAAACACCCACACATAAACCAAAAAGGACCAACATGTTCATCCACTTGCCCTAACAAATGTGCCGACTGGCCATGAAATTACAGTGGCCAGTCATAAAATGGTTAACATTATTCTTACTAAATTTTCTCTAGGTTCCAGACCTCTCAGGAATCTGCTCTGTGTACATTGTTGGTGGTGTTTGGGATCCTCAGCTTTCTCAAAATTCTGGGAGAAGGCCACAGTGCCATCAAACTTGACATGACAAGGTCATGAAGGAAATTGGGTGGGTAAAGATGAGTATTTTTCACTTTTTTTGCCCCATTTTTTTCCCCTTAAACATTTTGTTTATTTTTATTCAGGGGGTGGGTGAGGGGTGTCTAACCTGTAAGTGGACTTTGTATTTTTATGTAAGGTCCACGTTCATTTGGTTGTTGAGGCAAAATAGTGCACTCGAAACGGTAATAAAGTATTGAGTAAAATGGCTCCTTACTCTAAAGCAGACTACAGCCACTGGTTGCCGTACACTCATTGGCTTGTTATCTTGAATTTCCATGTTCAAATAGATGTTGTTGGCTTCTAAAACACTTGGTGTTCCATTCCTGTCATTCCTACATTTTCCAGGGTTTTATTGCTGTCTTTTTCCACTCATCTCACTCAATGGTCACAAAGGAAAGCATTTTGGTTACTTTAACTCTCCAATCAACATTAAAGTGTTAGTAAAGTCTTCCATTACACTTGTACCTACAGGTAAGCTTATAATAAGGCTTACCTGTAGGCAGTGGCGTCGCTAGGGGGTGGCTTTTAGGGCTATAGCCCCGAATCTGGGGCCCATAGCCCCGAGTCTCTGCAGGGGTCCCCAAGGGGAGGAGAGGCTCTCTGGGGACCCTGATGTAAGTGGGAGGCTCTCTGGGGACCCTGATGCAAGGGGAGGCTCTCTGGGGACCCTGATTTTAAGGGGGAGGCTCTCTGGGGACCCTGATTTAAGGGGGAGGTTCTCTGGGGACCCTAATGTAAGGGAGGCTCTCTGGGAACCCTGATGTAAGTGGGGGGCTCTCTGGGGACCCTGATGCAAGGGGAGGCTCTCTGGGGACTCTGATGTAAGGAGGAGGCTCTCTGGGGATCCTGATGTAAGCGAGGGCTCTCTGGGGACCATGATGTAAGGGGGGGCTCTCTGGGGATATATACACACACATGTATATTACTGTATATACATGTGTATGCCAAGTCCAAGCGTACTGTATGACTTTCTTTACTACGCTGCTATGGGCACTAGCCCCAGATCTTTGGTAGACCTAGCAACTCCCCTGCCTGTAGGTACTGTGAAAGTCCGTTTAGGAATTACTGATATGGGTGCATTCACAGTAGCTCTGCATTTAGAGGACACAGAGTGTGCACATCAATGCAAGGAGCACTGTGCTGAGATCATGACTTGGGTGTGCATGTGTGGGAGTGACCGCATCGTGGTCTGGCCATTCAAACAGCTGGAGAGTTTGAATCTGGAAGTTATATTAGCACACTACGGCATAATCACAGCAGCCCTTTACCATGTGATCAGCTGTGTCCAGTTACAGCTGATCACATGTAATCCTGTGACAGCACACATTTACACTGACAATCAGTGCCCTGGTTATCAGTGCAGCCTCATCAGTGCCAATCAGTGTCCATCAGTGCTGCCTATCAGTGCAGCCTCATCAGTGTCCATTAGTGTAGCTTATCAGTGCCAATCAGTGCCACATCATCAGTGCCCATTAATGTATCTTATCAGTGCCAATCAGTGCCACCTCATCAGTGCCCATCAGTTTCACCTCATCAGTGCCACCTCAATCAGTGGCGCCTCATTAGTGCCCATCATTGCCCATCAGCATAGCCTATTAGTGCCCATCAGCATAGCCTATCACTGTCCATCAGTGCAGCCTCAACACCGCACATCAGTGCAGCCCCATCAGTGCCAATCAGTGTCCATCAGTGCTGCCTATCAGTGCCCATTAGTGTAGCTTATCAGTGCCTCATCAGTGCCCATCAGTTTCGCCTCATCAGTGCCACCTCACAAGTGCCCATCAGTGGCGCCTCATTAGTGCCCATCAGCTTAGCCTATTAGTGCCCATCAGCATAGCTTATCACTGCCCATCAGGGAAGCCTCAACACCACACATCAGTGCAGCCACATCAGTGCCCATCATTACAGCCTATCAGTGACCATCAGTGCGGCCTCATCAGCGCACATCAGAGAAGAAGAAAAAATAAATAAAAATTACTTATTTGCAAAACTTTATAACAGAAATGAAGAAAAACTTTTTTTTTTTTCTAATTTTTTGGTCTTTTTGCTAAAAAAACAAAAAAACCCTGAAAGGTGATTAAATACCAATAAAAAAAAGAGCTCCATCTGTCTAAAAAAAAATGATAAAAATTTCATATGGGCATAGTGTTGTATGACCGCACAAATGTCATTCAGTGTGACATCGCTAAAAGCTGAAAATTGGCCTGGGCAGGAAGGGGGTGAAAGTGCCTGGTATGGAAGTGCTTATATTTACTTGTTTTAAAACTTTTTTTGCAGTTGCTTCCTGCTTTCTGGCATAGGCCAAAATGATGTCATTGATCCCAAGAGCCTTCATGGAATGAGGGGAGGAGAGGCTTTCTCAGCTAAGCTCACCCTCCTGCCTTCATGCCTGAGCTAAGGGAAGATGGGTTCCAGAAAGTAAATGCTACATAGATCATCTGTCCTTACTCAAGATGGCAGCAGCTAGAAATGCTAGGAGGTTGAATTCTGAACAAAATGAAGCAGGGGTCTCCAAACTTTTGCCAGTGGGAACAGAAAATGTCCCGGCATAGGTAGGCATAAATAATCCTTCATCATTGGTTTGAATGGAAGGAATAGTGCCCTATTGTTGGTATCAATGGGAAGAATAGTTTCCCCTTCTATGCTGTCATTCGGAGGAATAGTGCTCCATTGTTGGTGTCAGTGGGAGGAATAGTGCTCCATTGATGGTGTCAGTGGGATGAATAGTGCCCCATCATTGGTGTCAGTGGGAGGAATAGTGCCCCATTGATGGTGTCAGTGGGTGGATTAGTGCCCCATTGATGGTGTCAGTGGGTAGAATAGTGCCCCATTGATGGTGTCAGTGGGTGGATTAGTGCCCCATTGATGGTGTCAGTGGGTGGATTAGTGCCCCATTGATGGTGTCAGTGGGAGGAATAGTGCTCCATTGATGGTGTCAGTGGGATGAATAGTGCCCCATCATTGGTGTCCGTGGGAGGAATAGTGCCCCATCATTGGTGTCAGTGGGAGGAATAGTGCCCCATTGATGGTGTCAGTGGGTGGATTAGTGCCCCATTGATGGTGTCAGTGGGTAGAATAGTGCCCCATTGATGGTGTCAGTGGGAGGATTAGTGCCCCATCATTGGTGTCAGTGGGAAGAATAGCGCCCCATTGATGGTGTCAGTTTGGCCCCGGGCTGCAATTTGGAGACCACTGAAATAAAGCCCAGAGCAGCAGAGGGATGGGTGAGTTTGCTTTGTATATATAAAAATGAATTAAATGGCATTTTCAGTTTGTGGTGCTCAAATACTGTTAAGTTCCCCTTTAACTTCAACTGAGAATAATGGAATGGTCTCATTTGATGAAGGATGCCCAAACTTTTGCAGACAGATGCAGACAGATCAATATACCTAACACGAAATTTCGTCAAAGAGAGACGTGGCAGACAGCGTAGCGAATAAATCTTCCATCCCACCATCGTAGAAGACGCACGCAGTAGAGTAAGGCGGAATAATCTGTGCATCCGGCTCTCTATATAGCCCACACTATTAATAGAATGCTCTCTCTCTCTCCGCTGACGGTACCTTGTCTCTTGCTCTATATTTGATGGCATTCAGAAGTGCAGCCAGGCGTGTGATGACAGAGGAGAGGAGCCGGGGCTATCGCTGCCGCTCCATACTCCACCATGGTGCGCACATGTCAGCTCTCAAGTGATAAATCCATCTTTTGCCTGTCACTGTCACGCTGAACCTCAGACGGAGGGAGATGGGCCTGTCAGCTCGCCTCCCTGTAACTCCCACATCGTTTCTCCACCACTGGCCTCTTACCTTCATTAACTCTCTCTTTCTCTTTCTGGCAGGATTCACAGTCACAGGTTGGACTTGGGTTGCCAAGAGATGTATTTTATTTTTTTTCTACCTTGTGTAACGCAAAAAACAGATTCCATGCTGCTTTTCATTTTTTACGTTGATTATTCACATTCGCTTTAGTGTCCCTAGCCCTGTTATATAGGCAGGCAATGCTGGGACAAGGTCCTCTGCCACCCAAGGCGAAGATAGCCAAGCGCCCCTCCTCCCCCCCAACTGAGAACCAACATGTTGGCAACGTCCGCATGTAGAATGTCCTGGGTGCAGAAATCACAGTTGGCCTGCCCTAGGGTTACCACGTCCGAAAAAAAACCCATACAAAATGAGGAGATTGTTGCAACATGGCGATTTCGTTGTAATGAGCGCCGTGAAACAGAGACAGATTTTCATTAAAATTTTATAATGACCAAAATGTGTTCTCCCATCTGTAAACGAAGCTAGCGTGTAACTCAACAAAATTATATATATATATAATATATATATATATATATATATATATATATATATATATATATATATATGTATATATGTAGATAGATAGATAGATAGATAGATAGATAGATAGATAGATAGATAGATAGATAGATAGATAGATAGATAGATAGATAGATAGATAGATAGATAGATAACTATATATATATATATATATATCTATATATATCTATAGATATATATATTTCTATATATATCTATATATATCTATAGATATATCTATAGACATATACACAGTGCCTTGAAAAAGTATTTACACCCCTTGAAATGTTACACATTTTGTCATGTTACAACCAAAATTTATTTTTTTGGGGATTTTATGTGATAGACCAACACAAAGTGGCATATAATTTTGAAGTGGAAAGAAAATGATAAATGGTTTTGAAATATGTAAAATATGTGAAAAGTGTGGGGTACATTTGTATTCAGCCCCCCTGACTCAATACAAATTCATGCCACACTTTTCAAATATTTATTTGTAAAAAATAATTGGAAACCATTTATCATTTTCCTTTCACTTCACAGTTATGTGCCACTTGGTGTTGGTCTATCACATAAAATCCCAATAAAATATATTTACGATTTTGGTTGTAACATGACAAAATGTGGGAAATTTCAAGGGGTATGAATACTTTTTCAAGGCACTGTGTATGTGTGTGTGTGTATATATATAATTTTTTTAAAGTATTTTTTTATTATATATTATTATTATTATATAACTATCTATCTATCTATCTATCTATCTATCTATCTATCTATCTATCTATCTATCTATCTATCTATCTATCTATCTATATATATATATATATATATATTAGTTCTTTATTTAAAGTATGCAACAAAATAATGTAGTATGACATGACAGTCTGTTCCCAGTGATAACCGTCAACAGTAACATATTAAGCATATATATACACAGTGTATTATATATAAAATATATTTTTCTAAGTATTATTTTTTTAAAAATTATTATTATCATATACCGTAACTATATTATTATTATTTTTTTAGTTCTTCATTTAAAGTATGCAACAAAATAATGTAGTATGACATGACAGTCTGTTCCCAGTGATAACCGTCAACAGTAATATATTAAGCATATATATACAGTGTGTATATATATATAAAAAATTTTAAGTATTATTTTTTTTATTATATGTTACTATTATATACCGTAACTATATTATTATTATTTTTTTAGTTCTTTATTTAAAGTATGCAACAAGACAATGTAGTATGACGTGACAGTCTGTTCTCAGTGATAACCGTCAACAGATATATATTAAGCATGTATTAAAACGACGGCATTAAAAGCAATTGTCCAAGTTCTTTCACAATAACACACAATGCTTAAAGACTTATGGCCGTGGCATCCACTGTAAGCAAGTATATCCTGCATTGTGGTGGAAGTCATATAGGAGAACATGACGGACATGAACACACCGTCAAGATGGCACAGACTGGTGGGCACATAACTACCATGAGGTGGGGGGTTAAACAGAAAATATCTATATTAATAGTTAGATTACATATATTAATATTAATTGTTCAATTAAAAATATATACAGGTATATATATATATATTGGTACATTAGTACAACCCCCCATAAAAAAAGTGGTTGGGTATATTTGTATGGGGGGTTAGTATACTTTTCCATGTTAGTCTTTGAAACACTATATTGGTTTGCAACACAACAAATACAAGCAAAATGGATGAAAAATGTTTGCACATAAAGGGTAAAAAAAAAATAAAAAAAGCTGAGAGGAAAAAAAGAAGTAATAGAAACTAATTTGGGTTACCCCAGGGTAAACAAGAGGTTACACTGAAAAAAAAACATCTATTAATTTCTTTTTTTTTTAATACATTGTAAGGCCTCCTGTATACAGAAGTGTCTGTCAGGGTTACTCATACAGTTGGAGTTGGACCTCCCCAATTAGAGCTGTTCCCCCACCACTTGAGTGACTGACTGCGCTGCACACAGGTACACACTGTACAGCCAGCAACCTCTACTGGTTGAGCTGGTGCCACACACCTAGGGGTTGCCTTCACATGTGCTCAGTGGGCGGGGCTCCTCATGATCCCCAGTTCCCATGATACTCTGTTATGCAAATATTGACAAATCCTGAAGTCACACTTGGGCCCGCCCCTGCCCAGTTTTTGCATCTCACCATTGGTTTACAACTGTGAGTGGCCTCACTACATATACTGTAAATGACCACTACAGGAAGCACTTACAAATTGTCAGGAGTGTGTAAATGGTCCAGTTCTTTGACAGATGCTGGTCTCATTCCAGCATCCTGGTTTTGGCTATTATGCATTTTCCCTGTCTGTCTGTCCACCTGCAACGTGATTGATGTAGCCAGTCTCTGGGTGGAGACCAAACCTGATTTAAGCCAGCCAAGCCTGCAGTCTCATGCTTGTGATATTGCGTTTGTAACACGTGTTCCAAGTTCCCTGTGTGTCTGCTTTGCTGATTGGATTTCCCAGTTTTTTTTACCTCGGATCGGATATCGACTATTCTCTGAACGCTGCCTGCCTTTTGACTATGGTTCAGACCCTGACTACTCTGAACCTTGCCTGCCATGTACCTGGACTGTCATTGAACCACTCTGCCTGCCTGCCAACCGCAAGTGCCTGTTTTCTTTCCTCAGTTTGTGCCTGCCCCAGCATGGTAGCCAGGCACTATAGTATATTGCATATGTCCTGGGGGCAACCTAGGACCAGTAGTCCTGCTTGCCTTATGGGAAAGGGGGCTGCTCAGTGGCCGCCCGTCCATAGAGGGCGCATGGGCAACGCCTCCCCTATTCATGCATCTGGCCCCCTGATCTACATATCAGTGGCGCCGGACCATGGATTCCAATGCGGTGGGGTGTTTTTTTAACCACTTCTGGACCAGCCACCGCAGTTTTACTGTGGCAGCTTGGCTCCCCTGCGTGAAACCACATAACTGTACATGGGTCCAGGTAAAAGGCGCTCGCACAGCGGGGGCGCCGATGCTCGTGGCTGACGGTCGCGATGACTGCCAGCCACGAGCGATCGTGAGCTGGAGACAAAGAACAGGGACGAGTGTGTGTAAACACACACTTCCCTGTTCTGAGAGGAGTGACAGATCGTGTGTTCCTATTAGCTAGGAACCATGATCCGTCACTTCCTGTAGTTAGTCCCCTCCCCCTTCAGTTAGAATCACCTCCCAGGGAACACAGTTAACCCCTTCACCGCCCCTAGTGTTAAGCCCTTTACTGCTAGCGAAATTTTTACAGTAATCAATGCATTTTTAATCGCACTGACCGCTGTATTAATGCCAATGGTTCCAAAAATGTGTCAAAATTGTCTGATGTGTCCGCCATAAGTCACGATAAAAATCACAGATTGCCGCCATTACTAGTAAAAAAAGCTATCCCCTATTTTGTAGACGCTATAGCTTTTGCGCAAACCAATCAATATACGCTTATTGCGATTTTTTTTTACCAAAAATATGTAGAAGAATACATACTGTATCGGCCTAAACTTAGGAAAAAATAGTTTTTTTTATATTTTTGGGGGATATTTATTATAGCAAAAAGTAAAAAATAATGCGTTTTTTTCAAAATTGTTGCTCTTTTTTGTTTATAGCGCAAAAAATAAAAACCGCAAAGGGGGTCAAATACCACCAAAAGAAAGCTCTATTTGTGGGAAAAAAAGGGTGTCAATTTTGTTTGGGTACAACGTCACACGACCGCGCAATTGTCAGTTAGAGCGACACAGTGCCGAATCCCAAAAAGTGCTCTGGTCGGGAAGCAGGTAAATTTTCCCGGGGCTGAAGTGGTTAAGCACCTGATTAGAGCCAGAGGCTCTAATAGGCTTCAAAAAAGGGTAAGCTCAGAGCGCAGAGCATTGTGCTCTGAGCCCACCCAGTTGTGTGACCATAGCGAATTCATTTTCGCTATTAGCACACTAAATTTTCTCCCCCGCCAATCAAGAGGCAGGTCATTGGCCAAAGTGTTGGATATTGGATCTTGGATATTGGTATTGGATCTTTGGCAGAAGACACATGGCGGAGGAAAATGGAGGAGCGGACCCCTGGAGCCGCCGCGGTCACTGCCCGCACTCCAGGAGAGGACACCACAGCCTCGCCACACGAGCATGTAAGTGCTGGGCCGGACCACCCGCGTGCGTGGGTAGGTTGTTGTCTGTTTGCCACCCCCCCAAAGAAGAACCCACCAGCCGCCACTGGGGCTGCTATAGGTGAAAAACACAGACACTAACTATGGTGCCTGACCACCTGCATTAGGGGTAAGTATGACACAAATAAAGATACAATACTAGACAATAACAGAAAAAAATAATTAAACATCAAACAAAAATCAGAAAAATAAAAAATTTAAGTATTGTTATAACTAAAAACATGTATTCATTAAAAGTATATAAGTTTCTTTTGAAAGGTCAAGTTCAGCCATTTCACAGGTTACATATATTTGTTGCCATGACATTTTATATTTTATAATATATCTGTCTCGTTCTTTGCTGCATTGTTTTCACATCCACTGGTTGCACACAGATCATTTCCCTGTATTTACCAAACTAAACAGGCCTTGAATTCCCCTTAACCTGAGTGTAAATTCTACTATGCACAGTGAGACTCACAGCAGCCTCTGTGGAGGACCGGCGCAGTCATTGAAATCTGTGTTATGTCCCACACATGTAAAATCAAAATCAGAAAACACAATATACTGTATATAAATTCATATGAGCAATTCCATTTTTTTTTCTTTTTTTATATCTAAATATTTTTTTATTTTTTTTTTGGGTGTGTAGGGTGAGTTCCCATTAAAGTAACCTTCCCTGCACTGATGAACCTTAACAAGGCAGAAACAGAATGGCCTTTCTTCATTGAGGGGGAACCCATTAAACTGAAATATAATTTCTTGCTTGGCGTTTCTCATATTTTTGCTCAGTGGCCCTCAGCAGATCCCATGTCTGAATCATGATTTTTCAATGCTCAGTCATCGGTTTCTAACTGATGGCAAATGATGCAAGAAGACCTCATTAGACATGGAACAATCCTGATTTCCTCAATGTCTACCAAAAGAAGGGGGGGTCTATGCAACCGTATAACCAGGCTGTATGGAACTACGAATATCTGTATCCAGAGATGAGTAAATACAAGGCGGTGCTTGCTACAGATTGGGCTGGTTTGGTCTGAACTGAACTTGAAAGTCTTAATGGAAAAGTTTGCTTAGTGAACCTGTAAAGTAGCCCAGAGAAACCCGGCTTAAGGATAAGCAAAATTGCGAGTTTTCATTTCCCCAAATTTTATGCAAAAATTCTGGTCAACTTCAGTGAAATTTTACCAAAATTTGAAATAACAAGAAAGGCAACATTTCAATTTTTTGCTGTTTAAACCAAAAAAAAAAAAAAAAAAAAAAAAGAGGGTGTGAATGCAACCAAATCAAGTTTACAATCATGAGATGCTAGCATCCCTTAATATTTTATAATTCTTGAAAAAAAAACCACAAACTTTAAAGCGGAGCTGCAGTCTGCTCACATAATTTGTAATAAAAATATCTTTGCCATTCTGAAGCTTCCCTCCAACCACTTTGCATATTATTTTATATATACTGTGATTCTGTACTTGCCAACTATGCAGAAATCTCCCTCCACCGAGTCTGGCTGCAACCATTTTAACTGTGGGCAGATGAAGCTTCTGCCTGTTCACTTCCTGGATTTACACAGACACACAGAGGCACACCTCCAGCTCTGCAGCTCTCGTTGGTCTTCTTATGACTCCCCTCCCTTCCTGGCTAACTCTCAGTAGAGTGAGAGAGAGAGAGCTGTGCATGATGTCATAAGCCTAGGCTAATGACCAGACAAGAAACAGGAAGCGGGCTGTATAAGGAATTTACTGGCAGAAAAAAAATGTTTTACAGTGGAACCTCGGATTACGAGCATAATCCGTTTCAGGAGTATGCTCTTAATCCAAAGTACTCGCATATTAAAGCGAGTTTTCCCATTGAAGTCAATGGAAATTAAAATAATTTGTTCCTTATTAACTTCAATGGGATGCAATACCGTATGCGGCCAGAGGCGGGGGGGGCGCCAGAGAGCCTCGGAAACGGCCGAAAAGGCCGGAGGACACTTCGGCTGACCTCGGCAAACCTCGGAAAGACTTCCTACCTGAGATCTGCCGAGGTCTCGCATATAAAAGCGAGTTTCTCGCATATAAAAGCGAGACCTCGGCAAACCTAGGAAAGACTTCCTACCCGAGATCTGCCGAGGTCCGAACGACGCGATCGGCGACGATTGGCTCTGCTCGGCTCGGGAGCCCCCCCACCTCAGGCCAAAAGCGGTACTGCACACCGCTTTGGCATGAATCATGCTCGTTTTGCGAGACAACACCCACAAACTGAGTTACGATTTTTAAAAATACAGTGCTCGTATTGCGAAACGTTTGTTAACCGCGTAACTCACAATCCGAGGTTCCACTGTACTATCCAAAGTTAAAACAACAAGGGCAGAAGATTTAATAGATGAAAAGATGAAAAAAATGACTGAAGTTCCGCTTTAAATACAGCACCCGAGAAAGGTCCATTGCATGAAAAGATTTATTTCTATAAAAACAAACACATTTTGTTATTACAGAATAATAAAATTGAAGGTAAAAAAATATAAATATACAATATATAAAGAGATTTTTGAGACTAATACAGTACTTCATAATACATACTACATTTAGAAGGTCGACATGTTTTTCAGATTTTTCCACTTTTTCTGGACGTTTATTGAGAGTACTTGTTCAAGGCTTCACTAACGTGAAATAATAATTATAGCTAGCTCTTATTGCAAAACATAGCTCAATTTTTCAAGTGCAATGGGCTTTGAATTTCTTCTGAGGGTTACAAAAGTTTTGTAAGAATCTTGCGAGCTACCTAATTAAATATCCCTTATCTCTCGGTGATAGACTGACAGCTGCTAGCACCAATCACGCCCCCCACACTATCGTGTAAAATCAAATAAAACAAATTACAGTATGTGCTGCGCTATCCCCTTATTGATCCGCTGAACCTGCAGCAAAATTATAAAAATATGCCAATAATAAACTATAATGATATCTGTGAAAAAAAAAAAAACAAGGTTACAAAAGTTACTGGACCGTTCCTTGTGCCTTTTATATTTTGTTTGTAAAAAAAAAAAGAAATAGGTAAGTACCCAAAAACAGCCATGTATCAATTTTTGTCTACATTCTAGAAAGCACTGAGTAAAAATGTGTTTCTGCCAATCAGTGCTGAAAGAGCTGCTTGTAGCAGTTTGCTAGACAGGTTAGGTTCTCAGGTGTGAGGCTGGCAGCAGGTCATATCTAATGCGGGGTTTGGGGGGCGTACTAAATTGGGAAGAGCTCTAGGATGCACAAGTTAGGCCTAAAACTGGTTAAAACAATCCTACCTCCTACCAAACACTTTACTGTTTTTATCAAAGTGATGCCTATCCTCAATGTCCATAGAGAGTCCCAAAAGAAGATTTAGCAACCTTCGACTTACTCATCAAAAGTCAAAACTTGACTAGTAAAGAGCCCTGAAAAACGTATATAGCCGCATTGTATACCAGGCATATACAGTTGGCTTCACATATCGAGCAGCCTAGAAGCCTAAAAACAAAGAGTTTATTTTTCTAATCCTAACTACTCCACAGAAAGAAGAGCTCCAGCCTGACCCCTTCACACCTCTCTGTTGGTCAATGAAGCCATGAATTTCTCCAATGGTCAAATAGCGAAGTGTAGGAGATGGAAGGACGTGGGCAGAAGCTCGAAAAAAAGTTCTCATACTTCACATGGACCAATTTACTGTTTTTTTAAAAGTGATGATCCTCTTCAATGTCCATAGAGAGTTCCAAAAGAGAAAGGGGCAGCCCTCAACTTACTCAACAAAAGTCAAAACTTGCATAGTAGAGGGCGCTGAGAAACTTATATACCAGTATTGTATAGCGGGCATTTACATTTGGCTTCACATATTCTGCTCGAGCAGCCCAGAAGCCTAAAAAAGAAAGAGTTAATTTTTCTAATCCTAACTACTCCAGAGAAAGTAGAGCTCTAGCCTGACCCCTTCACACTTCTCTGTCGGTCAACGAAGCCATGAATTTCTCCAGTGGTCCAATAGCAAGGTGTAGGAGATGAGAGGGCATGGGCAGGAGCTTGACAAATGTTCTCATACTTCACATGGACCAACCTACTGCTTCTTTAAAGTGATGCTTCTTTTTGATGTCCATAGAGAGTTCCAAAAGAAGATTGGGCAGCCCTCAACTTACTCAGCAAAAGTCAAAACTTGCATAGTAGAGGGCTCTGAGAAACTTATGGCAGCATTGTATAGCAGGCATATACAGTTTGCTTTACATATTTTGCTAGAGCAGCCCAGAAGCCTAAAAGACAAAGGGTGCATTGTTCAAATCTTAGCTACTTCAAAGAAGAGGTCCAGCCTGACCCGTTCACGCTTCTCTGTTAGTCAATGAAGCCATGAATTTTCAAAAGGGTCTAATAGCAAGGTGTAGTAGATGGGAGGATGTGAGCAGAAGCTCAAAAATGTATATACTTCACATGGACCAATCTACTGCTTCTTTAAAGTGATGCCCCTCTTTAATGTCCATAGAGAGTTCCAAAAAACTATTGGGCAGCCCTCAACTTACTCGAACTATACAGTTCGCTTCACATAATCTGCTTAAACAGCCCAGAAGTCTAAAAAAATAAAGAACTAATCTTTCTAATCTTAACTACTCCAGAGAAAGAAGAGCTCCAGCCTGACCCCTTCACACCCCTCGGTTGGTCAATGAAGCCGTGAATTTCTGCAATGGTCTAATAACGACGTGTAGGAGGTGAGAGGGCGTGGGCAGGAACTTGAAAAAATGTTCTCATACTTCACATGGACCAATCTACTGCCTCTTTTACGGTAATGCTCCTCTTTAATGTCCATAGAGAGTTCCAAAAGAAGAGATTGGGCAGCCCTTGACTTAATCAGCAAAAGTCAAAATTTGCATAGAGGGCCCCAGAGAAACTAGCAGCATTGTATAGCAGGCATATACAGTTTGCTTCATATATTCTACTTAAAGGAGCTCAAAAAAAGTTCTCATATCTCACATGTACCAGTAGTAGGCTGATAATAACATCAGGGTTCAACCAGATGTCAGTGTTTTAACACAGGCAAGCAGAAGACGGTTTTCAGTGCTGACTTGGACACATTTTATGCCGCGTACACACGGTCCTACTTTTCGTCTACAAAAGTCCAACGGACGCTGATGGACTAAAGCTGGCTGGTAATCCGATCGTGTGTGGGCTTCTCCGGACTTTCAACTGACTTTTTTAGCCTCAAATCCGACGTACTTTAGATTTGAAACATGTTTTAAAACTTTACTTCGTAACTACGACGGACCCCGAAATCCGCTCGTCTGTGTGCTAGTCCGACGGACAAAAAGCCACGCTAGGGCACCTATTGGCTACTGGCTATGAACTTCCTTATTTTAGTCCGGTGTACGTCATCACGTACGAATCCGTTAGACTTTTGTGTGGTCGTGTGTAGGCAAGTCCGTTCGTTAGAAAGTAGGCCGCAAGTCCGCCGCAAGTCCACCGAAAGTCTGCCGGAAGTCTGTCGGACAGGCTGTCCGACTTTTGTAGACGAAAAGTACGACCGTGTGTACGCGGCATTAGCCTCGAACCTTAACCAGGCTAATACAACCTAATGCTTGGGGAAAAAGCTTTGATACAAACACTAATGCTAATGGTTTACATTATTTTTAGATGTCGACTACATTTTTAGAGTGTATGTTTGCAAAGTTTTCTGGAAAACTGCAGTTTTATACTTAGAATTTGTCACTGTGAAATATGACTGCGGAAACCTATTAGTTGCTGACTAAAATATTCCCTTATCTGTCACAATGTTATATTAAAACTGAATCTGCTTAAAAAAACAGTTTAGTTTCTTTAAATCATTGATACAGCAGAAAAGCGACCACAAAATATGTATCGCTTCTAAACGTTATTATTGTGTTACTGCAATCTATACAGTATCTCACACAAGTGAGTACACCCCTCACATTTTTGTAAATATTTTATTATATCTTTTCATGTGACAACACTGAAGAATCGACACTTTGCTACAACTTTGTCTAAACCGCTGGCAACAAAAGTGAGTACACCCCTAAGTGAAAATGTCCAAATTGGGTCCAAAGTGTCAATATTTAGTGTGGCCACCATTATTTTCCAGCACTGCCTTAACCCTCTTGGGCATGGAGTTCACCAGAGCTTCACAGGTTGTCACTGGAGTCCTCTTCCACTCCTCCATGATGACATCACAGAGCTGGTGGATGTTAGAGACCTTGCACTCCTCCACCTTCCGTTTGAGGATGTCCCACAGATGCTCAATAGGGTTTAGGTCTGGAGACATGCTTGACCAGTCCATCACCTTTACCCTCAGCTTCTTTAGCAAGGCAGTGGTCATCTTGGAGGTGTGTTTGGGGTCGTTATCATGTTGGAATACTGCCCTGTGGCCCAGTCTCCGAAGGGAGAGGATCATGCTCTGCTTCAGTATGTCACAGTACATTTTGGTATTCATGGATCCCTCAATGAACTGTAGCTCTCCAGTGCCGGCAGCACACATGCAGCCCCAGACCATGACACTCCCACCACCATGTTTGACTGTAGGCAAGACACACTTGTCTTTGTACTCCTCACCTGGTTGCTGCCACACACGCCTGACACCATCTGAACCCAATACGTTTATCTTGGTCTCATCAGACCACAGGACATGGTTCCAGCAATCCATGTCCTTAGTCTGCTTGTCTTCAGCAAACTGCAGGTTTTCTTGTGCATCATCTTTAGAAGAGGCTTCCTTCTGGAACGACAGCCATGCAGACCAATTTGATGCAGTGTGCGGCGTATGGTCTGAGCACTGACAGGCTGACCCCCCCCACCCCTTCAACCTCTGCAGCAATGCTGGCAGCACTCATACGTCTATTTCCCAAAGACAACCTCTGGATATGATGCTGAGCACGTGCACTCAACTTCTTTGGTCTACCATGGCGAGGCCTGTTCTGAGTGGAACCTGTCCTGTTAAACCGCTGTATGGTCTTGGCCACCGTGCTGCAGCTCAGTTTCAGGGTCCTGGCAATATTCTTATAGCCTAGGCCTTCTTTATGTAGAGCAGCAATTCTTTTTTTCAGATCCTCAGAGAGTTATTTGCCATGAGGTCCCATGTTGAACTTCCAGTGACCAGTATAAGAGAGTGAGAGCGATAACACCAAATTTAACACACCCACTCCTCATTCATTCCTGAGAGCTTGTAACACTAACGAGTCACATGACACCAGGGAAGGAAAATGGCTAATTGGGCCCAATGTGGACATTTTCACTAAGGGGTGTACTCACTTTTTTTGCCAGCGGTTTACACATTAATGGCTGTGTGTTGAGTTATTTTGAGGGGACAGCAAATTTACACTGTTATACAAGCTGTACACTCACTACTTTACATTGTAGCAAAGTGTCATTTCTTCAGTGTTGTCACATGAAAAGATAGAATAAAATATTTACAAAAATGTGAGAGTTGTACTCACTTTTGTGACATACTGTATGGGAGTCTAAGCGGCTGGCTTCTAGTTGCAAAAAGATTCCTAACTAGAGTGTTATCGTCGTATAAATAAGAAGAGCTACCAATCTCTGTCTCCTTGTTTGTCTCTGGAAGCTCTCTATAGAAGAAAGGCTTATGATTTCCATTAGATATCTGCCTATAAGAGCCACAAAGGCCTTGTTGAAACACAAGTGGGGATACACAAAAAATGTCTGTTTCCATTTCCTCAAATCTTTATCAACATTCAAGAGATTTCAGGAAAATTCTAATATTTTAGCAGAATGCATTGGAGTCAATGGTGAAATAAAGGCGTTTTTAAAGGTGCAATCGTCTATAAATGGCTCCTGAAGGATAAAGAAACTCCTTTCAAATATTCTTGATCTGTCCTTGTGCCAAAAATGGCCCTTCTTTAGCCATATTGTTTTATGTTTTCATACAGCAAGAAACAGGACAGTAAAAAAGAACAAAAATGAAAGCAACTGTACACAAATAATTATTAAATACACACACAAAAAAAAGCAAAACACAAACACTGATTATTGTTTAAGACATGGTGTAACTTATATATGCCACTTCTTCAGTTCTAATGAGTATCAGGAAGCTAATCGGCATTTACTGTATGACAGCAGGTAACACAGTCCCCTTATTCCAATCACCATGGGATGTGTAGATGTTGATTGTCCAGGAACAAAATGGTAGGTGTGAAATTTGTGAAACCAACTTGTTTCGAGTTACATAATCACATCCATGGTGTTATGAAGTCTGCATAGATGTTAATCCTCCAATTTACATGGCTGAAGGTGTGGATTGGTAACAGATCCAAACACAATATTCCCCATGCAGCGCGTTCCTGAAGATGGCTATTCGTTAATGATGGGTACTGCAATGACCACAGGCTGGGAACCATTAATGATCCAAGTAAAGAACTGTCATCAGCACACCAAGGATACCTCAAGAAGGGTACAAAGCTTTATTATTGTGGTACACAGAAGGCCTTTTGTGTACCATGGGACTGTGATAATAAAGCTTTGGATCCTTCTTGAGGTATCCTTGGTGTGCTGATGACAGTTCTTCACTTGGATTGGTAACAGATCTCTGGAGAAGAATTGGAAATAAAGGTTGGGTGGGATGGGCAGCTGCCCTGGGCACCCCTACACTGCATGCATGCTCCAGATCAGTCTCTGGGCAACCAATTTGCCATGGCTCCATGTGACAGCTACTGCTGTCAAACATTGCTCCAACATGCCCACTCTCCATCCCATCCACCCAACGTTTACACAAAAAACACACTGTGCATGCACAACTACCATTTATCTGCTAGAAAACAAGCTATTGACCATGCATGTGCACAGCAATGGGCAATTGCAGCAAGAGAGCAGAGAACGGGCACAGAGCCTATTCTATGGCATGCATTAGCAGTGGGTTAGGGTGGCACAGTTCTGCATCCTTGCCCTGGGAGCTGGACAAACCAGTCCTGGTACTACTCAGGAGTAGAGAAGTTAAAACAACTTTATATGTGAAAGACAGATGGTGTTGAAGGCCTCCTCCCCTGTTGAAGAATGGTTGTTTCCAGTTTGACATAGATCATCTGTTTCATACCACTCATCCTGTTCTAGGACAATCAACATCTTCCTTGAAACATTCCATGGTGACTAATTTGATGTTACATAGTTACGTAGTAGGAGAGGTCGAAAAAAGACACAAGTCCATCAAGTCCAGCCTATGTACGTGTCTGTGCTACTTGTGTGGATATAGTTTCTGGGGCATGTTCTCGACATTCATTAAAACTGAAGTGGCCTGGATAAGCTATGAACATCAGAAAATAAGTCCAGGTAAAAGATACTAACTACAACTAGCTATACTATGACTGGTAAAAAATGAGAACCTTCACAAGAACAAATACTTACACTCAATTAAATACCAAACAGAGTTTTCAACCCTTTCACACTTTTTTAAGCTTGAATGTACAAGTACATAAGGGATGAATCACCTTCATTGTAAGGCTCGGTTCACACTGGGGCGACTTGGGATCCGACTTGTACGCCCTCAAGTCGCCCCAAGTCGCCGCAGAAATAGATTCAATGGGAGTGAACGCTAGCGTCTTAATAGACACTACTGAAGTCGCTCCGACTTCAGAGCGTACTCCCTGTACTACTTTGATCCGACTTGGTAGGCGACCTGTACCATAGAAATCAATGGAAGTCGCCTCCAAGTCGGATCTCTCTGTAAAGTCAAGCGACTTTGCAGGGAAAACCCCTCCCTCCCCCCCTCCCTCCCAGAGAGCTGTTTGCCCTGTGATTGGCCACAGGCGAAGTCGCCTGTCATGGAGGCGACTTCAAGTCGCCTTGTAATTTGCTGAAGTCGCGCTGAAGCCGCGCTGAAGCCGCGTTGAAGTCGCGGTACAAATTCGCGCTGAAGTCGTGTTGCCCCAGTGTGAACCGACCCTAAGGGATGAAGTTGGGTTGGCCACAACCATGGGTCAGGATTTGTAAAGTTCACCTTTGGCCAAAAAATGTTGCTTTCTTGGCATTAGTACATGTTCCCCGTGGCATTGCCCACTTCCCATTTCTCTTGTTTGACAATAGCTTGCGTATTAGCTCTACAAATGGCAAGAATTGAATAACAAGATCTGCCGCACGTAGACTTTAATGGAGTTTCCAAAGTTTGTGAACTTCCAAATTTGACTAAGATCCACCAAACCCAGGCACATTCACTCACCCCTAGTTAATATGAATGTGAATGTGATGTCACCAGGCTACAAGCATTGAACAAAACACTGCATGGTATTTTTTTATATAGCGTATTCCATATCTATCTTGAAAAACTTCAGTTAAAGCACAAACTTCAAGGAAATGTCCACTTTATTTATGCATTTTGTCCTCCGCCCTCAGAAATGTATTATTTTTATTTAGCAGGCAGCAAAATCCTTGAACTGGGAAGGCCTGGGCTTGACCTTTCCTTGACTTTCATACTTTTAATAAGACTTAATTTGGATATCATGTAAATTCCACAGAAGACAGATGAAGGGGAGGAGCACAGACAGAGAAGAGATGTTTAATGTGTTCGAAGAACTGAACATCTTTCACACTGACTGCCAGATGTACAGAAAATAGAAGCGAAATAAAAGCCACGTGAAAAAATAAAATGCTATTGTGGCAACCAGCAAAGTGGCGATATCCACCTACCTTTCCGAGATAGGAAGGGTCGCCCTTTAGCACAGAATATTTAGGCAATAGACACACTCTATTGACATTCTCTGATCACAAGGGTTATGACAAATTAACAATACCCAGGATAGGTTCAGCCAGTGCCCAGGGAGAGGATGAGGAACTGTGCCCCCCTTCCCCCCTGCTAATTAATTATCTAGAATGGGTGGGCCAAGCTGTGTTCTCTCTCTGCCCCCTTGCTCCAGGTGCCCATGTTTGGCATGGAGTGTGTACTCTGCATGTATGGCCGATCACTTGCTTCATAACAGCTGGAAGGTGGTGGAGCATGCACTGTGTTTTTTTCACCCCCTCCCCACATGACAGCATTGGGCCCAGGGCGGCTGCCCCTCCTGCCCCCCCCCCCCCTTTGTCCAAAATTAAAGTACAAGAATGATCTCTATATGTAAAACTTTTTGGATAGAGTGAAAAATAATTCATTCTTAACTGAGATAGAACTCAAGTCAATAATGTATCAACATCATTGTCAATCATTAACCCCTTGGACTCAGCGCATCTCGGCCCTTTAAGGGGTTTAGGAGGCAGGGAGGTGGGGTGGGTTTTATGATCATGTGACCACCGTGATTGGCTGTCACTGCGGTCACATGCTCAGAAAGCTTCACGTTAGCCGCCGGTAACTGTGCCGGGTGCTCTCGGCACAGCTGTTTTTGCAATATTGCATGCAAATAGGCGGCACCAAGGCCCACCCCTTGCGAGGCCCCCTATTTGCGTGCGGCCGGCGCCAAGAGGTTAAAAGCAAACGTCAAACATTTTTTATTCATTTTGGTTTGAGTAATGATGGGTCATAACCACTGTCATTTATTTGTTTGTTTTGCCATCCGTGTCCCATTCTGGAATTTTCCCTTCACTTCCTGTCCCAAAGAAAAAAAAAAAAACACAAAATGAGAGGAAATCCCTCCAAATTGAGGAAATCCCTGGTTGTCACTAGAACAAGTGTCCCTATTGGAAGATTTTCTCTCTATCACGCTTGGTGATAACAGGGAACAGGGCAAATAGAGAGGATGAATCTCCCTCTGTCAGGACCACAGATAAAAATAAAACCTGACAGGGGTTCTAATCCCTTTCTAAGGTTAAAAAAAAATATTTTGCCTTTAGTTATACTTTAAAGTGGATGTAAACCCTCTCCTATACCCAGTGAAGTGAACAGCCTCAGATGATACACAAAGATTAAACAAATCTCCCTACATACGTTTTATATGCATATCCGCTTTCTTCAGCTTGCTTTATTCTTTAGAAAGGGCACATCGTTTTTACAAATCCTGTTTCCTCTTCCGGCAGTGGGTGTGGAGTCTGGGCTTACACTGTGTGTGAGAAATGATTGGAGGAAAGGCACCCCCCCTCTACATAGGCAGAGGAACAAAGGACATGCAGAGCTGTACTGTGAATAGACAAGCTCTCTGCTTATCTATCTCTAAGCTCCATCCCCGGAAAACAAATTTTCAGCTGCTCTTATCTCATGTGTCAGAATTTGTCAGAATTGATCATGAGAATGTGTCACAACTTGTCAGAATTGATCATGCTGATAACAGAGGAATGGAGCAGCAGAAAGACACAGCACTTAGAGCTTTGGAGAGAGATAAGTAAACACTGGAGATATATGTGCTGAGGTCAGATTTTACGAATGGGGTTTACAACTATTTTAAGTTCCCTCGATATCTGAGCAGGCACAGTGGAGGCACATGCTTGTTCTTAGAGCTTGGATGGTAAAGGCTCCCGATATTCAGATGATCGGATTCAGTTGTAGATTTTTTTTTGGTGCAAATTTGCAGTTTCTAATAACGTGACCCAATTTTAAAATTTGTCCCATAGATTTGTCTTTGTCTGTCATTTTTAGTGTAGAAACATCATCACCAACTATTACCGTCATATAAGAGGTACTTGCTATATTACACAATCAAGTAAGGCAGGTTTAGTAGTATTATCAAGGCACCATATAACAAAAATTGACCTACAGAACTCATTTAGTATATACAGGATTTTTTAGGTACCCAAAAAATGAGTATTTTTTTTTTTTGGAGCCGTCGGCAGCGGCGGAGGCGATCGGATCTTCACCCTTGCTGGGCATGGAGATGAGTGAGGGGAAGATGGCCCCCCACCCGTCTCCATACCATTGCAGAGTGGAAGCGACATCAAAACGTTACTTCCGCCCATAGCTCTTAAAAGGACATTTAAAAAAAAAAATTTTTTAAAATGACAACATTTTTTTTTTATTGCATTTTAGTGTAAATATGAGATCTGAGGTCTTTTTGACCCCAGATCTCATATTTAAGAGGTCCTGTCATGCTTTTTTTCTATTACAAGGGATGTTTACATACATGTAGTAGGAATAAAAGTGACACATTTTTTTTTTTAAAAAGTGTAAAAATAAAAAATAAAAGGTAAAATAAATGAGAAAATGTTTTAAATGCGCCCCGTCCCACCGAGCTCGCGTGCAGAAGCGAACGCATACGTGAGTAGCGCCCACATATGAAAACAGTGGTCAAACCACACATGTGAGGTATCGCCGCGATCAGCAGAGTGAGAGTAATAATTCTAGCCCTAGACCTCCTCTGTAACTCAAAACATGCAACCTGTAGAATTTTTTAAACGTCACCTATGGAGATTTTTAAGGGTAAAAGTTTGTCGCCATTCCACGAGCGGGCGCAATTTTTAAGCGTGACATGTTGGGTATCAATTTACTCGGCGTAACGTTATCTTTCACAGTATAAAAAAAAAAAAATGGTCTAACTTTACTGTGGTCTTATTTTTTTCATTCAAAAAAGTGTATTTTTTTCCAAAAAAAAGTGCGCTTGCAAAACCGTTTCGCAAATACCGTGTGACAGAAAGTATTGCAACGACCGCCATTTTATTCTCTAGGGTGTTAGAAAAAAAAAATGTATAATGTTTGGGGGTTCTAAGTAATTTTCTAGCAAAATAAAAATGTTTTTAACTTGCAAACGACAAATCTCAGAAAGAGGCTCGGTCCTTAAGTGGTTAAGGTACAATAGGTGTGTGAAATAAGACACGGGGTGGATTGTTGATGTAGGGTCTGCAAAAAAAAATTGCAATTTGGGGTGGGGGGGGGGGGATTTCACATTTTTACATGAACTATTGCCGTAAAATAAAGACACAACTAGTAGTCCTCATGCACACGGACGTTTTTACAGCTGCTTTTTTGAGCTTTTTTTGCAGCTTAAAAAGGCCTGTCTATGTTAGTCTATGGCTTCATGTCCACCTAGGCGTTTTTGAGCTGCAAGTGGCATAGGCGTTTTTAAGCTGTAAAAAAAAACCAGGACCAGTGGGTTCTGAAAGACGTTTTTCAGCTGTAAAAACGCTCTAACGCTGAAAAACGCTCAAAAACGCTCAAAAACGTCATTCACCAACGTTTTTTAGCGTTTTTGATCCATTGAAAAAAAAAAAAAAAATTAAAAAAAATAAAAACGCTCAAAAACGCTAACGCGGAAAGACGCTCAAAAACGCTCAAAAACGCTAAAAAACGCTATTGCAAAAACGCTGAAAAAATCTGAAAAAAGTCACTGCAAAGATACTGGCGTTTTCATAACGTTTTTTTAACAGCCTGTGTGCATGAGGGCGTATAGGGCAAACATAACACTGGTGACCAAGGGGATCTCTCTATTTATTGCTTATACCGTTACATTTTACTATAATGTCAATAAATGCTCCTAAACTAATCAGTGCCACATCTCATCTTAATTATTCCGGCTCACTTTTTCTCGAATCAAATGATTATTTTCTATTTAAAGTTGACCTCCGGCCTCTCCTTCGATCTGGCAGAGTTGTACCGGCTCCTCTCCTGGACTGAAATGGCTTACTCTAATTTCACTGCACACTGTGAGCTTCTCACAGTGTGCATTACAAGCTGCAGCAAGTCAGGTAGAGACCGCCTAGGCATGCCCAGTCCTCCTGACTGATATCCAGCCATCAAGGTAATTTTATATTTGCATACGAGCAAGCCCACTTGGTTGCATCAGGGCCCTTGGCAGAAGCAGTGAGACGGGGTGTTGTGATGTTTTAAGGAAGCGATGTACAGCACTCGGCCTGCCCCCCCCCCCCCCCCCACCAGCCACGAACTGCCTGCATTGCAAAGAGAAGAACAGAGACCCAGTGATCATGTCACTGGGTCTAAAATAAGGTATGTTCAAAACAGAAAAATGTCATTTAATCATTTAAAGTGTTACTAAACCCAGGAGCCTGCGCGCTCTATATCTGGTCTCCCACAGAACGTGGAAATGCAATTATTTTAGTAAATGTAAAATGCTAAATACCTTTTCTCATCAGCAGTATACAGCAGTCATGTGACTTCTATCAGTGTCTGGTTAAAGCCTGTAGGAGGAGTTTTCATTCTCCTCTCACTGTCCTATGATGCTGCAGGACCCCTGACCCTCTGTCTGGACAGTGCTGATTGGACCTGTGCTGAGTATATTGATTGGTTTGCGCAAAAGTTATAGCGTCTACAAAATAGGGGATAGTTTTATGGCATTTTATTATTAATTTTTTTTTTTTTATATAATGGCGGCGATCTGCGATTTTTATCGTGACTGCGACATTGCGGCGGACACATCGGACACTTTTGACACTATTTTGGGACCATTGTCATTTATACAGCGATCAGTGCTATAAAACTGCACTGATTACTGTGTAAATGACACTGGCAGGGAATGGGGTTAAACACTAGGGGGCGATCAAGGGGTTAAGTGTGTCCTAGGGAGTGATTCTAACTGTGCGGGGGGGATGGGCTACCACTGACATGACAGCGATCACTGCTCCCGATGACAGGGGGCAGTAGATCTCTGTCATGTCAGAAGGCAGAACGGGGAAATGCCTTGTTTACATAGGCATCTCCCCATTCTGCCGCTCCGTAACATGATCGCCGGGACACCGGCGGACATCGAATCCTAATGTTTGCCAAACTCTAGTTGACTTTTTTTGACAAATATACTCAGTTTCATTTCCTCACTCTCATTTATTTGTTTCCTGGCTTCTGAAGATTGAAAAGATATGAATTTTTTTTTTTTTTTGATGTTGGCTCTAGAAGAACCAAGGGACCGTGGGCACGGTCACGCTGTACGCGCCCGCTAGCCCCGCCAATTAAAGGGGACGTACAGATACGCCCATTTGCCCACCGCTGCCATTTTGCCGACGTATATCGGCGTGCAGCGGTCGGCAAGTGGTTAAAGTGTTACTAAACCCACAACAGTAAAATCAGTCTGTATATTCAGTACAGCATGTTTGTTATACTCACTGTGGAACCTAAGGGGTTAATCCTCCACATTGTGTAAAAAGACTGTTTGATCCTGTCTTGTTCGAGCCTCCCCTTCTTATACTGTCCCCAATCCATCTCCTAAAAATACAGAGAGGTGGGGGCACTCTGCACATGCTCAGTTTGTTGTGTATTGCTAGAGGTTTTTTTTTTTTTTGTGGGAGGGTGCATTTGTTTGCTACAAGGCCAATCAGAACTGTCCAGACAGGGATTCAGAGGTCATGCAGCCTCATAGGACAGTCAGAAGAGAATGAAAACTCCTCCTATAAGCTTTAACCAGACACTGATAGAAATCGCAAGCCTGCTAAAGACTGCTGATGAGAAAAGGCATTTAGCAGTTTATATTTACTAAAATAATTGCATTTCCATGTTCTGTGTACTGTGGGAGACCCGATATAGTGAATACAGGCTCCTGGGTTTAGGAACACTTTAATGATTAGGTTTACCAATGCTAGAATTTTTTTTTGTCTGCCAGATTCACCAATGGAAGGTACAAGGTTTAGGTACACCGTGCTGCATAGCACTGTGAATCTGGTTAGGTGGAGATGTCGTTTGTAGTGATGGAGTAGTGATGGAGTAGTGATGGAGTAGTGATAGAGTAGTGATGGAGTAGTGATGGAGTAGTGATGGAGGAGTGATGGAGTAGTGATGGAGTAGTAATGGAGTAGTGATGGAGTAGTGATGGAGTAGTGATGGATTAGTGATGGAGTAGTGATGGAGTAGTGATGGAGTAGTGATGGAGTAGTGATGGATTAGTGATGGAGTAGTGATGGAGTAGTGATGGATTAGTGATGGAGTAGTGATGGAGTAGTGATGGATTAGTGATGGATTAGTGATGGAGTAGTGATGGATTAGTGATGGATTAGTGATGGAGTAGTGATGGAGTAGTGATGGATTAGTGATGGAGTAGTAATGGAGTAGTGATGGAGTAGTGATGGATTAGTGATGGAGTAGTGATGGAGTAGTGATGGATTAGTGATGGAGTAGTGATGGAGTAGTGATGGAGTAGTGATGGATTACTGATGGAGTAGTGATGGAGAAGTGATGGAGTAGTGATGGATTAGTGATGGAGTAGTGATGGAGTAGTGATGAATTAGTGATGGAGTAGTGATGGAGTAGTGATGGAGTAGTGATGGATTAGTGATGGAGTAGTGATGGATTAGTGATGGAGTAGTGATGGAGTAGTGATGGAATAGTGATGGATTAGTGATGGAGTAGTGATGGAGTAGTGATGGATTAGTGATGGATTAGTGATGGAGTAGTGATGGATTAGTGATGGATTAGTGATGGAGTAGTGATGGATTAGTGATGGATTAGTGATGGAGTAGTGATGGAGTAGTGATGGATTAGTGATGGAGTAGTGATGGAGTAGTGATGGATTAGTGATGGAGTAGTGATGGAGTAGTGATGGAGTAGTGATGGATTAGTGATGGATTAGTGATGGAGTAGTGATGGAGTAGTGATGGAGTAGTGATGGAGTAGTGATGGATTAGTGATGGAGTAGTGATGGAGTAGTGATGGATTAGTGATGGAGTAGTGATGGAGTAGTGATGGAGTAGTGATGGAGTAGTGATGGAGTAGTGATGGATTAGTGATGGAGTAGTGATGGAGTAGTGATGGAGTAGTGATGGAGTAGTGATGGATTAGTGATGGAGTAGTGATGGAGTAGTGATGGAATAGTGATGGATTAGTGATGGAGTAGTAATGGAGTAGTGATGGATTAGTGATGGAGTAGTGATGGAGTAGTGATGGATTAGTGATGGATTAGTGATGGAGTAGTGATGGAGTAGTGACGGAGTAGTGATGGAGTTTTAATGAAATAGAAATGGAATATTCTGTACAAATGGAAAGGCTTCAATGGACATCGAAGGAAGTCAAACTTCTGTTTCTTCCAAGAACGTTATCTGGAAACTAAAACGCAGTACTCAGAGATTAATATGATAAAAAAAAAGAGAGCGTCAGAAGATCACACTAGATGTAATCAAAACAATATACATATTTCCGTTCTTGATTTTATTTAATTTCATAAGAGCGTACAGTTTTTTTTTTTCATCTTTAAAAGCTCAACTAAAGCACAGCGAACCATCCAAGAGGCACCTTCGGGAACCCATATGATAAAAGGGAACAACACGACCCTAGAGCTAGCTTTGTAGTGGGCTTCAAGCTTAAATTCAAAGCTGGTCTCATCGTGGTGGCTTGAGGCAGGAGCATTTTTGAGAGATTGGTTACAGCTCCCTTGGTTCTTCCAGAGCCAACATCAAAAAAAGAAAAAAAAATTCATATCTTTTCAATCTTCAGAAGCCAGGAAACAAACAATAAATGAGAGTGAGGAAATGAAACTGAGTATATTTGTCGAAAAAAGTCAACTAGAGTTTGGCAAACATTAGTGCCCTTCACGGTTAGCCAGTAGATGAATTTAAACTACAGTTGATGGGATTGTCCCAACGTGGGTGCCATCTGCCCACTTTGTACTTTTCTACCAGCTGTTTCAAAACAAGGGATTGAAATGTTCTTCCCAGATGATATGATAGAGATGTCCCTTACAACGTAAAAGTAATAGTAAAAAAAAAAAAAAATCTAAAAGTTACGTATATGTCCAGCAGGACCTCTGGGAGAACTATTTAGAGAAGGTGACCGTGGATCAGGCTTTGTAGTGGTCTTCAAACAGAGCGTCATCGACTTGCCTCTACCAGGAATGACTACTCACTTCTCCCTTACAACCTTCAAAGCCTCAATCAAACTACAGATCTCCTACTTTTGACAAGCCTGGAAACTACCAATAAAGTGAATTAAATACAAAAAATGAGCTTATTTGCCACGAGGAAAGTCATCAACAACTTGGCTGACGTAAATGCTTTTTTTTTTCAGCTAGCCAATGGATAAGTCGAAGGGTTGCCGAAGGGTTGCCCTAAAGGGGTCACCACTGTTCCATTTAAAAAAAAAACAACACAATTTTCTTTAAACAAGTCAGCTTGGAGCGGTTGTCTAAAGAAGGTACCACGTGACTCCAAAATCAAGATTTATAATGGTCCTTGAGCTAAATTCAAAGCAAATGTCGTCTCGCAGAGAGGCTGGATAATTATTTCGAGATTCTACAGCACCTTTGTCTCTTTCAGAGTCATCTGTAGAAACCAACATATTCCTTTGCTTCTTGGAAGCCAGGCAAAAAAATAAATAAAAGGCTGGAACATTTAGAATGAATCTAGTTGTTGTAAAAAGCAATCAACTGTTGGACCCTCATAACTGCCTTTTGATGAGACTGAGTATGTGATGCCTTTGAGTACAATCATGGGGTTTTTTTTTTTATTCAACAAAGGAAGCAATAAACTACTTCCACTTTACCACAAAAGTACATTTCCATTTAAACTCGAGGTGCGTCATAGAACCAATATGAGTAGAATATACTACTTTGTGTACTTAGTGTAACTCCAGACAAACATTTATATATATATATATATAAAGTGGAGAAGAATACAAACTTTTGTTGGGATTTTATGGCCGTGTCTGAAAAATGTGTCAATGTTGCTGTTGTATTCCTGTTCCCCCTGGCTCCTGTATCTTCTAAAAGGGGCCACGGGCAGAAATTAAAATGATCTAGAAGTGTAAAAGTTTAAAAAGTGGACTAGGCAATTTTTTTTTATTTTTTTTTAATGGAATAGGAAAGTGGGGAAGAGTATGAGCTCCTGTTGGGTTTTTACTATGAGATCTCTGTTAGAGAGAGTTCCCTTTGCTTACTGTCCTGTGACAAGCATTTAACCAAGTAGGAAGCAGCATAGACAAAAATAAATATATTTTTAAAGTAGATTAGGAGAAGGCTAGACCTTTTTGTTGCCATCTGTTGCCCTCACCTCCTGTCTGTAAGGGGAAATTTCTCTAAAGCATTGGTCTTCACACTGTGGTCCACAGGCTGAATGTGGCCCTTTTGCTTGCTCTTATTTGACCCTTGAGGCACAGTTCCACTCACTGATGAGGCACTATTCCTCCAACTGATACAAGGCATTATTCCTTCCACTGACACCAATGACGGGTCACTATTCCTCCAACTGATACAAGGCATTATTCCTTCCACTGACACCAATGATGGGTCACTATTCCTCCAACTGATACAAGGCATTATTCCTTCCACTGACACCAATGACGGGTCACTATTCCTCCAACTGATACAAGGCATTATTCCTTCCACTGACACCAATGATGGGTCACTATTCCTCCAACTGATACAAGGCATTATTCCTTCCACTGACACCAATGACGGGTCACTATTCCTCCAACTGATACAAGGCATTATTCCTTCCACTGACACCAATGATGGGTCACTATTCCTCCAACTGATACAAGGCATTATTCCTTCCACTGACACCAATGACGGGTCACTATTCCTCCAACTGATACAAGGCATTATTCCTTCCACTGACACCAATGATGGGTCACTATTCCTCCAACTGATACAAGGCATTATTCCTTCCACTGACACCAATGACGGGTCACTATTCCTCCAACTGATACAAGGCATTATTCCTTCCACTGACACCAATGATGGGTCACTATTCCTCCAACTGATACAAGGCATTATTCCTTCCACTGACACCAATGACGGGTCACTATTCCTCCAACTGATACAAGGCATTATTCCTTCCACTGACACCAATGACGGGTCACTATTCCTCCAACTGATACAAGGCATTATTCCTTCCACTGACACCAATGATGGGTCACTATTCCTCCAACTGATACAAGGCATTATTCCTTCCACTGACACCAATGACGGGTCACTATTCCTCCAACTGATACAAGGCATTATTCCTTCCACTGACACCAATGATGGGGCACTATTCCTCCACTGACACCAATGACGGGGCACTATTCCTCCACTGACACCAATGACGGGGCACTATTCCTCCACTGACACCAACGACGGGTCACTATTCCTCCAACTGATACAAGGCATTATTCCTTCCACTGACACCAATGACAGGGCACTATTCCTCCACTGACACCAATGACAGGGCACTATTCCTCCACTGACACCAATGATAGGGCACTTATCCTCCAACTGATTCAAGGCATTATTCCTTCCACTGACACCAATGATAGGGCACTATTCCTCCACTGACACCAATGATAGGGTACTATTCCTTCCACTGACACCAATGATAGGGCACTATTCCTCCACTGACACCAATGATAGGGCACTATTCCTCCACTGACACCAATGATAGGGTACTATTCCTTCCACTGACACCAATGACGGGTCACTATTCCTCCAACTGATACAAGGCATTATTCCTTCCACTGACACCAATGATAGGGCACTATTCCTCCACTGACAACAATGATGGGACACTATTCCTCCACTGACACCAATGATGGGGCATTATTTCTCCACTGACACCAATGGCGGGGCACTATTCCTCCACTGACACCAAGGACGGGGCACTATTCCTCCACTGACACCAATGACGGGTCACTATTCCTCCAACTGATACAAGGCGTTATTCCTTCCACTGACACCAATGACAGGGCACTATTCCTCCACTGACACCAATGACAGGGCACTATTCCTCCACTGACACCAATGATAGGGTACTTATCCTCCAACTGATTCAAGGCATTATTCCTTCCACTGACACCAATGATAGGGCACTATTCCTCCACTGACACCAATGATAGGGTACTATTCCTTCCACTGACACCAATGATGGAGCACTATTCCTCCACTGACACCAATGACGGGTCACTATTCCTCCAACTGATACAAGGCATTATTCCTTCCACTGACACCAATGACAGGGCACTATTCCTCCACTGACACCAATGACAGGGCACTATTCCTCCACTGAAACCAATGACAGGGCACTATTCCTCCACTGACACCAATGATAGGGTACTATTGATCTTTTATTAAAAGAATCAAGCAACCAATTTTATACAAAAGTAAAAAACAAAACCATAGTACAAAACTTCAACAGAAATCCAAGGAATACACATCCATGTTCAGAATATATACAATATATACATAATCCACTACCAAAATTATTTACATAAAGCAGCAGAGAGGGCCTAAGAGGCACAACCCATCACCTATGTACGCAGCCATTTATCAAAAATTAATCCAAAAAAAAAATAATCTAGGGTGATAAGAGACAGACAGCCACACCCGGGAAAGAGACTCCTGGCAGTCAGGGAGGCTTGAAACCCCTCCACGCCTTCAACCAAGCCCCCTGACTCCGCTTGTCTCTCTCAAGTACCCGAATCTTCTCCACCTCATGCAAAATGTCATACACCACCACCTGAACAGGAAGGATTTTACGCCGAATGCAGACCTGACACCGTGCGTTCCAAGTGAAATAACGGACTACTAGGCTAACTAGAAAAAGTGTATCTAAACAAAAAACCCCACCAGTATTGAATGCTCCGTACACCCACTCAGCATAACTCAGCCTGGAGAGGAAAGGGACACCGAGGGCCCGTCCCACCTGTTTGTACACCTCTATGTTAAAAGGGCAATGAAGCAGAAAATGGTCCATAGTCTCCTCCTCACCTGCACACTCCTCCCGAGGACAGCTACGATCCACCCCACTGCGGAATTTCAAATTGCCCCTAACATAGAGTCTCCCATGGAAGCACAACCAGGCCAGATCCCTGAATTTAGGGGGTACTCTGTCCAAATTAATAAGTCTTAACCCTGCCCTCAAAACTGGGCCTGGGCAATCCCTTAAGGCCAGTGGGTCATGAAAGACTTCGCTCAAGACTCGACTCATAAGGACTTTCCTCGGAACCGATCTGAGATCTTCAGCTGACAATCGCCACTGCCGTAGTAACTTCAGGCACGGAGCGACATAGGCTGGTAGCTGACCACGATGACCCCTGAGATTCTTCACTTGGCCACCTTCTTCCCAAAGTCGTAGAAAAGGCCTAAACCAAGATCTAAATATGCCTGCCCATCCAGGAGGTTCCACTGCAAGCATATTACCAATATTAAACTTGAGAAAAAGCAGTGAAAAGAAAAGAACTGGGTTGACCATACCTAAGCCACCCTCCCTCCTGGATAGATAGGTGACATTCCTCTTGATGGGGTTCAGTCTGTTCCCCCACAACATCTGGAAGAACACACTACTGACCCTAGCATAGAGAGACACTGGCAAGATGCAGACAAAGCTGACATATAAGAAGATCGGAATCAGGTAAGTCTTAATCAGATCAACCCTTTCCCTCATAGATAACTTCCATCTCTTCCAGCTGACCACCTTAGTATTGGCAATTTCCAGTCTGCCTTCCCAGTTTTTGAGGCCATAATCGCCAGGTCCAAATTCAATGCCTAAAATCTTAATTCTTTCCTGGGGCACTGGAAAGGTGTCCGGGAGATCAAACCCCTCACCTTCCTTTCCCATCCAGAAAACTTCACTCTTTTCCTGATTGATCTTGGAGCCTGATGCTTCAGAATACCGTGATGTCAGAGAGACCACCTCCTCTGCTTCATCCGCCCCAGTGACAATCACCGACACATCGTCCGCATAGGCAACAACCCTCAAAGGCGGCTCACCCGGAAGCCCCACACAACATGCCGCTCTCTAGCCTCCTGATGAAGGGGTCGATTGCAAACACATAGAGCAGGGGACTCAGGGGACAACCCTGGCGCACCCCGGAGCCAACCTCAAAGGACTGCCCAACCCAACCATTAACAAGAGGAAAGCTCTCTGCCCCCTCATACAAGACTTTTAACCAATCGACAAAACCACCCGGCAGACCGTACTTACTAAGGAGCAACCACAGGTACTCATGGTTAACACGATCAAAAGCCTTTGCCTGATCCAATGTCAGCAAATACTTTCCCCAGCCTGCAGCCCTGCACCGCTCCAAGGCCTCCCGGACAGCTAAAACTGCTGTGAAGGTGCACCTACCCTGGACCGAACAGTGCTGATGGCGAGAAAGCAAAGACTCTGCTACTGACGATAGGCGCCAGAAAATGATCTTTGCCAGTATCTTTCTATCGACATTAAGAAGGCTGATGGGGCGCCAATTCTCAATCATCGAAGGATCTTTACCCTTTGAAAGAAGAATCACAGCTGAGTGCCTCATGGAAGAGGGAAGTACCCCCTCAGCAAGGCAACTGTTAAAAACCTCTACCAAATGTGGGGCCAGAATAGACTTAAAAGCTTTGTAAAACTCAGCCGTCAAGCCATCCGGTCCAGGTGACTTTTTGATGGCAAGCTGTTCAATTGCCCTTATCACCTCTTCAACTGTGATCTCCTCTGTCAAATTCATCAATGGGACATCTTCATCATTTAGACCTGGAGTAGAGTCCAAAAAGCTTTCCATCTTGTCACGGTCAAGCTCTTTCCTCCCAAGAAGGTCAGCATAAAAGGACCTCACGACCTCCAGAATCCCCGACCTGGACTTTGTCAAGGAACCTGTACTGTCCTTAAGGCCAACAACCGTTTTAACAGCTACACCTTGTTTGCAGTTCTGGTAAGGGTCAGGCGAGTGGTACTTCCCATAGTCCCTCTCCAGAACCAAAGAGGCATGCCGGTCATATTGACAATTCCTGAGAAGGAGTTTCACTTCGGAGATTGCCCCAGGATCTCCTCCTCTCGAGACAAGAATATCCAGCTTCCTCCGTAAACGTTGGTAGGTCATGTATTTATTAAACTGCTTTCTATTGGCTAGGCCCCTGAAGAATCCAGCGATCCTCTTTTTGGTCAGCTCCCACCACTCAGCCTTGCTGCTACAAAAGTCCAGGATGGTCACCTGTGCCTGAAAGAATTCCTCAAAGGATTGTCTAACATGTTCTTCCTTGAGTAGAGTCGAATTCAATCTCCAGATGCCCTTACCCCTCTGAGGGGCGTCTGAAGCATTCAGGACCACAGATAGCATACAGTGATCAGAGAACTCTACTGCCTGCACCACTGGGGGTGAGAAAGCAGAGGTCTCCTTCAAAAAAAACCTATCTATTCTACTCTGACTATTACCTCGATGAAAGGTGAACCCAGTGTCATCCGGGAGGTGCTTAATGTGCACATCCACAAGACCAGCATCCCTAACCATACTATTTAAAAAAACGCTATCATATCCCAGCCTGTCCTTGAAGTCCTTCCTGTCCTTGGGCCTAGTTACTGTATTAAAGTCACCTCCAAAGACCACTTGCCGGGATGTAAAAAGAAATGGCTTGATCCTTGTAAAAAGGCATTTCCTGTCCCACTTTGTGTGCGGTCCATAAACATTAATTAGGCGCAGGTCCTGCCCTCCCACAAGGACGTCTAAGACCATACATCTCCCAATCTCCACCTCAATAACCCGCCAGACAGTTACCATGCTGGTTTTAAACAACACCGCCACACCGCCGTAAGGCTCGGCCGCAAGAGACCAGTAAGATGGACCATACCTCCACTCTCTCTTGGCCATATGAATATCTGCCAAGGAGGTGAGCCTAGTCTCTTGCAAAAATAAAATTTCAGCATCTAATTGGCTGAACAAAAAGAAGGCCATAGAACGAGCTCTTACTGACTTAATGCTGGCGACATTTATTGTCACCACTTTTAACGGAGGGGGAACCGCCATTTGGGTTATTGGGTGGTTTGCTTCTTAGCTCCCCTCTGCTGCTCATCACCAGAAGCCTCTCTCTTTCTTGAGGCCGCCTCAAACTCCATTTCGGAATCAGAACTTCGCTCCGAAGAAGCTCCAGATGAAGAGATATCCCAATTAGAGGACCTATACCGGTTGGAGACAGGCACTGGAGCCTGTTCTGTCCTCACCAACTGCTTCTTCCGCTTCCCAACCTTCCTTCTCTCCTCCAGGTACTGCAGGTCAGCTTCAGAGATGCCCTCATCTCTTACTTTTTTCTGTGAAGTCTTTACAGAAGACTTCTTTACAGAGGAAGAAGCAACCTTTTTAGTACCCACTACCACTCCTGGTGGGGGGGTTGCTCCCTTTGAATCTGACTTAGGAGGGGTAGACTCCTGGGGGGTAACTGACTCGGGGGGCACAGACTTGGAAGGTTCTGACACAAGAGGAGGGGATACAGTAGGCTGGGGGGAGACAGATACAGATACAGAAGGAATACTTACAGACACATGAGGGGTGGCCACAGGAACTGGAGAGGGATCCTGAGCAGGACCAGGGGAGTGAGTCACCGCAGAGGAGGATGGTACACCAGGGGCCTCACCCTCCATCCTGTCCAGCCTTGACATGTCATCTATTACCTCCTTCTCCATATTGTGCCAGGCTTCAGGACATCTGCTGTAGGGGTGGCCAAGGCGCAGGCACAGGTTGCACCTGATCATTTCGGTGCAGTCCTTAGCCATATGACCCTGACCCCGACACACTGAACATATCAAGGCTGAACAGGAGGAACTCAAATGCCCCTTTTCTCCACAGCGGTGACACAGCTTCGGCTGACCAGGGTAAAAAACAGTCATCCTATCCCTCCCTATAAAAGCTGAGGAGGGCAGGTGACGGACAACATTCCCATCCCTGGCCAACCTGACTGTAACCGACCAACCCCCAGTCCAGATGTTACGCTCATCAAGGATTTTATTGGGCTTGGTCAAAACCTCCCCATAGTTCCTTAACCAAACCTCTAGGTCCCGGGCAGGAACACTCTCATTGGTGAGGATAATTGTGATTTTTTTTACTGTAGACCTCTGAGAAACTGCAACTGGGGCCAGACCTTCCCATTCAGGTCTTGACCTGCAACGAGCCTCATATCTCTCCCAGAACAGGTCAAGACCCTCTGGCCTGGTGAAGCTAACTGTATAATCCCGTGTCCCAGCAACATGTATAAAGGCATACAGATCATTTGCCCCAAAACCCATCTCTAAAATCAAATCCACCACTGCACGCCGTGCTGGAGGGATCGCACCACCT
Organism: Lithobates septentrionalis; assembly: GCA_037952835.1. Lineage (NCBI taxonomy): Eukaryota > Metazoa > Chordata > Amphibia > Anura > Ranidae > Lithobates > Lithobates septentrionalis. The sequence continues at coordinate 842,564 of JBBDGP010000258.1, forward strand.
TCCCATTTCAGAATAACAACATTACGTCTGGGACCCCCAGCAGAAGCCAGAGACCCAAGACCAGATCCTGGGGTGCTCAAAGTGGTAGCCTGTAGGGGAAAACCCCGCTTGGGGGCAGAGCTACCAGGAGCAGAGCGTACCACCTGAGCAAAGGTAAGTTTTTCAGGGCCAAGGCCCCACACTGAAGTCATAGCAGTCTGTACATCATTATCAACTGTCTGAACTGAACTGGCAGAATCCATAGCAGGACGATTGTCCATCACACTGATACTGGGGTGATTGTTATCAGTCACAGCAATATTCAATTTCCCATCAGGAAAGGTCACAGTTTCTGCTGCAATACCAGCTGTCTCCTGATGCTGCGCTGTAGAGTCCTCAGCAGCAGTGGGGCAAACAGCTTTGGACTCACCTAAAGAAGGGTTAATGGGCTCTGCTGACACCTGTGGTTCTTCTACAGAAATGACATTTTTTAAAAGTAACTCTTGCTGCATTGCAGCATCAGCAAGCACAACATTGCTGCACACAGGATCAGCAGCCTGATTGTCATTAGGCACATTGTCAGTGTTGAAAGGCACAAAAACAGTCTTATCCACAACATGGGACTTGGCAGTCTTTACCTTATCAGGTACATCATCAGTAATGTCCTCTTCATTAAACATTAACTGATTCCTCCGCATAGGAGACTCCATTACCTGGATGGCCCTGAGCATGCCTCCTGAGTCCTGGGAAGGCATGGGGCTGCTTACCTCTCCCTGAGGGGGCAGGGGGTCAGAACTGGGGGTCTCCTCCTCCACCTCCATCTTTGTCATTCTTCCAAACCTCCTGTCATTTCCAAACTTCTCCTTAAATGGCCCATCTCTGCCTTCCATCATGGCCACAATGGTCTCCTGATGGTCCACACGGACTTTGGCCAACTGGATCTCCGGATCCATGGATCCACGCTTCTGGCTGTGTAAGCCCTCCCGCTGCCTTCGCAGACGCTTCAGCTCCGCTCGTAGCTTGTAAAGCTTATCCCTCTCCCTATTTAGGACCTTAATCCCGGCCACCACTCGCTCCCGAATGGCTTCGGAACCTTCATCCCCACCAGGGGTAGAGAGATCAGCTTGTACAGGGGCAGGCATGTCACCCGACGGCCCAGGAGATGGCTGTGAGCTTCCAGCAGGAGAGGCCCTGCTGGACTCCATGGCTTCCCCAGAAAGGGGCCAGGAGAGCTGGGATAGATTTCCTCACCAGTCCCCTCTCACACGGATCTGCAGCAGCTCCAGAGAGACAGCCTCCTCCTGACACACCTGTGCTCCAATGATGGGTAGGGTACTATTCCTTCCACTGACACCAATGATTGGGCACTATTCCTCCACTGACACCAATGATGGGACACTTTTCCTCCGACTCACACTGATTGCTTATTAGAGCTTGATACCCTACTTGTTATGGTCCTGAAGAAGCTACGCATTATGTGAAATGCATTCACCATTGGATTGGACCTACATACCTCCACCTACATTGTATAGGTCAGTGATGATGTAACTTTGGCACCCCAGATGTTTTGGAACTACATTTCCCATGATGCTCATCTACACTTCAGAGTGCATGAGCATCACAGGAAATGTAGTTCCAAAACATCTGGGGTGCCAAGGTTCACCATCACTGGTATAGGTTATTGCATATACAGTAGGTGGTACTATTTTGGTCTGTTTGGGGTACATTTTCTTTCCAGACCCATATGTGGAGCTCTGAGGGCTGTGTTTTTTTTTTTAAAACAAATGTGTACGCATTACTGTTTTTACTATGAATTGTGAATAAAGATTTTGTCTTTTTATTTAAAAAACTGTAAGAAAAGGCCTTCTGTGCACAGGCTTAAACATGTTCCCTTACGTGCTCGCAAGAATTAGGCACTGGCTAATGCTTGCGTGGCACACGAGCCGTTGCGCATTCCCATGCGCGCCAATTCTTGCGTACATCTGTGACAGATGCTGGCGCCAAACGGGCTATTTCAACTCAACCAGTGCTAAGGATCAGTGCTGCTTTGTGTTCAGCCTCCTGTGTAACCTGTGACCCTGTGAATCTGTATCCTGCTTCCAGTTGCTGACCCGGCTTGTCTTGACCATTCTTTGAACTCCACCTGCATTGACCTTGGCTTGTCCCCTGACCTCCAACTCTGTCTACTCCATTGGCTCCTGTTTTACTGATTGGTTCCAGGCCTGGCTTGTTTCCTGACCACGCTCCTGCCTGTGCCCTGTACCCAAATCCATCTTGTCTGTATATGACAGAGCTGGCCTGACTCTGCTACTCTGCCTGCTGTCGCCAGTACCAGGTGCCTGCCTGCTTGCTGGAGTCATCTGACGACTTCTCCTGCCCAGCGTGGACACCTGCCCTGCTGCTAGCAAGACTTACAGGCACTCATGGCACTCTGTACTCCTGCGCCTCCTCTCTACACTATCAGGGGCCCAGAGTCAGGGGTGTAAGAGAGGCCTTCCTCATCATATCAGGCTCTGCTGCCAGGTACGTGATACATACTGTATAAGAGTGTTTGTTCCATGTGGGTGCCAATAAAGTCCAACATAGGTAGGATACACCCCTGCAATCTTTTTGTCCCACTTAGACCAACGATGGGACACTATTCCTCCCACTGACACCAACCATGGGGCACTGCTTCTCCCACTGACACCACTGGTGGGGTATTAATCCTACTAATTACTAATATCAATAATGGGGCACTATTCGTTCTTTTGCTGACCACTAGCGCTATAAAACATTTTTATACTCCTACTAACCAGCAAATTTAGACATTTTCTACTCCTACTTGCCACAGTCCAGCCCCTCTATAGTCTGAAGGAAAGTAAACCAGCCCTTTGTTTAAAAAAGTTTGGAGACCCCTGCTCTAAATGAATCCAGGAATCCTATTTCTCCTAGTCTTTATCCAAAACTGGAAAAATAAATTTGGCCTGGGCTTACACTTTAATGCCGTGTACACACGGGCGGACTTTTCGACCAGATTGGTCCGACGGGATGAATCCGTCGGACAATCCGACCACGTGTGAGCTTCATCAGACCTGCAGCGGACTTTTTCGGTCGAAAATCAGACGGACTTTAGATTTGAAACATGTTTCAAATCTTTCTGACGGACTCGAGTCCGGTCGAAAAATCCGCTTGTCTGTATGGAAACCGACGCTAGGGCAGCTATTGGCTACTGGCTATCAACTTCCTTATTTTAGTCCGGTCGTACGTCATCACGTACTAATCCGTCGGACTTTGGTGTGATCGTGTGTAGGCAAGCCCGTTCGTTCAAAAATCTGTCGGAAGTCCGTCGAAGCTCCGTCGGAAAGACCATCGGACCTTTGATGCCGAAAAGTCCGCCGGTGTGTACACGGCATAACCCCTCCCTATTGTGTCCAAAGTTAGAAATAAAATGTAGAAATTTGTTTGAGTTATATTTCAAGCTTCACGCAAGGCATTAATAAAGTATATATTTTTTATTGTATTGGAACTTTATATGAGGCAAAGGCCTAAAATGCCAAATACCTCCATCCCTATTCAATGGCAAAGAGAGGGGGGGGGGGGGACAAAGGTTGGGACTTTAAATGAAGCTCGTGGCTGCAAAAGAGTACAATGATTGTAAAGAAATATATAAAAACATATAAAAATATATAAAGATATATAGTTGATAAACTTAGTAACATAGGTAAAACAGTAATGCATCATGATACTAACTAGCACAGTGCAATTTGATAAGTACAGTTGATACTAAGAGGTACAGAATTGTATAAATTCAAGAATAGTAAACACAACTAAATTAATTAACATTTTAAAGTTCATATATATTCATGCACATGTAGGGATGGTACAATTATATAAAAGATAGTTAATGACATTGATTATTGGCATGGTATTCATGCAAGGCAAATATAATCTGAATAGCTCCATTGCAAGGTAGGAGAATGTTTAGAATGATTTTCTACAGCTTGATCAGTCAGTGGAAGTGGAAGCCAGCACTGAAACCATCTACATTCCTTTCCTCATTGAAAGCCAAACAATGAGCAAAACAAAGAAAAAAAAATAACACTATATTTGTCTTATGAGGACGTCAACAATGACTTGGCTGGGATCACCGTCTTTCTCGTCTGACCAATAGAAGGGTTTGAGCACCGTTGACGGGTTGTCCAGAAGTGGTCACCTTGGGCCTCTTTTCCACTATCTCACCAGCTGTTCCAAACACAAGGGACTGAAACAGCCTACCCTGACATTACGATGGAGGAGTTAATGCCGTTGCCTTACGTCTGTTCAAGCTTAAAATAGGTCCGTGGAGAATACTTCCATCCAAGACTTCCATTTTCGCGCCCGGACATTGGCCAAATTTCAGTTCACGAGCCGCAGAAAGCCCATACAATACCAAATGGTCACTAGAGGTATACTCCCAAATTACATTATGTATTCTCTACTTTTTCCTGGATGGACTCCCAGAACCTTTAAAATATTCAGCTTTCCTAAACAATAACAGAATTTAAGCCTATGCAGGATATGGACTTAAAATAATCCCGGCGGTGTTGGCGGAATTCAGATCAATGTCCAATGTTTTTCTCTCTTTTTTTTTTTTCAAAAGGAGAAAATCTTACAACCACTTAAGTTATTCTATATTTCATGAGTCGAGCTGAAGTTTTCCCATTGAGCCGCTAACACGTATGGAAAGGCTAAGCCAAATGTAGCGTTGAAGTCATCTAAGGGACTCCCCCTCGGGTGTCAAGGAATTGCATTTACAACTGCCCCCCGCCTGCCTTGTCACATAAAAAGTGACATGTTTTTTTCACTTCCACATTTCGGGTGTGAATTAAATCCTTGCTGTCCTTTCTGTTCTCAAGGAGAAAGCCTGGTACGGCCATCAAAAGGACTGCCTAATTTGGCGCTACAAGCTCAGCGAGAGATTTCAGCACAAAGCTGCACGAGGTGTTAGTGTCACGCGTAAAATAAAAGGAGAACATGCTAATAAAGCCCCATGGCAAGAAGGAGGCTAAGGCAAGGCCAACTGATGTGCTCGAAGCCTAAAGGGTATGTCAAGGCAAAAATGAAAAAAATATAGCTTATTTTGTACTTCTCTGCAATACATGTACATTTCCCCATGTTTTATTTCTTTAAACATGCTGCAAGTACAGAAAATTAACAGTTCATGTGCCATAAATATAGTATGTTCCTACCTTTCTCTTTGGCTCTTAATTCCAAAGCAGGTGGTATCAGCCCTGCCTGCTTCATTTCTGGTGCGTTACAAAGAACACAGACCTCTCGTCCTCTCCCTCCCCCATCCTCAACTTCATATCCCCTCCTTGGGCACATGCAAAGAACACAAGAATTTAATTATACTTGTACAACTATCATACTTACTGTCTCAGATTTACCAGAACATTCCAGCCTTTTAGTTGGTTGTCCTATAGCGGGCTATGTCCGGGGCTGTGTCCCAGGATCATTGCACGTGGCTTGCTAAGGGCTATTGTGCAGTAGCACTGAGTTGGTGCTCAGTTTTCCTGCTGTTGAATTGGTCAGTGTGTAAAGAGGATGGGACAATGTGCATTCTGGGACTGAGTGGAAGTGACCCTGCATCAGCCATAAGTGTCGCTAGCATTGGGCACCTGGGAGAACCCACAGGAGATGAACGCTAATAACTCTAGTTTTATTTATCCGTGTCCTAGGATTACAGTGCAAGGCTTGCTGAGGGTTACTTTGCAGTAACTCTTAATCAGTGTTCAGAGTTTCTTCTGTTGGATTGATCAGTGCTGGAGAATTATGGCACACAGTGCCTTCTGGGACTGAGTGGATGTGACCCTACATCTGTCATTGTATTGCTAGCATTGAGCAACTGGAGCACCCCAGCAGAGATGGTCACTCTTTTGCTATACTCTCCTTTTCAGTATTTTTTTTTTTTTTCCACAAAGCTGAACTCCATGCAAACAGCCAAAAAGAAATGCCAGACAGTGTGGTCAATGACCTCACTTTTATCTGTTGCACTTACACAAATAAGTTTGGTTTCTCTCAAGCCATGAAGTTTGGTCATCAACCAAACCCATTCCTTTGACAAAGAGGTAAATATAAGAGTGAATATCTAATGTTATAACATAGAAAAAGTAATGCCAAGGAATGGAAGCACCCCAAATTTGAGTGAATATGCAGGTCTCTGAGGTTGGCAAGAATGGAGTCAAGAACTACTGCAGCAAGACTTCGCCAATGGAGTCCTCAATGAATGACCCTATTCTTTGGCCCAAGGGTTGGTTTGGTATAGTTCTGTAGGGAGTCACTATGTGTCTCCAAACCCCATGGTGTTATTGTTAGATCCCAGTGTAAGGTCCCTTTCATGGGTCACTCCTCCTGTATGACTACTGGACAGTAGGCACTGCTACGCCCGGATATATAAGGATTGGGCTTTGGGTAGTGAGGGTCTGTGCGGTAGATGCCCTCTGGTGTTATGAAGAGTATTGAGAACACATTTTCTTCTGAGCCTAGCAATGGACTTCCCTGTAGCCCTGGATAGCCTTAAGTGGGCATTCCTCTCCAGAGGAATGTGGAAACTGCCTTAAGTAAGACCATTTCTTTTCAACCCCTCTTTTGATAGAAGGACTGGGACACTTTCAATTATATGGAGGCAAAGGTCTCTTCCCCAAAAGACCTTTTGTAACTGTTCCATTAAGCATGTGCTGACTTCACTCAGAATGACTAATGTTATGTTAACCATTACTACATGACCATTACTACATGAAGTTGGCACCATTATAGAGGAACTGTTTAGGTAGGGAATTACTCTTGGGCATAGACTTGTGTCTAGGGACAGAGCTTAAAGTGGTGTTCCGGCCGAAATTACACTTTTTAAATAAAAATAGCCCTATAATATTGTATTGTAATGTATTCTAGTAAAGTTAGTCTGTAAACTAAGGTCTGTTTTGTTAGTTTATAGCATTAGTTTGTTATTTTATAAACTTACAGCAGGCCGTGGTCATCTTAAGTGTGGGCATCTGAAGCCAGACTGTATTTCTTCCTGGATCTCATCCTTGCAGATCTCGCACATGCTCAGTGCAGCACAAGCAGTGTAATAGGTTTCAGGTCAGGTTTCCATAACAATGGCAGTGTCAAAGGAAGTTGCTGCCCCTTCCCAGAAGGCATTGCAAACAGGAAATGATGCGATGGGCCACGGCCAGGGAGGAGGAAGTGAAAAATGAATACAGCAGATTTACAGTAGGTGCTGAGAAAAAAAAAAAAAAAAATATGCAATTCGTTTACAGTGCACAGTTTAGTGAGGGATGCTGAAGAGTTGTAAAAGTGGGTGGAACTCCACTTTAAGGAAGGTGGTGCTGAATTCTAGTCAGGCCAAGCTGGACCTCCCATGGGTGAAGTAAGTGTGTTTTAGCCACAATAGTCAAACAGTCAATAGGTTACACCAACCAAATAATAGAAAAAGTTAACTGCCTGTGTGTGTAACTGCTACACAACACAAAGACATATAAGACTAAAGAAGGTCACTCAATCCCACCAGGTCACCCCAATAGCTGAAGTATCACTTCTAGATGGAGCTGCCCTTTAAATACATATTTACTTGGTGCTGGAAACCAATATGTGCAACAACAGCCAAACATTTTCGTAGCAGAACGCCTGAAATGCAGTAACTTTGCTAAGTAGTTTATGCGTTTAACTTTTCACCTTTGGGAACTTCTGCCATAGAGCGGAGTCGGTCTGATTAGCGCAGTCCTCCTTTAGCCTGTTTGCACAAGCACAAGTCTTGTCGAATTATTGCTAAGTGAAAACTAATTAGCAAGCAGTGGCCAACACAGATCTAGCTGTGGGCCCGGAGAGGAGGCTGTCTGCTTTTCAGACTAAACACTGCGACCCCACTAGGCTGATCCCTTCGGGAGCTTCTCAGCCTTGGTCTGTCGACACACATCCCGTTGTTCCTAATTAACCTCTAGAGCACTTTTCTCGTTTCTGTTTATTTTTTTCCCATTATTGCAGTTGGCGTTTCCCCTTCCCTTTGTTACTCAAACATGCACACGTTTCAGGCAACAAGAGGATAATGCTATCAAAGTAGGACACATTTAAAGAGGATCTGTCACTTTGGATAGGTTTGTATACCAGACTTGCCCAAAAAAAAAAAATCTACCATTTTCACAGCTAGCTAACGCTTTCTTATAAAAAAAGAAACTTGGCTTTTAGCTTAGGGTTTGGCCTGCAGAAGGGTAAGTACACATGGGCAGGGTTTTTTAATCTTAGCTTAAATGCAAGCATTAAGAGCATTACGCACTGCAAGAATTTGCAAAGGATTTAAAAGGCGCCAAGCAGCTTTCTGGAGGCTGACTTGAAAAAAGTGTTGAAAAGTAACTAGCCTGGTTCCTTTATGCTCTTCAATTGGAAAAGATGTATAGTTGCTGATTATATGTACATAGCTGTTGGTGGTCACATACAGTATATAGTTGGTGGTTACATGCACATGGGGTTGGTGGTCATGTATATAGCTGGTGGTATATGTACATAGGGGTTGGTGGTCACATATATAGTTGGTTACAGGTACATAGGGGTTGGTGGTCACATGTATAGTTAGTGGTTACATGCACATAGGGGTTGGTGGTCATGTATATAGCTGGTGGTTATATGTACATAGGGATTGGTGGTCACATATATAGTTGGTGGTTACAGGTACATAGGGGTTGGTGGCCACATGTATAGATGGTGGTTACGTGTATATAGAGGTTGGTGGTTACATATATACAGGGGATGGTGGTTACATGTATGTAAATAGGGGTTGGTGGTCACACTTATAGTTAGTGTTTACATGCACATAGGGGTTGGTGGTCATGTGTATAGCTGGTGGTTATATGTACATTGGGGTTGGTGGCCACATATATAGGTGGTGGTTACGTGTATATAGGGGTTGGTGGTTACATATATACAGGGGATGGTGGTTACATGTATATAAATAGGGGTTGGTGGTCACATTTATAGTTAGTGGTTACATGCACATAGGGGTTGGTGGTCATGTATATAGCTAGTGGTTATATGTACATAGTGGTTGGTGGTCACATATATAGTTGGTGGTTACAGGTACAAAGGGGTTGGTGGCCTCATATATGGATGGTGGTTATGTGTATATCGGGGTTGGTGGTTAAATATATACAGGGGAAGGTGGTTACATGTATGTAAATAGGGGTTGGTGGTCACATGTATAGTTAGTGGTTGCATGCACATAGGGGTTGGTGGTCATGTATATAGCTGGTGGTTATATGTGCAAAGCGGTTGGTGGTCACATATATAGTTTATGGTTACATGTACATAAGGGTTGGTGGTTACATGTACATAGGGCTGGGGGTAAAAAATATATAGTTGATGGTTACAACTGGATGGACTTTTTTTTTAAACTAGACTAACTATGTAACATGCACATATGGGTTGGTGATCACATATATAGTTGGTGGTTACGTATACATAGGGGTTGGTGATCACATGTATAGTTGCTGGTTACATATACATAGGATTTGGCGATCACATATATATTTGCTGGTTACATGTACATAGGGGTAAGTGGTCACATATATAGTTGATGGTTACGTGTACATAAGGGTTAGTGGTCACATATATAGTTGATGGTTACGTGTACATAAGAGTGGGGGTGAAATAAAATATAGTTGATGGTTACACATACATAGAGGTTGGTGGTTCCATGTATAGTTGATGGTTACATGTACATAATGGTTGGTGGTCTGGTCATATATACAGTTGGTGGTTATATAGGGGTTGGTGGTCACATATATAGTTGGTGGTGGTTACATGTACATAGAGGTTTATAAATCTGTTTATAAAATAGAATAATATGTTACTAATAATATTACGATCACGTAAAAACAAACCTCTTTTTCCTGTAGCAGCAGGAAAAGTGAGCCTTAACATGCACTTCATTGGGAAGTTGCTCTACCCCCTGGCAGCGGGAAGTTGCTCTACCCCCTGGCAGCGGGAAGTTGCTCTACCCCCTGGCAGCGGGAAGTTGCTCTACTTTTACTGGCAAGGGGAAAAGGTTAAACTCAAAATTGTGCATCCACCATAAACACGGTATGATGTTGCTTCAGAGTACATGGTGGCATCCATATTTGCTCATTACATATGCAGACTATGCTTCCTCCTTAATAATAAACCACAGTTATTGTTTTTTCCTCCTTCCCTCCGTCAGTGCTGTCCTATCATATTGCTTGTAAGTCACTCACTAGGAGTGACATACAGAACAGTGCAGAGAACCTATGAATTAGGTAAGTATTCAAAAAAAAAAAAAAAAAAAACTAGCAAAAAACCTCTTGGATAAGCTTCCCAACGCTGGCTCAAACTCTATACTAACTGAAAATCTTGCATTGATTTCCCCTTTAAATCATCTGCTCAGCTTTTTTATTTCAGTGTTTTCCCAGCAGGATATCTTGAGCCATGTGTGGAATAAAAAATATAATAAGTGTAATTGACTTTAGCCTACACCTGCTCATAAATAAATGTATAAGTGGGGAAATAGGCGCACGGTTTAAGCAGAGCGGGCTCCGCGGATTACACCAGGGTCTGAATTAACCTCCGTGCTGGAAAAAACAAGATCATTCCCTTTTATTGTTCAACCTTTCCATTTCCTTTAACCCCTCACGCAACAGACTCTTAGTGCTGGGCCCTACACAGTGCAATCTGCAGGGCCATATCACATTAGTGTGTCATGGCACTATAAAGCACCCAATTACTACAACTCATGACAATGCACCTTCTCTCCAGAACTGGTCCCCTCAATTCTTTTCTGCCACTAGATGTCCTCAGTCTTCCAGATTGAATGACGCTGGGCATGGCGAGGACATCCTGTGCATGTAGGGCGTCGTGGACACACCCCCTTAATGTAGAAAGTCACGTCAACTCAACCTTTTGCTTCATTGAGAACTGCCCACCACTGGAGAAGATCCATAGAGGACCCTACATGTCAAGTGACTCTTATGCTGGCCATAAATAGGGCAATTTTTAGAAAATTAACTACTCTTAATAAGGCAGAGAGTGGCACTGATGTGACTCTTTACTTCATCAAGATCTACCCACCATTGAAGAAGACTCAAAGAAAACCCTGCATGTCATGTGACCAGTCTGTCAACATCGGGGGGGGGGGGTTTAGGGGGGTGGAGTTGGGCTTTAAAGCGATATTAAACCCCAAACCAAAAATGTAATATATTGAAGACGTAAGAAGAAGGAGAATGAAAAAAGAAACACTCCAAGGAACAGCCCAGATGTAAAGGATAGTAAAAGTGGCTTCAGCCTGACTCCTCCCAAACCATGCTCCTCCAACGAGTTTCGCCCAGTCCACAGGGCTTAGTCATTGGAGTCGGGATATGATGGAGCTGATGGAAATGTCTTTTTTTGCACTGTAGTTATTTTGGAGTGCCCTTCTACATGCCCAACTTGTATTCAACTGGAGTTCATTTGCTTGTTCTTTTCAACCTGATCGCAGTGACTTATGATGCATAAATTCCATCAGCTACTTCATATCCCCACCCCTATGACTAAGCCCTGGGAGGTACAAAATAAGGCAGCGGGTGGGGCCTGGAAGGAGTCAGGCTGAAGCTACTTGTACTCTACTTTTCCCCTTGGGCTGTTCCTTGCAGTGCAGTGTTTTATTCTACTTCTTCCTACGTATGCACACAGAGCCGGGACAGGCTCTCTTAACGCCGGCACCTACAACCAATGTGAGTCAACGGAGTATCACAGGACCACTGTCTATATGGTTCTTGGTAATGCAACCTACCAATCATTAGATGTGGTGGCTGCATTAGTTTTATATTTTTTTAGGCTTTTTTTCCCCTTTGTTTTCTCCCAATCGCTAGCATGAATGAGCCCTTGGCCTCTTCTCTGGGCTGAATGGTCCACGATGGTGCAGATTTGATGGCATCAATGTCCTTTTCCGAACCATTACACGGTGAATGCAGGTTGCACGGCGATGACCCCTAAAGGGAACGGGTCAGAAAATTTTTGTTATAAAATCTAGTAGTACACTACATTGGCAGAACTATTGGGACGCCTGCCTTTATACAGATGAACTTTAATGGAATCCCAGTCTTAGTCCGTAGTGTTCAATATTGAGTTGGCACACCCTTTGCAGCTATCACAGCTTCAACTCTTTTTCGGAAGGCTGTCCACAAGGTTTAGGAGTTATGTTGGATGAGAAAGCCTGGCTCGCAGTCTTGACTCTAATTCATCCCAAAGATTGACTTGAGGTCAGGCCAGTCAAGTTCCAGTCAAGTTCCTCCACTTCAAACACGCTCATTTGTGTCTTTATGGACCTTGTGAACCAGTGCGCAGTCATGTTGGAACAGGAAGGGGCCATCCCCAAATTGTTCCCACAAAGTTGGGAGCATGAAATTGTCAAAAATGTCTTGGTATGCTGACGCCTTAAGAGTTCCCTTCACTCGAATTAAGGGGCCAAGCCCAACCCCTGAAAAACAACCCCACACCATAATCCCCCCTCCACCAAATGATTTGGACCAGTGCACAAAGCAAGGTCCATAAAGACATGGATGAGCACTGCAAAATATAAAGTGCAGCTCTAAATTAAACTGAAAATATGAATGACACAATGCCTATCAGCATGTGAAAATAAAGTACAATGCGCAATGATCAATATGCAATATCACTATAACTAATATGCAACATTGAATAATAATGAAATTAATAAAATCTACGTACAACTAACACAATGCAGTATAGCATATACCATACTATAATGTGTGCAAATGTGCAATAAACAAATGTGCAAATTGTGCAATATGGAATAAAGTGAACAAAAAAATTTCATATGTGACTGATATACAAATGTAAAAAAATCTGATAAAAAAGAGAGAAACGTTCTTGTTAACTAATGCTCAGTGAAGGAGATCCCATTAGTATTCAGTGGAGGAGAACCCACAAGAAGTGGACAGTGTTGGTCAGATGTTTGGCAGAGTGTCACCCATCACCATAGTTAAGATAAAAGGCTTACCAGAAAGCCAGCGACCACCCTTACTCGGGGGGGTCACAAAGCGCTTGTTTGGATTCAAAGGTCCACTGGAAGGATGTCCAAGCATCTCTCATCAGAAGCCTCTATGTACACCGGACGGTAAACATCAGACAGCCTCAGCAACAGGGTGTGTTTAATATGTAAAGAGACAAAAGACTCAGGATAGTGTAGTATTGTCCCTTAGGCAGTTTATTGGCAATGCTGCAGTGCTGCATACAAATGTTTCAAGCTGTGCCCCCAGTTTGAAACTTTGTATGCAGCACTGCAGCATTGCCAATAAACAAGCCAAAACAGTTCCTTGTAAATTACAAATCCATGGAAGTGATCGCACATACGCAGAGCGGGTGAGCGTGGCGTCCCGACGATTGTTTCGTCAAAGGTGACGTCATCAGGGGTATGGATGAGCACGTTTGGGGTGGAGGGACCTGACTGGCCTGACCTCAACCCGATAGAACACCCTTGGGATGAATTTGAGCGGAGACTGCAAGCCAGGCCTGCTCGTGAAACATCAGTGCCTGACCTCATAAATGAGCTTCTGAAAGAATAGTCAAACATTCCCATAGACACACTCTAAACTTTGTGGACAGCCTTCCCAGAAGAGTTGAAGCTGTCATAGCTGCAATATTGAACGCTACGGACTAAGACTGGGATGCCATTAAAGTTCATGTGCGTGTAAAGGCAGCCGTCCCAATACTTTTGACAATATAGCGTATATACCCACCTACTGGGCTAAATGACACTGGGCCAGAAATCTGGGGACATCTTGTGGTGGAGGAGAGGTACTACAGAGGATAACTATGGATTAAAGGTCAGCATTGCAGCCAGAGTGTGAGTACATTTTTGACAATAAAATTTTAATGAATAAAAAAAAAAAAAAAATTCTATAAATACACCCATAAGTGGTTATTGATACTCTTGTAGTATCCTCGAAATGTTAGAGGCCCTGAGTTATAACTGCAGGATGGACTCTCTGTTCTGCAGCCCCTTCAACCCTGCCGAGACACAACGAGCGGCCGAGAGCTCACAGCAACTCCTGGCACTCTCAGACCTTTTCGCGGAAGGGTTTTAAATGAAGCCAGATAATCCGTGAGAGCAAGGTGAGCAAAGATAGCACAAGACTGACACAAGTGTCATTTTCAAAGCCCATCTGTTTTCACCTGGCAGATCAGCACCGCTGGGAGCTTGCTCTCTCCGTAAGCTGCTTTGAAAGTTGAGCAGGAACTGCAGCAGAGCAAAGATTTAGCTGCCATCTCCCTGGTGGCTGCTGGACTAGAAGCAAAAAAAATGGGAAAGTGTTGGCGTTTTAACCCCTGAGCTGCTGGAAGGATCTCACTGCCCACCCTCCCGGGATCTCACTGCACACCCTCCCGGGATCTCACTGCACACCCTCCCGGGACTAAACCCACCCATTCATGTAGACTTTATGGTTAATAGAGCTACACCGCAGTATCCGAGCAAGAGAAATAGAAAATAAATACAATTTGTATACACCGTACATAACGCATTTTATTGTATCAAAGCCTGTTATGATTTTAGGAAAATGTCCGTCCTGCTATTTTATCCTATTGAGCAGTGATCTCCAAACTGCAGCCAGTGGGCCTGGATGTGGTCCCTTGCTTGCCTTTATCCAGCCCTTGGGGTACTATTCGTTTCACTGACTACAAAATGAGTCATTATTCCTTCCAATGACACCAACAATGGGGCACTATTACACCCATTGACACCAACAATGGGGTACAGTTTCTTCCACTGACACCAATGATGAGGTTCTTTTCCTTCTACTGACACTAACAATGGGGCATTATCTCTTAAACTGATACCAACGATGAGGCACTAGTCCTTCCACTGACACAAACAATTTGGTAATATTCCTTCCACTGACACCAACAATGGGGCACTATTCTTTCCATGACACCAACAATGGGGCACTATTCCTTCCACTGACACCAACGATGGGACACTATTCTCTCCACTGACACCAACAATCGGGCCTTATTCCTTCCACTGACACCAACACTGGGGCACTGTACTGTTCCTTCCACTGACACCAATGATGAGGTACAATTCCTCCCACTCTCGCCAACGATGGGGCAGGATTCCTCCCACTGACACCAATGATGAGGTGCTATTCCTTCTACTGACACCAACAATGGGGCATTATCTCTTAAACTGATACCAACGACGAGGCACTAGTCCTTCCACTGACGCAAACAATTTGGTAATATTCCCTCCACTGACACCAACAATGGGGCACTATTCCTTCCATGACACCAACAATGGGGCACTATTCCTTCTACTGACACCAATGATGGGAGCCTATTCTCTCCACTGACACCAACAATCGGGCCTTATTCCTTCCACTGACATAAACACTGGGGCACTGTACTGTTCCTTCCACTGACACCAATGATGGGGTACAATTCCTCCCACTTCTCCCACTCTCGCCAACGATGGGGCAGGATTCCTCCCATTGACACCAATGATGGGGTACTATTACACCCATTAACACCAACAATGGAGCACTATTCCTTTCCATTGGCACCAACAATGGAACACTATTGCTCCCATTGGCACCAACAATGGAGCACTATTCCTTCCATTGGCACCAACAATGGAGCACTATTCCTTCCATTGGCACCAACAATGGAGCACTATTCCTTCCATTGGCACCAACAATGGAGCACTATTCCTTCCACTAATACCAATAATAGGGCACTATTCTTCCTCCTACTGACCACAGGCACTATCTAATTTATTAGAGATCACCGCTATTACTGGCTGGACCAAGAACCAAAACAGCTGCTTTATGGGGGGACAGACTTATGATCTCCCTCCTGTTAATAACATACAGTAACAATTCTCATTTTTTGTGGCCAGCAAAATACCGACCAAGTAGTATCTCTACTACACAAATCCTTCAGCAGGTTGGTAACTAGGCTGGGCATCTGAATTTGCTAAAGCAACTCATAGCAACCAATGACTGTGAACCCGCCCTGGTAAAATGATGGCTCTGTTTCGATTTGGTTGCTATGGGAACACCTGATCCTGCTGAATCCTGGTAACACAAATAGCAACCATTGACTTTCAACCTACCCCAGTGAAATGGGGGATCTAATGTGACTATGGGAACACCTGAATTTGACCAACCCTGGCATTACAAAGAGCAAGAAAATAGTCCTGGACGGTCGCACACCAATACAACACCTTTATTTCTAGATTAAAAACGCTTACACGTTTCACACCGTGGGTTGGTGCTCAGTCAGAGCTATGGCTAAGCTCCAGCCCACTTTGTGAAACACGTAAGCTGTTTGCCCCTTCCTCTGAACAGTATGGACTGACTGTTTTTGGATTTTTAATCTAGAAATAAAGGTGTTATATCTGTGTGCGGCCGTCCTGAACTATTTTCTTGCTGTTTGATTCGCTGCAGAGCCTGCACCTGTGTGCCTCACTAGGGCGTGTATTCTATGGAACTCTTGTCTGGGAGCGGCAACCTTCTCTCTTCTTTTGTCTAAAATCTGGACTAACCCTGGCATTACGCAAAGCAACCAATGTCTTTGAACCTGCTCCAGTAAAATAGTGGCCCTATTGTGATCCAGTTGCTATGGGAACACCTACATTTGCTGAACTCTGGTGTTACTCATAGCAACCAATGGCTTTTACCCTGCCTTGGTAAAATGGTGCCTCTATTTTGACTCGGTTGCTATGAGGACCTGAACCCTAAATTTACTCATAGCCACCAATGACTTTTAAGCTGGCCCGGTAAAATGGTGCCTCTGTTTTGACTCGGTTTCTATGCAGACACGTGAATACTGGTGTTACCCATAGCAACAAATGACTATCAACCTGCCTCAGTAAATGGTGCCTCTATTTTGACTCTGTTGCTATGGAGACACCTGATTTTGGGTGTTACTCAAAGCAACGGCTTTCTTTTACCTGTCCCAGGAATGGTGCCTCGATTTTGACTTGGTTGCTATGAGGACCTGAGCACTAAATTTACTCATAGCCACCAATGACTTTTAAGCTGGCCCGGTAAAATGGTGCTTCTATTTTGACTCGGTTGCTATGGAGACACCTCACTCCTGGTGTTACCAATAGCAACCAATGACTTTTAACATGCCCTGGTAAAATGATGCCTCTGACTCGGTTGCTATGGAGACCCCTGAAAACTGGTGTTACTCATAGCAACAACTGACTTTCAACCTGCCTCAGTAAACGGTGTCTCTATTTTGGCTCTGTTGCTATGGAGACACCTGATTTCGGGTATTACTCAAAGCAACAAATGATTTCTAACTTGTCCCGGTAATGGTGCCTCTATTTTGACTCGGTTGCTATGGAGACACCTGAATCCTGTGTTACCCATAGCAACCAATTACTTTTAAGCTGCCCCGGTAATATGCCGAGTCAAATGTGGCCCAGCTGCTATGGGAACACCTGAATTTGCCAAACCCCAGCATTACGCAAAGCAGTCGATGGCTTTAAACTTGCCCCAGTAAAATGGCGGCTCTATTGTGGCTCAGTTACTATGGGAACCTTTAATTTGCCGAACTCCAGTGTTACACATAGCAACCAATGACTTTTTTTGTTTTTTGGGCGTATCAGATATTAAAGTGATAAGAACAGATACTACACTAGATCTTAGCCAAAAGGCCGAGAGGCGACCAATGACCTTTAACTTGCCTTGGTAATGTCGTCTCTATTGTGACTCAGTTGCTATGGAAACACTTGAATTTGCCACACCCTGAGGTTACACATAGCAACCGATGAACGTGCCCTTGCCCCGGTAAAATGGCGGCTCTATTGCGACTCAGTTGCCATGGGAACACAGGCACTTCCTTTATATAACCAAAGCTCAATGGTTCTCATCCAGCCGGGGGCCTTGACTACATGGGGAGACGTGTGATGAAATTATGAGCTGTAATAATATAAGTTCTGTTCGCGTTCTGTCAGAGCGTTGACTGCTAAATCCTTGACACTTTACTCCCTGACAGAATGCCGTGCCGGATTGAAGAATTAGAACTCTGACATCAATCTGTATGACTCCCGACCGCCTCCCCGCATCGCTCCGCGACTCCAGCTGCTGCCGAACACCAGCAAATCATCGTCAAGGGCAGATATTGTAGTGCGAGGAAATCAGCGTCCGTATTTCATACACAAAATATGCTTTATGATCGGACGGCTCTTTTTTTTACCCCCCCCCCCCCCAGGGCATCATTCTCACCGGCACTGACAAACCTGCGTTTATAGGATTCTAAATAGTAAAATTCACACTATGCGTTTATCGGCATCATGGCGTATTCTCCAGTACAGCGCACTTGCGTAGATCGGTACATGCGTACAGACGTAAGTTATGCATTCGGAAACTCGCACCTTCGTGCGTCGGCCGCATGTAACCATTTTTCTTTCATTCCAATGAATGACTACAGATGTACGCATGTAGGCGTCTATGCCCATTTATGCTCATACACGCGTAAAATATGCAGATCTGTGCGGCCCTGAATGCCGCTGTGTCCTACTTTTTGAGCTTATTCACACGGGCATATGCGGATTTTCTGCACAGAATGCAGGTCCTTGAGAATGTGCGTCCTTGCTGGCAGTTCTATCAGAAGATCCTGAGTAAAATACGCCCCTAAAGGATCAGTCCTTGTTGCAGACCCTCTCTTTGCGACTTTTTAGGATGCTATGTTGTTGTGTGATCACCAAAGTGTTTAACCACTTCAGCCCTGGAAGGCTTTACCCGCGTCCTGACCGGGCCATTTTTTGCGATACGGCACTGCGTCTCTTTAACTAACAATTGCGCAGTCGTGCGACGCTGTACCCAAACAAAATGTATGTCTTTTTTTTTTGGTGGTATTTGATCACCTCTGTGGTTTTTATTTTATGCACTATAAACAAAAAAGAGAAACAATTTTGAAAGATAACCTAATTTTTTTTACTTTCTGCTATAAAACAAACCCCCCCCCCCCCCCCAAAAAAAAATGTAAAAAAAAAAATGTATTTATCAGTTTAGCCCAATTTGTATTGTGCTACATATTTTTGCTAAAAAAAAAAGAAAAGAATTTTGTTTGTTTTGCGCAAAAGTTATATCATCTACAAAATAGGGGAGAGATTTAGGGACTTTTAATTTTTTTAATTTTTTTTTACTGGTAATGGCGGCAATCTGCGATTTTTAGCGAGACTGCGACATTTTGCGGCGGACAAATCTGACTCTAAGTTACACTTTTTGGGGCCCAGTGACACCAATACAGTGATCTGTGGTACAAAAAATGCACTGATCAATGTATAAATTACACTGTCAGGGAAGGGGTAAACACTAGGGGGCGATCAAGGGGTTAATTGTGTTCCCTGGGTGTGTTCTAACTGTGCGGGCGCTGGGCTTACTGGGTCAACACAGATATCATTGTTCCTGATCACTAGGAACAGCAGATCTCAATATTGTCCCCTGTCAGAATGGGGATCTGCCTTGTTTTCATAGGCAGATCCCCATCCTGCCTCTCTGTTCCGTGGCACGCCCACACTATCACATGCACAGACCCAATGGCGGCTGGTGTAGAAAAAATTTTTTGGGGAGGGGGAGGCAAACAGTATGCCACCCCCCCCCCCCAGTTGATCGGTCCGGAGCACTTACCCCATCACCGGCGACTTCCCCCTGCTTAGCGGCGGCGGCAGCCTCCCATTCTCCTTCTCTTCGTCAATGGTGGCTTCCCGTTCTCCTGCTCTCCGTCATTGGCGGCCTCCCGTTCTCCGTCATTGGTGGCTTCCCGTTCTCCTGCTCTCCGTCAATGGTGGCTTCCCATTCTCCTGCTCTCTGTAATTGGCGGCCTCCCATTCTCCGTCATTGGTGGCTTCCCGTTCTCCTGCTCTCCGTCAATGGTGGCTTCCCGTTCTCCTGCTCTCCGTTAATGGTGGCTTCCCATTCTCCTGCTCTCTATCACTGGTGGCTTCCCGTTCTCCTGCTCTCGGTCATTGGCGGCCTCCCGTTCTCCTGCTCACTGTAATTGGTGGCTTCCCGTTCTCCTGCTCTCCGTCATTGGTGGCTTCCCGTTCTCCTGCTCTCCACGGCGGCGGCGGCGGCTTCCGTTTCCTCCCCCCTCCTAGGGGGCCAATCGGGAGTCCTTTCTTTTTGGCCAATCGGAAAACAGGTCTCACACCCGTTTCTGATTGGCCGGATTAAGGACCAGTGTTTCCACAGCGAATATTCATTCACTGCTGTAACACACCTGGGTGGGCTCCGGTCGCATGCTCTGCGACCCGAGCCCACCTGATTTTAAAGCCTATTAGAGTCTCTGGCTCTAGTCAGGTGCTTCAAAAAAATCACCGGCCGCTGTAATTCATGCGCCCCGTACCCTAAAAGGGGCTGGACGCATAAATAGGGGGTGGCTATGCATGAATCTACCCATTACCATATAGGGGGTGGCCTGGAGAGAGGGGGCGGTGCCCGGGCGCCTCTAATGGACGGGCCCCCACTGCACAGACCGATGTACAGGTACGTTGGTTTGAGCAGCCAAGCCGCCTTGCCACAGTATATATGCCGAAGGCGGCCGGCAAGTGGTTAAAACAAAATTTAGCAAATTATCCTTGAAAAGGCTACAAAATAAAAAATATCTGGCTCCCATAGATTTCGGTGGGGTTGGGAGCTATGTTTGGGGTTCGGGAACTCCCCACCAAGGTCATTCAATGCCCAGCAAAGTGAACTGTTAGGGTTGGGGGTTAGGGGTAGGAGTAGGGTTAGGGGTTAGGGTCAGGGTTAGGGTTTTCTGCTCCTGCGCCAAAGGTCAAAAGTCAGAAGGCGTGTCCCCAGAGGTCAAGGGTCACCAAACTATTTACAGAATCCAACAGCTGTAACACGCAGCTTGACAAGTCAGAGAGGTTATGCACCTGCCCTGCCTCTCTGCGGCTCCTTATGGAGTTTCAATTAGAGAGAGACAGTCACAAGGCAGTTACAAAGCCACTTCTGTTTTTTTCTCTTTTGAGCAAGCTCTGCAAACTCAGAGTCATATTTGTAAAGTGCAGATTTTATATGAATAATAAAAAAACAATATAAAACCTGTTTAAAGATTTAAATAAAGCTGACCCCAAACAGTCACCATCTCCCTTTAAGTTGAGTCAGAATTTCCATACAAATCTCTTCAGCAAAAAAAATGAAAATGCGAGTTGTGGATTTGGAAGTGCTTATGTAAATGGGGGCTGCGGGTCAGCCCGGTGGCTCCTCTGAAAGCTTCCCGCGATCTCCAACCAGCGCAGTAAACAGAATCACTTTTAACACATCGCCTCACAAATACGACTTACCACACCGGCGATGTAAATTCTGCTTGACAGCTCTACACTAAGCAAGGCCATTTACAGAGGTGCAAATGGCTCGGCTAGCATTCTTTTTCGCCAAGCGCCCCTGCGCCCACGCTACTATTTTTTTTTATTTTCACGACACAGAGATGTAGACGCAGAGGCCCGTCCCTGAGGTAAAGGATGGCTCTGGTCCCTCCATGACTGCAGCCATTGGGGGGGGGGGGGGGGACAAATGAAAGCAACAGAGCCGATGAAGCGGGAGGAAATTGTGCATCTTTTGGTGGCTGTGTTAACACGCTGTCACCGGGCTGTCATTGTGCTGTCACCGGGCTGTCAGTGCATTCATTGCAAGAGCCTGAAACATCCAGGGCTTCCAGAAAACCAGCCGTGAACTCCAACCGCTACAACACCCAGGACAGGACGGCTCCTCACAACGCCGCCCGGAATAACGCCGGCAGAGGGCGGACGCTTTGTAATGTCTCCTGAATTCCCATGGGTGAGCAGAGCTGTCATCCGCGCTCCAGGATTCTTCGCCAAAAGAAAAGAAAGCTTCTTAAAGGAGAACCCCGGATTAACACAAACAGGATGTTGTTTAAACTAGTTTTTATTATTCTTTATTATTATTATTATTATTATTATTAATAATAATAATAAAAGTCTTCTTTTTCTTCTTTGGATCATGATGATGATGATGATGATTATTATTATTATTACCGTATTTATCGGCGTATAACACGCACATTCATTTTAAGAGGGAAGTTTCAGGAAAAAAAATTAAATTTTAAATAAGGAACTTTGAAGCAAAATAAGGGTCAATGCCCATCTGCAGCCTCACAAGTGCCATCAATGCAGCAGCCTCACTATTGCCATTAATGCAGCCTGATTGATGCCTAACTGCAGCCTAGAGGGGACAGGGAGGGGGGCAGGACGAGCGCCGACAGATTACATACAGTGATCATACACTCCTATGATAGACAGAACAGTGGTCCAATGGCTTCCTAGGAGACGGGACTTCCTATTACAGAGGCCTCCAAGTAAACAGGACATTCTCACTGTATGTAATCTGACGGCACTTGTCCCGCCCTCCTCCCTGTCCCCTTCCGAGACAGCCAAAATTGAAGTATTGGCATATAACACGCTATTTGCACCCAATTTTCAGGGTGAAAAAGTGCGCATTATACGCCAATAAATACAGTAACCCCTTGCTCTATTTTCGGCAGCAATTCACGCCGAGGGGCGTGAATTGCTGCCAATACACCTGTGCCGAGAGCATGCGCGCTTCTGCCACAGTTACCGTTGCCTAACCGGAAGCAAGAAGTGATCAGGAGTTTTCAGATCACGTGACTGCCGTGACCGCCAATCACGGCGGTCATGTGATTTTAAGCCCCACCCTGCCTCCCGGCAACTTCTTGAAAGGCCAGGAGGCGCCGGCGCTAAGAGGTTAATAGCCACTTGACCTCCGGAAGATTTACCTGCCTTCATGACCAGGCCATTTCTTGCGAAACGGTACTGCGTTACTTTAACTGACAATTGCACAGTCATGCAACACTGTAACCAAATAAAATGTATGTCCTTTTTTTCACTAACAAATAGAGCTTTCTTTTGTTGGTATTTGATCGCTCATCCAGGTCTTTATGGACCTTGCTTTGTGCACTGGTGCGCAGTCATGTAGGAACAGGAAGGGGCCGTCCCCAAACTCTTCCCACAAAGTTGGGAGCATGAAATTGTCCAAAATGTCTTGGTATGCTGACGCCTTAAGAGTTCCCTTCACAGGAACTAAGGGGCCAAGCCCAACCCCTGAGAAACAACCCCCCACCATAATCCCCCCTCCACCAAATGATTTGGACCAGTGCACAAAGCAAGGTTCATAAAGACATGGATGAGTGAGTTTGGGATGGAGGAACTTGATGGGATGTACCCCAAACTCGCTCATCCATGTCTTTATGGACCTTGCTTTGTGCAATGGTCCAAATCATTTGCTGGAGGGGGGATTATGGTGTGGGGTTGTTTTTCAGGGGTTGGGCTTGGCCCCTTAGTTCCAGTGAAGGAAACTCTTAAGGTGTCAGCATACCAAGACATTTTGGACAATTTCATGCTCCCAACTTTGTGGGAACAGTTTGGGGGTGGCCCCTTCCTGTTCCAACATGACTGCATACCAGTGCACAAAGCAAGGTCTATAAAGACATGGATGAGCGAGTTTGGGGCGGAAGAACTTGACTGGCTTGACCTCAACCCGATAGAACACCTTTGGGATGAATTAGAGCAGAGACCTCACAAACGCGCTTCTGGAAGAATGGTCAAACATTCCCATAGACACACTCCTAAACCTTGTGGACGGCCTTCCCAGAAGAGTTGAAACTGTTATAGCTGCAAAGGGTGGGCCAACTCTTAATTGAACTCTATGGTCTAAGACTGGGATGCCATTAAAGTTCATGTGTGTAAAGGCAGGCGACCCAATACTTTCGACAATATAGTGTAGCTGCAGATTTTAAAGGACTGTTTATATGACATTTCAAGGAAGGGGGGTAGAACTACTATAAAATTTGCTAACAATACTAAAGAATTGCCTTAATAGCCATAAACAGTACAATCATATTGCAGATTTGACAACCCATGTAGATCTCATTTGTGGCTCCTGTCCTTTGATGCTGAATACAGTGCGGCATCTCACAGCTTGAGCGAGGAAGGCAGATGGTGTTACCAGCCATTGATTTTTTGGGGAGCCATCTGCCTGTGTATGGCCACCCTAAAGGCCAGAATCCCCGGGGAGCCCAATTCATTTGCCATCCTCTGTAAATATCATCTTTGGTGTAATTAATTAGCAAAGCCCAAGGAAAACCTGTACAAGTGTGGTGTGGGTGTTATACAGTAAATGATCCATTATCTCGGATATGGACGTCCAGCCAACTATCATTTATGGAGACAAATGGGCTGAGAGCGTTTAACCCCTCCTGGGAGCGTGATTACCCCGCTTAGCTTTCCCGGAGGAAACCAATTAACAGCCAAGGATCCAAAAATGAGCGTGTTTATTAATATCTGCAGATATATTATTCTATAATAATCCCAGGAACAAAACCAGATTGCAGGTAGAGTTGAGCTTCAGGAAGACAGCTAAAAACACATGGAATAAATATAAGAAGGGCTGTATTTCTGTCCATCCAGTCCTGAGAATCATACAGTTCTACGACATAGAGCAGTCCTGTCTGGTGGAGCAGAAGACCTTTTTTTATCTGCTGAAGTTAAGTGCCACTTAGAAATCTTGTCCCTCCCCCCAGATTTTGACTGGACAGTGAAAGAGAAGCAGCGGCATGCTGAGATCATCTTTCTGTCACTCTGCTCCCCCCCCCCCTTTCAGCATGCTTCTTGTTAGCACTGAAGCCCAACTGACTGGCTCATTGTGCTGCTTCTCCCTCTCCCAGGCTGAGCTCTGCTCTATAGGGATTGTAAGAGGTTGATACCAACTCACAGTCAGATACTTACACCGCTGGCATTCAAAATAATATATTTAATGATGTTTTATTGAATGGCTGGAGTTCAGCTTTAAAGTAAACCTTGTACTGCTTTATTTAAAAAAAAAAGGCAATTAACAGAGTCTCACTTTTCCTGGGGGGAGATTTTTAAATCTCACTAATACCAACAATGGGCAATGATGGGACACTATTCCTCCCACTGACACCAATGATAGGGCAGTATTCCTCCCACTGACATCAAGAATTAAGCAATATTCCTTCCAGTGACACCAGCAATGGGACCCTATTCCACCCACTGACACCAATGATAGGGCAGTATTCCTCCCCCTGAACCCAAGAATGAAGAAATATTCCTTCCACTGACACCAATGATGTTACACTATTTCTACCACTGACACCAATGATGGGACACTATTTCTACCACTGACACCAATGATGGGGCACTATTCCTTTCACTGACACCAGCGATGGGGCACTATTCCTTTCACTGACACCAGCGATGGAGCACTATTCCTTCCACTGACACCAGCAATGAGGCACTATTCCTTCCACTGACACCAGCAATGAGGCACTATTCCTTCCACTGACACCAGCAATGAGGCACTATTCCTTCCACTGACACCAGCAATGAGGCACTATTCCTTCCACTGACACAAGCAATGGAGCACTATTCCTCCCACTGACACCAACGATGGGGCACTATTCCTTCTAGTAAAACACTAATGATGGCTTACTAATCCTTCCACTGACACCAACAATAAAGCATTGGTGTCAGTTCTCCCACTGACACCAATGATGGGGCATTATTCTTTCCATTGACACCAACAGTGGGGCACTATTCCACACACTGACACCAATGATGTGGCACGATACTTTACACTTACTCCAACAATGGGACACTATTATTTCCACTGATACCAACAATGGGGCACTATTCTTTCCACTGACACAAACAATGGGGAACTATACAGTACCTTCCACTTACACCAATGATGGGGTCCTATCCTTCTAATGACACCAACAATGGGATACTAATCCTTCCACTGACACCATCAAGGAAGCACTGGTGTCAGTTTTCCCAATGACACCAATGATGGGGCACTATTCCTTCTAATGACACCAACAATGGGGCAATAATTCTTCCAATGGCACCATCAATAGTGGACTATTTCCTCCACTGACACCAACAATGGTGCACTGTTCCTCCCACTGACACTGAAGATGGGACAATACCAATGATGATGACATTCCTCTCACTGATGGGATATTTTATTTTTACTGACCACAGAAGATCTGCATTAAAGCCAGATATACAGTGCCTTGCAAAAGTATTCGGCCCCCTTGAACTTTTCAACCTTTTGCCACATTTCAGGCTTCAAACATAAAGATATAAAATTTTAATTTTTTGTGAAGAATCACCAACAAGTGGGACTCAATTGTGAAGTGGAACAAAATCTATTTTATATTTTAAACTTTTTTAGCAAGTAAAAAACTGAAAAGTGGTGCGTGCAAAATTATTCGGCCCCTTTACTTTCAGTGCAGCAAACTCACTCCAGAAGTTCAGCGAGGATCTCTGAATGATCCAATGTTGTCCTAAATGACTGATGGTGATAAATAGAATCCACCTGTGTGTAATCAAGTCTCTGTATAAATGCACCTGCTCTGTGATAGTCTCAGGGTTCTGTTGAAAGCGCGGAGAGCATCATGAAGACCAAGGAACACACCAGGCAGGTCCGTAATACTGTTGTGGAGAAGTTTAAAGCCGGATTTGGATACAAAAAGATTTCCCAAGCTTTAAACATCCCAAGGAGCACTGTTTCATTTTGAAATGGAAGGAGTATCAGACCACTGCAAATCTACCAAGACCTGGCTGTCCCTCTAAACTTTCAGCTCAGACAAGGAGAAGACTGATCAGAGATGCAGCCAAGAGGCCCATGATCACTCTGGATGAACTGCAGAGAACTACAGCTGAGGTGGGAGAGTCTGTCCATAGGACAACAATCAGTCCTACACTGCACAAATCTGGCCTTTATGGAAGAGTGGCAAGAAGAAAGCCATTTCTCAAAGATATCCATAAAAAGTCTCGTCTAAAGTTTGCCACAAGCCACCTGGGAGACACACCAAACATGTGGAAGAAGGTGCTCTGGTCCGATGAAACCAAAATCGAACTTTTTGGCCACAATGCAAAACGATATGTTTGGCGTAAAAGCAACACAGCTCATCACACTCAACACACCATCCCCACTGTGAAACATGGTGGTGGCAGCATCATGGTTTGGGCCTGCTTTTCTTCAGCAGGGACAGGGAAGATGGTTAAAATTGAGGGGAAGATGGATGCAGCCAAATACAGGACCATTCTGGATGAAAACCTGTTGGAGTCTGCAAAAGACCTGAAACTGGGACGGAGATTTATCTTCCAACAAGACAATGATCCCAAACATACAGCAAAATCTACAAAGGAATGAAGGGGGCCGAATACTTTCGCAAGCCACTGTAGCTTGGATATATCCAAGAACAAATGTGACTGGACGTGCATTGGTTCACTTATTACCCCATGGGACAATTAGGATCTGTCATGCTGGGTGCTTATTCCCAGCAATTATCTGCAGCACCAAGCAGAGAGCGGTATCCAGAACTGCCATCTTCATGCAGCTTGATGAAAACGAATCTGATGTTTTAATAGACAAGACCACAATTCTGTCTTTTTTTCCACTGCTAATTACTCATCAACAGCAGCATGAATTCTAAAAAAAAAAAAAAAAAAAAACGACATTGATACTGTAACACTGTGATGGTGCTTCACAGAAGACAGGTCCTTTTAAGTAGCCACTCACTCTATAACGTATTAATTGGATAAACATATGTACCTCTGTATTATTTCATTTCCTCTGCGTGATTTATACAACCAATTACACCAAGTCGCTGGAGAATAATAAGGTTGGGAAATGCCATCAAGCGATTTTGGGTGACGTCACGAAGCATTAGAGCGCGGGCTAAATAATTATTCATTGTCCTTGGAATGCTGAAATAGCACATTTCCCCTGCATTTCCCATAATAGCCCCACACTGGCTAACAGAATGGAGTCCCTGATTAGTATTAAACTTGCCCATACAAGGTGGATAATGCGTGTCAGCCTGAAGAGGAACATAGTAAATGCCAGGCGTAATATTTTTATTATAGGGGATGTTGTTGTTAAAGGGACGCTCCAGGTCAGAGGTTCTCAGCCTCAGTCCTCAAGTACCCCCAACAGGCCATGTTTTGGGAATTTCTCTTAGATAAAATAGCTGTCCAAAATACCAAGCCATTGACTCTGATTTAAAGCACCGGTGCAAGATAAAGGAAAACCTGCAAACATGGCCTGTTGAGGGAACTTGACGGCTGAGGTTGAGAACCACGGCTCTAGGCCAATCTTTCTCAACTAGGGTTCCTCCAGAGGTTTCTTGGGGGTCCTTGAGCAATAAACAACTTCTGCCTCTCAGATGAGTAACCACTCATACCAATTGTTTTATCTATCTGTAAAGATAATTGTTCCCAATAACCACAAACATAAGAAGAATTATCCCTATCGACCACCAGTATAAGGGGCATTTTTCCTACTGATCACCAAGGTAAGGAGCATTCTTCCTACTGACCACCAATGTAAGGAACATTTTTCTCACTGGCCACTAGGGATGAGCCGAACACCCCCCGGTTCGGTTCGCACCAGAACCCGCGAACGGACCGAAAGTTCGCACGAACGTTAGAACCCCATTGACGTCTATGGGACTCGAACGTTCAAAATCAAAAGTGCTCATTTTAAAGGCTAATTTGCATGGTATTGTCCTAAAAAGGGTTTGGGGACCCGGGTCCTACCCCAGGGGACATGTATCAATGCAAAAAAAACTTTTAAAAACGGCCGTTTTTTCGGGAGCAGTGATTTTAATGATGCTTAAAGTAAAAAAAAAAAAAGTGAAATATTCCTTTAAATATCGTACCTGGGGGGTGTCTATAGTATGCCTGTAAAGTGACGCGTGTTTCCCGTGTTTAGAACAGTCCCTGCACCAAATGTCATTTTTAAAGGAAAAAATCTCATTTAAAACTGCTTGCGGGTTTAATGTCATGTCGGGTCATGGCAATATGGATGAAAATCAGTGAGACAAACGGCATGGGTACCCCCCAGTCCATTACCAGGCCCTTTGGGTCTTGTATGGATATTAAGGGGAACCCCGCACCCAAATTAAAATAAGGAAAGATGTGGGGCCACCAGGCCCTATATACTCTGAACAGCAGTATACAGGCGGTGCAAACAAGACAGGG
Organism: Lithobates septentrionalis; assembly: GCA_037952835.1. Taxonomy (NCBI): domain Eukaryota; kingdom Metazoa; phylum Chordata; class Amphibia; order Anura; family Ranidae; genus Lithobates; species Lithobates septentrionalis. The sequence continues at coordinate 871,635 of JBBDGP010000258.1, forward strand.
ACTGTAGGTTTGTTGTTAAGTAGAATCTGTTTGTAATTTTGAACGGGTACATTTTTAACGTGTTTAGCTCCAGCCAAAAAATCTTTTTTAAGCTTTTTGGAAAACATAGGGAAGGGTTAACATTTGTTTTGCTGTCTTTCCTCCTCTTCAGAAGATTTCACCTCACTTTTTTGTCCCAATGAAAAATGTTTTTTGAAAATTTGGGTTTTTTTGTGGAACAAGGATTGGAAAGCATCAGTGGAAAGGAGAAATTGTTTTCCCATATTAACTCTTACAGGAGAGAATTTCCCTTCCTAGGGGTAGATTTCATCTCACTTCCTGTTGTCTCCTTCCGTTTGCAAGTAGGAGTCGTTTGTAAGTTAGATGTTTGAAAGTAGGGTCCTGCCCTATATACTCAGCAGAAATTTGGGCCTTAGGTGTTGCTGTGGCCACAACACTGTAAGCCCTCACAGGGCCCTGCTGTGAAATATTAGATCAAGAATTGTAATTACACGCCCCTGTTAGACAGGGGCAGAAAAATTGGGCCTTAGGCACTGGTGCTGGTGCCACAACACTGCAACCCCTCACAGACACTCTAGTTGGAATGCAGGAACGAGCCCTGCTGTAAAGTATTGCATCAAAAATTGTAATTACACGCCCCTGTTAGACAGGGGCAGAAAAATTGGGCCTTAGGCACTGGTGCTGGTGCCACAACACTGCAACCCCTCACAGACACTCTAGTTGGAATGCAGGAACGAGCCCTGCTGCAAAGTATTACATCAAAAATTGTAATTACACGCCCCTGTTAAACAGGGGCTGAAAAATTGTGCCTTAGGCACTGGTGGTGGCGCCCAGAACCAAAAATGTTCTTGCAAGCTATCAGCGTGATGATTGAGGAGGAAGAGGATAATTACTCAGGGATAGTCACTCAGCATCAGCATAGGCAGTCTTTGAAGGGATCTGAAAAAAATTATTCGGTTACATCAGCATCAGGTGCTTGGTAGCTGGTGGTGATCCAAGACTGATTCATTTTTATGAAGGTCAGCCGATCGGTGGACAGACGCACCCTGTGATCGGTTACCACGCCTCCAGCAGCACTGAATGTGCGTTCCGAAAGAACGCTGGATGCAGGACAGGCCAGTAGCTCAATTGCATACTGTGCAAGCTCTGGCCAGTGATCCATCCTCAAGACCCAGTAACCCAGAGGATTTTTGGTGGGAAAGGTGTCCAAGTCTGATCTTGCCCCTAGGTATTCCTGCACCATGTAAAACAGACGCTGGCGATGGTTGCTGGAACCGATCATACCTTGGGGCTGCGGACCAAAAAATTGTCTGAACGCATCGGTCAGACGGCCACCTTCTCCACCGCTCCTTCTTTGACTGACCGAAGCCTCAGCAACACGTTGTCCAGAAACAGGAGTTTGTAACCTCCCAGTCTCTGGGAACGCGTTGCACAGACCTTTCTGCAAGGCCTCCCGAAGATGTTTCATCCTCTGCTCCCTCTGCGATGGCAAGATAAGGTCCGCAACCTTACCCTTGTAACGTGGATCAAGGAGGGTTGCCAGCCAGTATTGGTCCTTCTCCTTGATACCACGAATACGAGGATCCTTACGCAGGCTTTGCAGGATCAGGGAGGCCATGCAGCGTAGGTTTGCTGAGGCATTCGGTCCGGAGTCCTCTGGGTCACTAAGGACAACAACGTCCGCAGCCACCTCCTCCCAGCCACGTACAAGTCCATGTGTTCCTTGGGACTGATCCCTTAAAGACTGCTGATGCTGAGTGCCAGGCTCCACCTCCATACTGACACAATCTTCCTCCTCCTCCTCGTCCTCTTCCTGTGTGATCGGCGGGCATGCAGGAACACTGTCTGGATAAAGGGGGCCTTGAGAGCTAAGGAAGTCCTCCTCTTCCTCTTCCTGTCTCTGTTCTGCCTCAAGTGCCCTGTCCATTATTCCACGCAGCGTGTGCTCCAACAGGTGGACAAGGGGGACAGTGTCACTGATGCATGCACTGTCAGTGCTCACCATCCTCGTGGCCTCCTCGAATGGTGACAGGACAGTGCATGCATCCCTGATCATGGCCCACTGGCGTGGGGGAAAAAAACCAAGCTCCCCTGACCCTGTCCTGGTGCCATAGTCGCACAGGTACTCATTGATGGCCCTCTGCTGCGTGTGCAGCCGCTGCAGCATGGCCAACGTTGAGTTCCACCTGGTGGGCATGTCACAGATTAGGCGGTTCTTGGGCAGGTTAAACTCCTTTTGGAGGTCCGTCAGCCGAGCACTGGCATTATATGACCGGCGGAAATGCACACAGACTTTCCTGGCCTGCCTCAGGACATCCTGTAAGCCCGGGTACCTGCCCAAGAACCGCTGCACCACCAAGTTAAGGACGTGAGCCAAACAGGGCACATGGGTCAGTTGTCCCTGTCGGAGGGCAGAGAGGTGGTTGGTGCCATTGTCGCAAACCACCATTCCTGCCTTAAGTTGGCGTGGCGTCAACCACCTCTGAACCTGCCCCTGCAGAGCTGACAGAACCTCTGCCCCAGTGTGGCTCCTGTCCCCCAAGCACACCAGCTCAAGCACCGCATGGCATCTTTTGGCCTGCGTACTTGCGTAGCCCCTTGAACGCCTACGGAGCACCGCTGGTTCCGAGGAAGAGGCCATGGAGGAAGAAGAAGAGGAGGGGGTGGAGGAGAGAGGTGTGTCACAATCAGCATTTTGGAGGCGTGGTGGCGGAACAACCTCCAACACTACTGCACCTTGTCCTGCATCCTTCCCAGCTGCCAGCAGAGTCACCCAATGCGCCGTGAAACTTAGGTAACGTCCCTGTCCATGCCTGCTGGACCATGAGTCAGCGGTAATATGCACCTTACCGCTGACCGCCCTGTCCAGCGAGGCATGGACATTGCCTTCCACATGTCGGTAGAGAGCCGGAATCGCCTTCCGTGAGAAAAAGTGGCGTTTGGGTACCTGCCACTGAGGAACCGCACATTCCACAAACTCACAGAAGGGGGCAGAGTCTACCAACTGAAAAGGCAGCAGTTGAAGTGCTAGCAATTTTGCCAAGCTAGCATTCAACCGCTGGGCATGTGGATGGCTGGGAGCAAACTTCTTTCGGCGGTGCAGCAGCTGGGGCAGGGAAATTTGCCTGGTACAATCTGACGTCGGTGTACCAAAAGCAGATTGCCCACAAGTACTTGGCTGTGACACACCTAATTCTACACCTTCATTCCTCTCACTGCAGGTCTCAGAGAGGACTGAAGGTCTAGTGGGGTTGGAAATCTCAGCTGATGAGGAGCAAGGAGAGATCCTCTTTGTTCTTTGGTGTGGGTCTTTTAGATATGCTTGCCAACGAACTGCATGGCAGGTCAACATATGTCTGGTCAAGCATGTGGTACCCAAGCGGGAGATGTTTTGGCCACGCGAGATACGCTTGAGACATATGTTGCAAATAGCAGCGGTGCGATCTGATGCACTCGTCTCAAAAAAGGCCCACACCAAAGAACTTTTTGAATAACGCGCAGAGACTGCAGCGCCCTGCACATGTGGAGCTTTGGGGTGTGATGCAGTCAATGTGCTGCCCTTAGGCTGGCCCCTGGAGGGCATCCTGCCTCGTTGGTGATGTGTCGCCTCCTCCTCCTCCTCCTCCTCCTCCTCCTCTCTCCTATCAGGCACCCACGTTGAGTCAGTGACCTCATCATCCCCTCCCTCCTCATCACTGGAGCAAACCTGGCAGTATGCTGCAGCAGGGGGAGCATGACTGCCAGATTGCTGTCCTTCTTGGGCACCCCCTCTGTCCGTGCTCATGTTACTGCCTTCATCGAGTTCAGTATCATCATCAGAGCCTTCCAAACGCTGGGCATCCTCCTGGAGCATGTACCCAACACTGTGGTCAAACAGTTCGAGGGAATCCTCAGGAGGACATGGTGGAGCTAGGGAAGGAGTCACTGATGACATTGAGCTGAGGGAAGAGGCCGCTGCTTTGCCAGACAAAGCACACTGGGCATGGGTGAGAGAGGATGAGGAGGATGAGGACGGCTTGGTCATCCACTCGACCAAGTCTTCCGCATGTTGCGGCTCAACACGGCCAGCTGCCGAAAAAAAGGCCAAGCGTGTCCCATGGCCACGTGCTGATGAGGATGCACCGTCTCCACGACCAGCACTAGACACAGAGCCTGCTTGCCCTCTCTTATTGGCTTGTGACTGTCTGCCTCTCCTTCTTGGCCTTCCAGACATACTAATGGCCTGTAGCTGCACTAAGCTGGGATAGAACACCTGTAATTTTCTTCAGGTAGCTTTATATACTGTAACCAGACAAGCCTGCCTGTCAGTAGGAAGATAACAGGAACGGATCTAGCTGAACACTGTGAGCAGGACGCACTGCACTAAATGTAAATAGCAGGAACGGATCTAGCTGAACACTGTGAGCAGGACGCACTGACTGCACTAAATGTAAATAGCAGGAACAGATCTAGCTGAACACTGTGAGCAGGACGCACTGCACTAAATGTAAATAGCAGGAACGGATCTAGCTGAACACTGTGAGCAGGACGCACTGACTGCACTAAATGTAAATAGCAGGAACAGATCTAGCTGAACACTGTGAGCAGGACGCACTGCACTAAATGTAAATAGCAGGAACGGATCTAGCTGAACACTGTGAGCAGGACGCACTGCACTAAATGTAAATAGCAGGAACGGATCTAGCTGAACACTGTGAGCAGGACGCACTGACTGCACTAAATGTAAATAGCAGGAACGGATCTAGCTGAACACTGTGAGCAGGACGCACTGCACTAAATGTAAATAGCAGGAACAGATCTAGCTGAACACTGTGAGCAGGACGCACTGCACTAAATGTAAATAGCAGGAACGGATCTAGCTGAACACTGTGAGCAGGACGCACTGCACCAAATGTAAATAGTCTAGATAGAAGATAACAGGAACGGATCTAGCTAAACTGAATACAGTGTATATATATATATGCAACACCAGGGATGCATATATATACACAATACACTGTAAGTGCAGCTAACTGACTGACTGTTCTGCCTAATCTATCTAACTCAAATCAAATGACACTGTCTGTCTCTCTCTCTATCTCTCAGCACACCGGAACACACTACACAGGGCCGCCGTGCAGGCGGCCTTATATAGTGTGGGGCGTGTACTAAATCCCCTGAGCCATAATTGGCCAAAGCCACCCTGGCTTTGGCCAATTACAGCTCTCTCTACTGACGGCGCTGTGATTGGCCAAGCATGCGGGTCATAGTGCATGCTTGGCCAATCATCAGCCAGCAATGCACTGCGATGCCGCAGTGAATTATGGGCCGTGACGCGCCACACGAATTTGGCGCGAACGGCCCATAACGTTCGCAATTCGACGGACGGTCGAACAGCCGATGTTCGAGTCGAACATGGGTTCGACTCGAACACGAAGCTCATCCCTACTGGCCACCAATGTAAGGAACATTCTTCTCACTGACCACCGATGTAAGGAACATTCTTCCTACTGATCACCAATCAAGGGAGCATTCTTCCCACTGATCCCCAATGTAAGGAACATTCTTCCCACTGATCCCCAATGTAAGGGACATTATTCCCACTGATCCCCAATGTAAGGGACATTCTTCCCACTAACCACCAATGTAAGGAACATTCTTCCCACTGATCACCAATATAAGGAGCATTGTTCCAACTGATCACCAATGTAGGGAACATTATTCCCACTGACTGCCAATGTATGGAGCATTCTTCCCATTGATCACCAAGGTAAAGAGTGTTGTTCCCACTGATCACAAATTCAAAGAGCATTCTTCCCACTGAGCACCAATGTATTGAGCATTTTTCCCACTGACCGCCAATGTAAGGGTTATTCTTCCTATCGACGACCAATGTAAGGGGAATTCTTCCCACTGATCACCAATGTAAAGAACATTCTTCCTACTGGCCACCAATGTAAGGAACATTCATCCCACAAATCATCACACTAATGTACAGTGAGCTGTAGATGTCGTAGGTTATTATCAGGGGTTCCCTGAGCCTGCAAAGTTATTTCATGGGTACTTCCTTGTTGAAAAGATTGAGAAGCGATACATCTAAATCTGCCCTCCCCATTGACTCCAACCAATAGTGAAATTTAGTAATATTCTCTTGATTTCCGTCAAAATTTTAGGAAAATAAAAACTCACTTTGACTCCTCTCTACCGATAAATACTAGGCTCCTTGGCATTCCTTGTGCTCTCTACCGATGACTACTAGGCTCCTTGGCATTCCTTGCGCTCTCTACTGATGACCACCAGGCTCCTTGGCATTCCTTGTGCTCTCTACTTATGACCACTAGGCTCTATTTTATTCCATGTACCCTGGAGGGGACCCAACATTGAAAGGTTGGATAACTGGCAATCCACCCCCCCCCCACACACACACACACACATTTATTAGACCTTAAATCTTTTGATTTGTTTTTATCTAAACAGCTGGAAACCTTTGATAAGTAAGTTACTGTTTTTAGAACAACCTAATATCAATATGTCTTCTCCTTTTATGCTATCACACAGAGCTCTTTCCAGGTCTCGTTGAGTTGACAAGGCATTGAGTGGGAGGACCTGTGGGAATAGGAAGCCAGCACGCCGTAAATAAAAGGAACATTGAAAACTTTTGATGAGGACCAACGCTCGAAGACATCATTGAAGGAATCAGATGACCTGTCTGATTAAACAGCTGACATTTCATTTCCCATTCAACGCAGCCATTGTTGATAAGGGGAAGAACACAGACTCAAGAACGGAGCCCCACCAGTCAACATTTGCATTTTATTTTTCCTGCGCCGCAGAATGATCTGATTTTTCTTTTCTTTCATTCCTGCTGATCGATTCACCTGGTCCATGTTGGAAGCACAACAAGCCTGGCTTTCGAAGATAACACAGTCAAGCGCAAGTTCTGATTTGTTAATCAATGCTCAAGACTCTTCGGTAAGTCAAAAAAGTCAAGGGATGAACACGGGCAATGTGATGGAATTATCGAATAGTATGAAAGACGATGACATGAGAAAACCAATGAATTCCTGATGTGGACTTATTTTTTAACAGAGCTTATTCAGGAGAGGAGATTGCTGTTAAAAAAAAAAAAAAGAAAGAAAGAAAAAAGTTCTAGAAAGTGGAGTCAATGAGAAACCGAGAGGTCAAGGCGGGCTGCTAGAAAATGGTCAACAACAAAATTATTGACAAGCTTTGGAAGGAAAACGCTGAATAATTTTTTAGCAAGCATTTCAGAAGCTTAGATCCTGCAGCTAAAATCTGACACTATGGCATTTAATTTAGCTAATAAAAGGGAACGGTAAGAATAAAACCCTCAGGTTTGGCACCTTCACACCTGTCCTACCATCTGTCGTTGAGGAGGAGTTCTCTCTAATGGGTTGGATAGAGGCCAAAGGAAATTCTGATGTGCGTAGCTGAATCGCTTCAGACAAATGCTTGTCCCCCCCAAAAAAATAGGATGTTTACAAAAAGAATTTTAGAAATCTAAGATTACCTCTGATCCCAGGTCATGAGCCATCCAATAAGTTAGACGTTCACTGTGAGGCGCTCAAAAATCTATCCTCAGGGGCTCAAATCACATGGGTGCTCTCTTTATGTCCAGAATAGCACTGGGGTTGTGAGCACATTGGCATGCCTGCTTGCTGTTGATTGGTTGTTAATACATTGCACCTCCCTGACCGATGTCTACTTGTGGGTAAGTGCAGCGTGATGTCCACGTTCAGCAACAGGAATATATTGTAACAAAAGTTCAGCAGTACAGGCCCAACGGGGAGAAACCCAAATGGGACATTATGACGGGACAGTAGCCTAAAGACCCAGAGATGCTGACAGCATCTGCCACGGGTAGTGGAATGTGGCCTGGCTGGTCCACACCCAAAGTAGAGGTTTTCCACAAAGGTTTGTGTAGTCCCTGTGCGTTCCTTACTCCTCCGGAACCTTTCCCTGACTCTAAGTACTGTCCCTGACAGACGGATGACCTGTCCCTACACTAGCAACCTGCAAAATGCGCACCAAACCCGGGAGCCAGGGTCTTAAAGAGGTTGTAAACTTCTAAAAAAAATTCCACCCCAAAAAAAGCCCTGTAAGATAAAGGCATAATGAGCTAGTATGCATCGCATACTAGCTCATTATGAACTACTTACCTTAAAACAAAGCTGTTGCAGCGGTCCCCGCACACCGCTGTCACGGCCAACATCTTTCCCGGAGCTTCTTCCGGGTTTCACAGGCTTCGGCACTTTGGCTGGAGTTGCGATGATGTCACTCCCGCGCTTGCATGCGGGAGCCGCCGTTTACAGCGTGGGCTCGGAAAGAATGGGACAAGTGGGCCGTTCCTTCAGAGCGCATGCGCTAGTGATGTCACTGGCTGCATGCACTGGAAATATCTCCTAAACTGTACAGGTTTAGGAGATATTTTCAATACCTATAGGTAAGCCTTATTATAGGCTTACCTATAGGAAAAAGTTTCAGAAGAAGTTTACTTCATCTTTGAATAGACTCTGCCTGGCCCAAGATGGCTGCCAAAGTCGAACGGGGCACCAGAATCCTATCGGATAGCTGCCTCCCTGTGACCAAGGACACCATAGAAGAACTAAGTTCCTCTCAACCTTCTTCCCCATCTGCATTGCCTCTGCAGTTGAGCATCACCTTTTGTGGAGAATATAGACTGCACCTGCCTACATACTTTAACTGCAATTACTCGTGCCCAGTGTACTTAAAGTGGTATTAAAGCTTTTTTAAATCTCTCCTTCTTTGCTCTCCCACACTTCCTACAGCCTCTCCATTTTATCCTAAAACACCCCATATTTACTTTTTTCCTGACGTCTCCAAGCTGATCCGGTGACATCATAGATCCTACCTCTAATTTAGTGGTGGCCGTGGAAGGTCCTCCCTCCAGGACTGAAGTTTTCTTAAATTGTACTGTGAGCCCCGGCTACATGATTACACCCAAAGGGTTGCGTTTTTGACAGCCTGGGCTCACACAATGTGGTTGGATGACATTGGCCATTGTTCAACAAGGAAAACAAGCAGCGTTGATGCTTGGAAAGGTGATGCAGCATGGACAGCACTAGAGAAAAGGTAGGTATTGCAGCCAAACCTGCTTTTTTATTTAACGGAATGTTGTGTAATGGATATTTTTATTTTTACCACACAAAGCAGTTTACAGTGCATCTAAAGCCCAACTTTTATTTTTCCTTAGTTTTGGATAAAGGAAATTAGGTGTCTTTGCTATTTATACCTTTAGTAGAGTATGTGAGTTGAAGAAAAATTGTAAAAATGTCTTGGACACTAAAGAGTATGTGGGTTATTCTATTGTGGTCCCGTACCTGATCTTTCCTTGTTCTTGCCACAAGTAGCCATCATCTGCCTGACTTTGACCTGATACATATACCACCTGTTTGGTTTTTGACCCTTTGGCTTGCTTCTGATTTCTGACTCCACTTGCCCTACGGGTCTGGTTTATAGAAATCCAAGAAGGCAGTTTGGAAATGTTGACAGGGCCGTCTTTAGGGCAGGGCTAAAGAGGCAGCTGCCCCGGGCCCAGTCATTGTTGTGGGGCCAAAAGCAGCTGCCTCTTGAGCCTACACTGCCTGAAAATAGTTGACAAGTGGATTCAGGAGGGCCCAAGAAAATGTTTGCCCAGGGTCCAATCAATATTAAGGATGGCCCTAGATGTTGACTATAGGTGAAGTGAACCGTGCATGGGGCCATTGTCCCTGCCCCCTAACTATAGAGCTTACAGTCACAGTTTAGTTGTACTTCAACATTAGAAACAAGCAATCACACAAAAAAAGTCTTTAACCGCCAGCTACCGTGCTGGGAGTGCACAGGGAGCGCGCTCTCAGTGCGCTAAGTGGTTCACGCAGGGCCGCATATATGTGTTCAGCAGGCGTGAAGAGGTTAAAGTGGTTTGATCATTCAGCTGCTGGGATTCACACTTCCTGCGGTGCACACACAGGAGGTGAAGGACGGGAGGAGAAGGAGCAGATCGGCTCTCTCCTCTCCCATCCATGCGAGGGAGGAGGAACTGTCAGTGCAGGCTCTGGGCTGTATGAGAGAGATGCTCTCAGCTCAGAGTCCTGCGGCCAGCAACCCCGCTGTGGCCCCCCGACACTGGCGGAACGCCAGGGCCTGGTCGCAAATACGGCCTTTGCGACCCTGGTAGTTCCACCACTCACTGTGGTAACAGACATGTAGAAATGAATAATAAAATAACGGTAGAGCCTAATTACTTACCTTTCTAAAGGAAATGCTGTCAGTGCAGGCTCTGGGCTGTATGAGAGAGATGCTCTCAGCTCAGAGTCCTGCGGCCAGCAACCCCGCTGTGGCCCCCCTCACACTGGCGGAACGCCATGGCCTGGTCGCAAATACGGCCTTTGTGACCCTGGTAGTTCCACTACTGACTATGGTAACAGACATGTAGAAATGAATAATAAAATAACGGTAGAGCCTAATTACTGTATTTATTGGCATATAACACTCACTTTTTCACCATAAAAATCGGGTGCAAATAGCGTGTGCGTGTTATACGCCAATACTTCAATTTTAGCTGCCTCGGAGGGGACAGGGAGCGGGGCGGGATGAGCGCCGTCAGATTACATTCAGTGAGAATCTCCTGTTTACTTGGCGGCCTCTGTAATAGGAAGCCCCGTCTCCTGGGCCGCCATTGGACCACTGTTCTGTTCGATCAGGCTGCACTGATGGCAATGGTGAGGCTGCTGCATTGAAGGCAATGGTGAGGCTGCTGCATTGATGGCAATGGTGAGGCTGCTGCATTGATGACAATGGTGAGGCTGCTGCATTGATGACAATGGTGAGGCTGCTGCATTGATGACAATGGTGAGGCTGCTGCATTGATGGCAATGGTGAGGCTGCATTGATGGCACTTGTGAGGCTGCAGATGGGCATTGACTCTTATTTTGCTTCAAGTTTCTTATTTAAAATGTAGGTTTTTTTTCCTGAAACTTCCCTCTTAAAATGAATGTGCGTGTTATACGTCTGTGCGTGTTATACGCCCATAAATACGGTACTTACCTTTCTAAAGGAAATGCTGTCAGTGCCGGCTCTGGGCTGTATAAGAGAGATGCTCTCAGCTCAGAGTCCTGTGGCCAGCAACCCCGTTGTGGCCCCCTGAAACTGGCGGAACGCCATGGCCTGGTCGCAAGTACGATCTTTGCGACCCTGGTAGTTGCATCAAAGACTATGGTAATAGACTTGTAGAAATGAATAATAAAATAATGGTAGAGCCTAATACCTTACCTTTTCTAAAGGAAATGCTGTTCCACACTCTGTCCAGTGCTGCCCACATAACTAAAAGTCTACACATTATATTATATAATCTGTGATGAAGGGTGGGATCCACCAGTCTGAACCCTGATTCTCAATTAGCAAAGATCACATAATTATCTATTCTTTCAGCCACACCACCTATAACTGAAATATCCAAACACAGAGCCCCCTGCCCTGTTGGGGCTGTAAGAGTCTCACTCCTACTGCTGCATGGAGACAGAGGATACAATGATTAATCCACAAGCCAGGGTTTTAAAAAAAGATAAAAAAATAAATAAAAGTAAAATAAAAGCTAGTAAGTCATTCACTATTCTGGTATTCGCCTAAAACGGAAATGCATGTTCCAGGTGGAAGGACCCTTTAACAAAAGCGAAAACCAAAAAGTAAATAAATAACCCGGTTCATTTTCAGTTTTCCAGCTGTTTTCTGCTAAGGACATAAAAAAAGGCACACCTACAAATCTCTACAAACTAATTAAGTGATTAGTACAAAGGAAAACGAAACGCACTAACTCACCAAGGGAGCATTCAATTTTAATTACTTGTAAAGCATTAATTTAGGCGTATTAATATCACAGGCTATATGGTACGACGCATTAATGGCTTTATTTGTTCCTGCCTGCGATATCCATACAGTTCTGAAGTTGCAAAGTAAACTTTGTCGTTGACCTCTCGCTAACCCATCCCTGCATCCCCCACCACCGCAACGCACCGATCACCATCTCTCCGTAAGGTCACAAGTAAACCCCAGGGGGCTCAGATTACCGCTTGGCGTTTATGTCATCGGAGCGGCTGCGTAACCTGGCTATTATCGAACGCTCGGTGGTGTCTGCTGTGGAAATAAAATTTGAATAATTTATGTCGTTAGTTTAATTTAAATAATTAATGTCTTAAGCACTGCAAACAGAGCTCATGTTACTAATGAGTTGAAGGGGAGCAAATTATACTTGCTTGCAAATTGAAGCAAACTGCACATTTTGCAGATTGCTGAGGCTGGGTGACTGAGGTGAGGCATCCAACTCTCAAGAACTTTATTTTTCACTATATACACACACACCTATAAAAAGAAAAATTATAATAATAATTATATATATATATATATACAAAGGTTCTTCAAAGCGTTTCTGCACTTTTTTTTTAACAAAGACCCCCTCGTATATATATATATATAATTTTATTTCGTTTTTTGTATATATATATATATATATATATATATATATATATACAATATATATATATGCTGAAAAGTAAGAATGCTTTTAAACACTTCAGGCCAGTTTTTTTGTGATACGGCACTGCGTCACTTTAACTGACAATAGTGCGGTCGTGCGACGCTGCACATACAAATAGAGATTTCTTTTGGTGGTATTTGATCACCTCTGCGGTTTTTATTTTTTGTGCTGTAAACAAAAAAAGACCGACAATTAAAATTTTTTTTACAGGTATATATATATTTTTTACTTTCTGCTATTATACATATCCAAAATATATATATATATATATATATATATATATATATATATATATATATATATATATATATATAAGAACATATTTATTTATCAGTTTGGACCAATATGTTCTCTGCTACATATTTTTGGTAAAAAAAAAATCACAATAAGTGTATATTGATTGGTTTGCGCAAAAGTTATAGCGTCTGCAAAATAGGGGATAGATTTTGGGACTTTTATTTATATTTGATTGTTTTTACTGGTAATGGCGGTGACCTGAGATTTTTAGCGGGACTGCAACATTGCGGCGAACAAATCTGACCCCAAGACACTTTTTGGGGACCAGTAACACCAATACCGTGATCAGTGCTAAAAAAAAATGCACTGATCAATGTATAAATGACACTGGCAGGGAAGGGGTTGACACTAGAGGGTGATCAAGGAGTTAACTGTGTTCCCTGGGTGTGTTCTAACTGTGTGGGGGATGGGCTTACTGGGACAACAAAGAGATCGCTGTTCCTGATCACTAGGAACAGCAGAACTCAGAGTTGTCCGCTGTCAGAACGGGAATCCGCCTTGTTTACATAGGCAGATCCCCGTTCTGCCTCTCCT
>JBBDGP010000258.1:890000-915000 GCA_037952835.1 Lithobates septentrionalis
TGCAGACTACAATGTATTCTTTGTGATCCCCTCACCTTGCTAGTAAAGAGGGAAGGGGCCAGCGGGAGACCAGAAGCTGCACAATGAGTCAAAGATCCCCCCCTACAAAGCCTGTTCCTCCGCACTGGAAAGAGGCGCTTTTGATAGAGTGACTCCCTCCCCTTTTCATGTGAAAAAAACAAAAAAAAAACCTTTCTTCTTGGTCCCCTTTCTTTTCCGTAAGCAGGTCACCGAGGTGACGCGTTTCTTTCAAGCTCAACTTTATTTTTCTTTATGTGAAACTGGTCTAGATTTATGACTGCAATCTTTAGGGAAAAGCAACTTCTATTGCGAGTAGCAAGTCAGTGGTCTGTTAAGAGTTTGGCCCATGCGATGGGAATAAAAAGTGAAAACCTGCGTGCCTCTCACATTATACTCGTCTCTTGCTTGACAGGGTTGAAGTGACATTCACCACGATAAAGCGACATGCTAACAGATCTCTATTGTTTGGAGGAACTGTGAAAATTTGGTTGAAGAGAGCCTGGGCTTAGTCAACTTATGGGTTGACCCGAAGCTTTGTAGCTCATCAACTGACTCGAAAATAAGCCAAAACACCAAGCAGTAAGACGTTTTAAATAAAATATATTAAAATATCAGATAGCAAAGTACAACAAACACAGGTAGATCTGAAGAGACCCTGGGCTTAATCAACTTAGGGTTCGTCAATCAATCCAAAAATAAGCCAACTCCAAAAAGGAAGATGTTACTTTTTGGTGAGTTGGCTTATTTTTGGATTGATTGGCGAACCCTAAGTTGACTAAGCCCAGGGTCTCTTCAGATCTCCCTGTGTTTGTTGTACTTTGCTATCTGATATTTTAATATATTTTATTTAAAACCTCTTACTCCTTGGTGTTTTGGCTTATTTTCAAGCTCAGTTGATGAGCTACAAGGCTTCGGGTCAACCCATAAGTTGACTAAGCCCAGGCTCTCTTCAACCAAATTTTCACAGTTCCTATATTTCACAGTTTCTCCCACTTCCGTCAACAATGGGCCACTATTTCTCCCATTGACACCAGTGTTGGGGCACTATTACCCCAACTGACACCATCAATGGGGCACTATTCCTCCCATTGACACCAGTGTTGGGGCACTATTACCCCAACTGACACCATCAATGGGGCACTATTCCTCCCACTGACACCAACGTTGAGGCACTATTCCTCCCACTGACACTAACGATGGGGAACTATTCCTCCCCCTAATGCTAAATTGTTTGCACGTCACTGATGCCAGGACAATTTCTACTCCCAATAGCCACAGTCTGGCCTAAACTGGCCCTTTGTTTAGAATGTTTGGAGACCCCTGTCCTCATTAGCAACCTATGTGTAGTATAGTGGAGCAGACTTAGGAGAAAATTCGGACAGGTCTCTATTGTTCCAGGGAACCATAGAAATGTTATTGACGTGACCCTGGAGTTTGTCAGCCATAGGTTGTGCAGGGCTTTGTAGGTCATCAATCAACTCAAAAACAAGCCAACACACAGCAAACTCTAAATATCATTTAAAAAAAATATATATTATATGATCAGATAGCAAAGTACAATAAATACAAGAAGATCTGTCCTATATGTACCCCAAGTCCAATAAGATATACATAGATCTCTAACTGCAGCTATAGGCAATTGGAAGAGGACACTCAGTACTGGTGGAGGTAATGACGGACAACATTTCAAGGAATTGGAACCTCTTTCTAAAGTAGGACTTGAGAGAAGATATGGGTTGTCCACTTCCAATTGATATTTTTCAATACTGGTCACTTTGTCCCCAGTGCATGTTCAGTTCTGTGTATGTTCAGCCACTAAGTAACACAGCGTCATTGGTTGTTAAGGTGCAGGTGACTACCTGCACCATAACAGTCAATGCCACTGTGCAGCCTTGTCGCCTGTATCCTAGCATCCAATGATGTCCTTGATCTTCAAGCCAGCGTCTTGGCACACTGTTGATGCGGTGAGGCCCTGCCACCAGCCTCCTAACAACTAATAGTGCTGTGTGGCCCTGCCACCCGCATCTTGGCAGTGGATGATGCTCTGTGGCCCTTCTGTCAGCATCCTAGCAACAATCAGTGCAGCCCTGCCACCAGCATCCTAGCAACCAACAATGCTGTGTAGCACTGCCACAAATGTCCTAGCGAAGTGAACAGGCAGCAGCTTCAGCTGCCCACAGTTAAAATGGCTGCCGCCAGACTCAGTGGAGGGAGATTTCTGCGGCCTATTTGGCAAGTGTACAGAATCGCAGTATATAAAAAATAATATGCAAAGTGGTTGGAGGGAAGCTTCAGAATGGCAAAGATTGTTTTTATTACAAATTATGTGAGCAGACGGCAGTTCCTCTTTCATCATGGGGAACCCAAAAAGCTACATGAGCTACTCTGCTGTGTTTGTTGCACGTAGGGCAGCCCATTGAAGCTAATGGGCCGTCCTTTGCGTGTAGCGTGAAAATGCGCATTCACAAAACACTGGGTGTAAACCTAGCCTCATGCATTTGTATCGGATACATTATTTGCTGTTGTTTTGTATGTCATGCTTCGTTGTTACTACGTATTTATATGATACATTGTATGCATTCATTATCCCTAACTACTTTTGTACACGACATAACTTATTTGGTGCATCTCAACCAGGAGTAGCAAACTGGGGCCCTCCAGATGTTGTGGAACTACCTTTCCCATGAGGCATTGCAAGGCTGGCAGTTACAATTACTCCCAGAGGCATGATGAGACTTGTAGTTCTGCAACAGCTGGAGGGCCCCCAGGTTGCCTACCCCTGATCTGAACGGTAGTCGGTGTGATTATTTTTTTTATATCTCTTTTTTTTAAATCTCTAACAATCTGCCTCCCCCATGCCCCCCAGCTCTCCCTGAATAAACTTCCACTTTACGGGCCGCGGTAACCGTGCCGTCACTCTCATTTACATACTAACAAGCCACTGCTGGCTCCGAGATGACACAGAACGGTAAAAAAGCAAAAAAAAGAAAAAACAAAACTTATTTCAGAAAATGATTGGTATCCAATTTAAATCGCATCGGGAAAATGTCAGCGGCGTTCCAGGCATGGTGCCACCGGCGTCTTATTTTTAAGCATTCGCACCCGACCCGCTTAGCGAGGGATAACCTCCCCGTCTCTTCAAATATTGATTTTGTTCGACGCCTCTACGTGCTGGGGATACGACAGAAAAAAAAAAAGAAGAAAAGACAAGAGCTCGGTACAAGGATTGGAGTTATTCTCTGCTCCAGACAAAGAGGCAATTTCTTGTCCTATAACACGGGCGCGTGATAGGCGGCGGAGATAGGCCTAGGAGGCCGCAAGCCGAGGGCCCCCCTCCAAAGGGTCGAAGCGGAGAGGCGCTTGCCTGATTAGCCCAGAACCCCCTGACCAAATTTATCATCCATTTAAAGCAGACTTAGCGAGCGAACGCCGGGAATGTCATCTAGCGTTTGTACTTAAGTATTTACAAGCCCGTTCCCTCGGCAACCGGCGGCTCAAAGTTACTTTTACCATTTTGTTTTCTTGAATACGCTTCTCTGCTTGATTGCACAGGGATATTGGAGGACAGCCAAGCCTAAATCATGACTATATTCCTATTAAGCCGAGGTCCTTACTAATCATGTACCGTTAGGCCTTTGATGGCTTCATCCCAGATTTGAAAATGAGAGGAATAAAATAGAAAGATTAAAGCTTTAGGGATGTGCTAAGTAGGACGGGAGAGAGAAAAAGAGAGAGAGAGAGAGAGAGACAGAGAAGGAAAGAGAGAAAGAGAGAGAGAGAGAGAGAGAGAGAGAGAGAGAGAGAGAGAAGGGAAGAGAGAAAGAGAGAGAGAGAGAGAGAAGGAAAGAGAGAAAGAGAGAGAGAGACAGAGAAGGAAAGAGAGAAAGAGAGAGAGAGAGGAACAAAAAAAACCCAAACCTTGTTGCATTTTCACAGTACACTGCCTCTTGAATTACATTTGCTTTTGTGTGTGCTTCGGCTCCGATAAGGCTTTCAATGGGATATGGCCGTACCAACAAGAAAAGAAGCTTAAATGATCAAAAAGTCACAATGGTGGAATGTGTGTACACAATGACGCAATGTCATTGGAAAGACTTGCATTTAGGGATCTGTCAAGATAATAAAGATAGAGGGTTAGGTTTGAGTTTGCTACTACCATGGGTTTGCTGTGAATACCCAAGGGCTCCTAAGGTTTAGGTTCTGCCCCCTTGAGGTCCATGAAACTGGTCTGTTAGCCGTTATCCATGGTAGCGAATGGGTTGGTGAGGTTTGTTTTGTTTCAATAATTTTTATTAAAATTTTCTATGCAGTTGGAAGGTTAGAAGGGATGGTATCGTAACGGACAGCTGTAATGCAGTTCAGAAAACATTTCGGGAAAAATACTAACATCGTTTGACCTACACGACCAGAAACACGAGTTACCCCAAAACAAGAACATAAGACAGGTCAAGAATGAAAACCAATAGAACATCCCGAAGAAATTATACCTATACCGCCCCCTAAGAGCAACTATAGGGAGCTCGGGACCTTGCCATCACCCTCCCACCCCTGAAGGGGGAGAGGGGAGGGGAGATACCATGATGGCACCACCGTAAGGTCCGTATCGTCTGTCCCATACTCCATGAAAATTCTGGAAATACTATTGTACCATATGTGAAAACCTTCCCATTATATGATGCATTCTTTGGATCACAATTTGTAGCGTCCCTCTCCCCACTGGAGACCGGGAGAGTACTGAGGAAGAAATTAGTCAGAGAAAAGGAGAAAGAAGAGGATAGGAGAAGAGGGTAGGACACCAGAGAAAAAAGCGCGCTCTATATTGTGGACTTATCTAAACCCTTGCTACTCACAAAGGGTCAGACAGATACTTGATCCAGGGTTCCCAAATTATTTCAAACCTAGCTTGCTTGTCTAACAGGATCGCCGAGAGGCGTTCGGGTTGGTGGGGTTTGTGAAGGATTCGGGAGTGTGAACCATGGAGCATGCGGATGAGGTCACAAAGGACCTTAATCTTCCTGAGTTATTAGGCATGAGCACCTCTTTGGAAGGAAATGTCCTTCAGGATGGAACAAGTTGAAGCTAAGGAAATCCGTTCACCCTATTATTGAGACTAGGGTTGCACCGATAGCGATATTGGTGTTGATGCCTATACTAGGCATTTACACAAGTATTGGTACTCGTAAAGATGCACCGATACTTAAAACCGAAACCTTCTGGCTCAGTTGTCAGCAGGATTAGAGAAGGAGGAGGACGTAGGATGACAGCATGGTCCTCGTAGTTGTGGGGCCAACAGTAATGAGTGTTGGGATGGCTGTGTTTCTTCATCACTTGGTCTCATCCAGATGGTAATATTACACAGCACACTGATAGATGATGGAGACCCCCTCCCTGCTCCTCCTCAGCTTGATCTCCCTAAATGCTGGAAATAGGTATCGGTAATTGATATTGACTAGTACTTTAAAAAAAAGTATCGGTACTTGCACTCGTTGCTAAAAAAGTGGAATCGGTGTATCCCTAATTAAGACTTATTAAAGTATAACTAAAGGCTCCGGTAAGCGGCGGAGGGCACCGGAGAGTGGCGGGAGGGGGCCTCTCCCGCCGCTGATAAAAGTGATCTCGCAGTGAATCTGCCGTAGAGACTATTTTTATCAGCCTTTCAATTCTAATTTTATTGAAAATTTTTTTTTTTACATAACAAAAAAAGAAAGACAGGCATTAATCACATCCTATAGGTACTAATAAAGAACATACCACATTATAATACTATATAAAACATAAACATATACCAACATACTGCAGGGGTCTCTGAAACAAGAGAAAAAATAGAATAATAATAAATAAAAAAAAACAAAAACTTTTATCTTGAAGCGGACCACCCGCTGAAGAAGAGGATACCGGGGTTATGGCAACTAGCTGCTGCTATAACAACGATATTCCTCTTCAGTACCAACGTATAACAGCGGTGGGCGGTCCGGAAGTGGTTAAATAAGATTAAAAAAAAAAAAAACAGCAATTGTTTATGATACACATTTAATTAATTTGGAATTTACATCTACTTTACAGTTGAATTCCAGGCAGATATAGTAAAATACAAATTGATGCAGGTCTATAATCATGAATACATTAATAAATGCAGGGCTTTTTTTCAGGGGGAACTTGGTGGAACTCAGTTCCACCACCTCTGGCTCAGACCCTTGGAGGGGGGGGGGGGGCTGCTCACCACCACAATCACTTGTAAACACAGAAGTCCGGTTTCTGTGTTTACAAGTGACAGCTCTGCACTCTGTGTGTAACCCCCTGAACTCTGCACTCTGTATGTAATGCAATCTTGGCATTTAATGCCCCTTTAAGACCCTCCTACTGTTCAGGAAATTTAACTGACCACACCCACTATTTGATGTGATTTGGAGGGTGTGTGTGTGTGGGGGGGGGGGGGGTTTGGGGGGACGTGGTTGAGTTCCAGCACCTATTGTTTGAGAAAAAAAGCCCTGAATAAATACAGTGTATACATAGCTCCCAACTGCCTCTGATTTCGAGGGACTGTCCCTGATTTGTATAATTATCCTTTAAGGGGGCGTGGCAGGGGGGGTGTCCAATACCTACAAACTTTTGCTAATAGGCCTCATTCCCATCTCAAAAATTGGGAGGTATGTGTATGGACCTGAATCTGACCTGGTATCAGCTTCTGGCAGTCCCTGTAAAGCAGGGCTGGAGTGTGCCAGAAAGAAGCAGCACAATGAGCCAGTCGGTTCATGTGCTGGCAAGAAGCATGCTGACAGGAGGAGAGCAGTGTGACAGGGGGATGAACTCATCGCTGTGCTGCTTCTCCTTTCACTGTCCAGGCGCAGGCTGGGGGGTGGGCTCAGGGCGACCTAGGCTAAAAATAAGTGGGTAGAACAGAGGCAGCCCATCCATTAAGGGCGCATGGGCGCTGCCCCCTCTGTCCATCGCCGCCACCCCTATCCATGCGTCCGGCCCCTTTCAGGACACCGGCACATGGATTCCAACGGGGAGGGGCTGTTTTTTTTTTGAAGCACCAATTAGAGCCAGAGGCTCTAATAGGCTTCAATGTAGGGTGGGCTCGGATCGTAGAGAGTATGCTCTCGGTCCACCCAGGTGTGTTACAACAGTGAATTAATATTCGCTGTTGTAACACTAAGGGGTTGATTTACTAAAGGAAAATAGACTGTGCACTTTGCAAAGTGCATTTGCCCTTAGAAAGTACAATTGCTTCAAAGCTTAGTAAATGAGGTAAAGCTTCACTTTGGAAAGAATACCCAATCACATGCAAGGAAAATTTAAAAAAAAACAGCATTTTTGCTTGCACATGGTTGGATGATGGAAGTCATGAGAGCTTCTGCTCATTTACTGAGCTCTGAAGCAAAAGCACTTGTAGAGTGCAATTGCACTTTGCAAAGTGCACAGTCTATTTGCCTTTAGTAAATTAACCACTAAGCCTCCTCCCAGCCAAACAGGAAGCTGGTTTTAACACCGGTCACCCGATTGGCTGAAAGGACAGGCGATCCTATTGGATGCCTAGGAAGAGGAGGGGAGGAGCTAGAAGCCACCATGGAGGAGAGGACTTGGAGCCACTGCACCACACTGCCTGCCACCCGCCACCATGGGGTAAGTGCTAGACCGTCTGGCAAACAGCGGCCAGTGAGGGGGGGGGGTGTTGTTGGGTGCCCCCCCCCAAAATAAAGAACACCAGCCGCTACTGGGGTTGAATGATGCTGAGGACATCTAGTGGCACAAAAAAAAACTGCAAGAGGGAATTCTCTATCAGGGGTCTCAAACTGGCGGCCCTCCAGCTGTTGTGAAACTACAAGTCCCATGAGGTATTTTTGCAAACAGCTGGAGGGCCACCACTTTGAGACCCCCTTGGTCTAGATTGAAGCTGAATATTGCAGCAACAGCTGAATTTGTTATTTTATCATTCAATGGGCATTTTTTTTTTTTTATCCAATTATTTTTGGCTTGAGTTCTGTTTAAGAAACACTGTTCGACATGATCGAGGATCCATCCTGAGATGGTGACATCTTCACAAGTCAGAATTTTTTGACAGTTTTAGGAAATCATAGCAGATCAGAAATTGACAAGGAATGTCATTTTGTAAGTGACAAAATGACTTGTGTAGCAATTATATGTTATATATATATATATATATATATATATATATATATATATATATATATATATATATATATACATATTTTATTTTATTTTGCGTAACCAAAGTGTAATTTTCCATGTAAATTTCGCCCTGTCCTTTCCCTTAAATTTTCACGATAAATAAATGGTTTTAAAATATAGTTTTTTTCCCCCCCAGTCTACCAGCTCGAGCTATATAACAACGTACGCTTCTTGGCAGCTGTGTCTTATAGGAAGAGCAGAGAGCTCAGTTAATATACAATGTAATGGCGCTGCCAGGGCCCTCTCACTGTGTAATCACTCCTTGAAAGCTGCGGGTACCCAGCGAGAAGATACTTTATAGCAAGAGCCAACAACATTTCATTTAGTTTCTGCTCCATGTGACAGATGGGTCTATCCGTGAAACTCATCCATATTACAATATGGGATGAGCGCAGCGCGCGGTGTTCAGCCTCCACCTGGCAGCCCCGTAGACGCTTCCTCCTCGTTGCGAGTGAGATTATACTCCCCGCTGAGCCCGGCAATGATGTTAATATAAGAGTGACGATCACAACCAGATCATTGTGACTGGGTAGCGACATGGGAATCGGCCCGCTAAGTACAAATGTATCACTTCTGGATCCAGTCAGTCAGAATTTTCCATCGTATTTGGGACTGTTTGCTCATTGGTGCTGCTCATGCACCTGCATAGATGCCAACTGTCCCAGATTTGTTGGGGCAATTCCATATTTTGGACCACAGTCCCAATGATGCTGTGCCCAGGTGATGTCCACTGATCATGGTGTCACCCTTATTTGAGTTACTGCGCAGTGACCCAATAAGGAATTCATTACTGTGGTCTGGATCCCGAGTGGGTGGTGCCTGCAAATTCAGGGGTAAGGTTTGGGTGGGCCACTCCAGTAAGAGGATGGGGGTCTAGATGGTATGATCACAACCAGATCATTGTGGCTGGGTAGCGAATGGGAAGCAGGCAGCTAAGTACAAATGTATCAATTCTGGATCCAGTCAGTCAGAATTTTCCAACGTATTCAGGACTGTTTGCTCATTGGTGCTGCTCATGCACTTGCATAGATGCTAACTGTCCCAGATTTGTTGGGGCAATTCCATACTTTGGACCACAATCCCAATGATGCTGTGCCCAGGTGATGTCCAGTGATTATGGTCACACTGTGCAGTACCCCAATGAGGAATTCAATACTGTGGTCTGGATCACGAGTGGGCGGTGCCTGCAAATTCAGGGGTAAGGTTTGGGTGGACCACTCCAGTAAGGGGGTGGGGGTCTGGATGGTATGATCACAACCAGATCATTGTGGCTGGGTAGCGACATGGGAAGCAGCCAGCTAAGTACAAATGTATCAATTCTGGATCCAGTCTGTCAGAATTTTCCAACGTATTCGGGACTGTTTGCTCATTGGTGCTGCTCATGCACTTGCATAGATGCCAACTGTCCCAGATTTGTTGGGGCAATTCCATATTTTGGACCACAGTCCCAATGATGCTATGCCCAGGTGATGTCCAGTGATTATGGTCACACTGTGAAGTAACCCAATAAGGAATTCATTACTGTGGTCTGGATCCCGAGTAGGTGGTGCCTGCAAATTCAGGGGTAAGGTTTAAGTGGGCCACTCCAGTAAGGGGGTGGGGGTCTGGATGGTATGATCACAACCAGATCATTGTGACTGGGTAGCGACATGGGAATTGGCCAGCTACGTGCAAATTTACCAATTCTGGATCCAGTCAGTTGGAATTTTCCATCGTATTTGGGACTGTTTGCTCATTAGTGCTGCACATGCACTTGCATAGATGCCAACTGTCCCAGGTTTGTGGGGACAATTCCTTATTTTGGACCACAGTCCCGATGATGCTGTGCCCAGGTGAAGGAATTCATTACTGTGTTCTGGATCCCAAGTAGGTGGTCCCTGCAAATTCAGGGGTGGGGTTTGGGCCACTCCAGTAGTGAGTGGGGGTCTTGATGCGATGATCACAAGCAGATCATTGTGACTGGATAGCGACATGGAAATTGACCCGCTACGTTCAAATGTATCAATTCTGGATCCATTCAGTCAGAATTTTCCATTGTATTTGGGACTGTTTGCTCATTGGTGCTGCACTTGCACTTACATAGATGCCAACTGTCTCAGGTTTGTTGGGACAATTCCATATTTTGAACCACAATCGATACGATGCAGTGCCCGGGTGATGTCCAGTGATCATGGTGTCACCCTAATTTAAGCTACTGCACAGTAACTCAATAAGGAATTCATTAATGTGGCCTGGATCCCAAGTGGGTGGTCCCTGCAAATTCAAGGGTGGGTTTGACTGGGTCACTACAGTAAGAGGGTGGGGGTCTAGATGGGACAAAAACAACCAGATCATTGTGACTGGGTAGCGACATGAGAATTAGCCTGTTACATACAGTACAAATGTATTTATTCCGGATCTATTTTCATTTACCCTCAGAATTTTTCTTCGTATTATGGACTATTCACCCATTGGTGCCATGTCTGCATCTGCATAGCTTCCAACTGTCCCGGATTTGTCAGGACAGGTCAGCGTCTTGGACCTCAGCCCCACTAATGCTGATGTCCTGCAATATTGATGTCACCCTTATTTCAGTTACTGCACAGTAACCCAATAAGGTATTCATTACAGTGATCTGGGCTCCCTGTGGGCGGTACCTGAAAATTGAGTGGTGGGGTTTCAGTGGGCCACTCCAACAAGTGGGCGGAGGTCTGCTTCCGCATTTGCATAGCTGTCGTAAATAATCCCAATAATGCATCTAATATGTTTATTTTCTATGATCATCAATTCCATCTACTGGCCATAATTAAAGTACAGATTAAAGTATTTCAGGAAAATCCCACATTATGGCCACTGCTTGGAGGTGATGGTCACAGGAAACAAACATATTAGACACATTACAGGGATTATTCCCAAAGGCTTTGCCAGTGTTGGGAAAATCGCACATAATTTTTTTAATAAATAGACCCCGTGTTGTTTGTACGTAGATTCAATAAAAAAAATGAAGTGCCATAGCTGCCACCAATTGCAGCAGCTTTTTATGGTCTATAAATGTTCTAGAAGGTCCATAAGGTCCATATGGTTTTAGAAGGCATCACTGAGCCAGCCCCACCCAATTAAATGAGCTTAACCACTTAAAGACCAGCCTCGTTTTGGATTTTAGGTGTTTACAAGTTTAAAACAGGTTTTTTTGCTAGAAAATTACTTAGAACCCCCAAACATTATATATTGTTTTTTTTCTAACATCCTAGAGAATACAATAGCGGTCATTGCAATACTTTTTTTTGCACCGTATTTGCGCAGCGGTCTTCTAAGCGCACTTTTTTTGGAAAAAATTCACTTTTTTGAAAAAAAAAATAAGACAACAGTAAAGTTAGCCCAATTTTTTTTTATATTGTGAAATATAATGTTACGCCAAGTAAATTGATACCCAACATGTCACGCTTCAAAATTGCGCCCGCTCGTGGAATAGCGTCAAACTTTTACCCTTAAAAATCTCCATAGGCGAAGTTTAAAAAATTCTACAGATTGCATGTTTTGCGTTACAGAGGAGGTCTAGGGCTAGAATTATTGCTCTCACTCTACCGGTCGCGGCGATACCTCACATGTGTGGTTTGAACACCGTTTTCATATGCGGGCGCTACTCACATATGCGTTCGCTTCTGCGTGCGAGCTCGTCGGGACAGGGCGCTTTAAAAAAATTTTTTTTTTTTTTTTATTATTTATTTTATTTTATTTTATTTATTTTTTCACTATTTTTTAAAAAAAAAAAATTTGGATCACTTTTATTCCTATTACAAGGAATGTAAACATCCCTTGTAATAGAAAAAAGCATGACAGGTCCTCTTAAATATGAGATCTGGGGTCAAAAAGTGCTCAGATCTCATATTTAGACTAAAATGCAAAAAAAAAAAAAAAAAAAAGTCGTTTAAAAAAATGACACTAAAAAAATTTGTGCCTTTAAGAGAGTGGGTGGAGCCGTCGAATGACGTCGCTCCGGCCGTCACATGGTATAGAGACGGGTGGGGGCCATCTTGGCCTCACTTGTCTCCATAGCTCAGCAGGGAAAGGACCCGATCGCCTCCGCCGTTACCGACGGCTCCGGTAAGCGGCGGAAGGCGCGGGAGAGCGGCGGGAGGGGGGGTGGCACCTCTCCCGCCGCCGATAACGGTGATCTCGCGGCGAACCCGCCGCAGAGACCACCGTTATCGTGTACAGAATCGCTCACTGTAAAGATGTATATCTCGGTTGTGGCAGCAGCTGCTGCCGTTACCGAGATATCCATCTTCAAAAAAATGACGTATATATACAGTGAGCGGGGCTGAAGTGGTTAAGGGTGGTTAAGGGTGTAAGATAGGAGGGCTAAAGTATTTATGATGATTTCATCGGACCCTCCCATGAAGTCAGTTTTTCTAACTGAATCAATATTTTCATATAAGTACATGTTATAGCCTGATAACCAACATATTGCACAGAACGAAATTACCAATTTTGTAGAGACTAAACATGATATGGATCTGATGCTGATTCTTCTTAGGAGATGGAATGTATCTAATCTGCCTCCTCGTAATATAGGGGCTTAAAGTATTGGTAACTCTCTTATTACATTTGGGTGAACGCTCATTATTAATGTAATTTTATCATATCAGGATTTATGACTTATAGGTAGATTTTGGTTCTGCCAACAAGCATCAGACTAAAATATGTACTTGAAACTAACATTCCGAAAAGGAGGTCACCAATGTGGGCTGTATGTGTTCCTTTGTACTGGTGTCCTTTACAGGAAGAATAGCATGGCTCTGCTCACTTTCCAAATAGGATTCTTTCTTATTTTGGACCTCTTTTGGAACTGGTGACACAATACCTTCTGATATCGAAAGGCAAACTTACACTTCACAGTATTTCACTTTAGTTTTTGGTTCCTTTTGGTCCATCTTTCAGTAACCCGACTGGATATACTCTTGAGAATATGACAGAAAGTCTCAAGTGTGCGGTTGAAAGGGAATAAGTCCCATATTTATTGAAGAGGAAGATGTAAAAAGAATGTTTTCAAGGGAGCTGTGCCTTGGAAGTACAGGCTATTGCTAGAAACCTTATTCTCTGTACATCTTCCTCTTCTATAAATATGAGATTTATTCCATTTCAGGTCTGAGACTGGCCGTCACTCTCTCAAAATTATCTCAGGACTGTGCAGCGTAGGGGTCCAGAGGTTCTTCTCCTTGTGTTGAAGTCTGCAGGTTGTTGATGGCAATTGGGTCTGCCATGCCTGTCTAATGCCCCGTACACACGGTCGGACTTTGTTCGGACATTCCGACAACAAAATCCTAGGATTTTTTCCGACGGATGTTGGCTCAAACTTGTCTTGCATATACACGGTCACACAAAGTTGTCAGAAAATCCGATCATTCTGAACGCGGTGACGTAAAACACGTACGTCGGGACTATAAACGGGGCAGTGGCCAATAGCTTTCATCCCTTTATTTATTCTGAGCATGCGTGGCACTTTGTCCG
Organism: Lithobates septentrionalis; assembly: GCA_037952835.1. Taxonomy (NCBI): domain Eukaryota; kingdom Metazoa; phylum Chordata; class Amphibia; order Anura; family Ranidae; genus Lithobates; species Lithobates septentrionalis. Next base: position 903,705 of record JBBDGP010000258.1, read on the forward strand.
TCGGATTTGTGTACACACGATCGGAATTTCCGACAACGGATTTTGTTGTCGGAAAATTTTAGATCCTGCTCTCAAACTTTGTGTGTCGGAAAATCCGATGGAAAATGTGTGATGGAGCCCACACACGGTCGGAATTTCCGACAACAAGGTCCTATCACACATTTTCCGTCTGAAAATCCGACCGTGTGTACGGGGGCATAACAGCTTAACCTGACTTTGCTGGTGATGAAATTAGTTTGAAGAGAACTGGCACATTCGAGAGAAAATAAAAGGTCTTACATAAAGTAAGGAAGGTAAGAAGCACCTTCACATCTTCCTTGCTCTTCTTTGTCCATTGGCTTGCTGGAGCCCTCCACAACATGGCTCTGCAAGTATTAACTCAACACTGGAGCATAGCTTACACAGGGCTAAGGACCATCTACCTTAAAGTGGAAGTAAACCCATCCATTTACCAGTTTCAAAAAAAGTTTCATTTCCGGCACGTGCTGGAAATGTAACACTCCCATTGGTTGGTGCTCTCAACCAAACTGTCAAACCATCCAATGGCTGGTGTCATAACTGATCACATGTGCAGCATCATGGCAGTTGTAGATTAAACAGAGGCCAAGATGGCAGCTTCCTTGGCTGAAAACGATAGGGGTGTTTACTTACACTTTAAGAAGATGGCTCCCAAGCCTAGGGATTGGACACTAATGCCGCGTACACACGATCGGAATTTCCAACAACAAATGTTCGATGGGAGCTTGTTATCGGAAATTCCAACTACCTCAGATCATATGTCAAACCTCAACAGTGGGAGATGCCCAGACCAATCCCAGCTCCTCCTAAAATTATAAAACCTTCAGTGGGAGGTCATCAGTTCTCTAGCTCTGCTGGAACTCAGCTTCCTCTCCTCCAATGACCAGACTTGTCCTAACAGGCCTCCCCTGCACCGCCTTTTACTGGGAAGCTCAGTGTACTGCTGCCTCTCCTCCCCCCAGCTCTTCTGCAGTTTAGAACAGAGGGAATACGATCACTTATAAAAAGGGGGGAAAAAAAGTATTTATATATATTTTTTTATATCTATACACAAATGTTTTGCCTTTCATTTCTATTGTAAGCTAAATGGGTTGTTTTACAGAGTGATTATTTACAATCACTTTAAGGGCTCGTTCACACCAGAATGTGGTGCGGGAAAACCCATGTTCTGCACTGCAGTCAAAACACACTGGGTTATATTCCTAACGACACTCCAATACAGATCGCATAGTACAGCAGTACCATGCAATTTGTTGCTGACTCACTTTGAAAAGTAGTGCATGCACTACTTTTTTTGTGCAATCCAGTGCGATTTCATCCCATTCAAGTACATAAGCTGAAAATCGCAGCATGCTGAGTCGCACACGAACCGCACAGAAACGCGCACCACAGTCCTGTGCAATTCAGGTTTGGAACATCCCCGAAAAACTGCAACACTCAAAGCACAAAAATTCATGCGCACCATGTAATAGAGCTGCTGGAGACACTCACTACATCATTTTATTTCAAAGTTACCACGATCCAACAGAAACCCATGCATTTACATAACCTTGTTATTCCGTCTATTGTTCTATGTTAGAGGCCACAATATACACAATGAAAGAATGAAATGACAATTGATACAGTCTTCTGTGGCAGAAAATCAATGAACAATTCAAGGATAAAGCAAGTAAAAATGTAAGCAGCAATTTTTAAATATTTTAGGTTATGCTACGTGACTGGGAACATGTAGTTACATAGTTAGTCTGGTGAAAACAGTCCAGTTCCACCAATAGAAGGGAGGGAAAACAAATACAATCCTATATATCAACATGATGATCGCCCCATAGCACATTTACTGCTATAGGGCGGCCAGGCTGCAGAGGATCACGTCTATATACAGGGCCGGCCCTACCATGGGTCCCAGTGGGTCTATTGGACCCAGGCAGCACTTTGAGAGGGGCAGCAAATTGAACCAGGGCCACCTCTCCTTCTCTTCTATACTACCCCAGCCTGCCCCTATACTGCCCTAGCCTGTCTATATTCTACCTCAGCCTGTCCATATAGTACACTAACGTGCCCATTTACTAGCCTGGCCTGTCCATATACTACCCTATCCTGTCTATATACTACCCTAGCCTAGCCTTATACTACCCTAGCCTGTCTATATACTATCACAGCCTGTCCATATACTACCCTAGCCTGTCTATATACTACCACAGCCTGTCTATATACTACCCTAGCCTGTCAATATACTACCCTAGCCTGTCCATATACTATCTCAGCCTGTCTATATACTACCCTAGCCTGTCTATATACTACCACAGCCTGTCCATATACTACCCTAGCCTGTCTATATACTACCACAGCCTGTCTATATACTACCCTAGCCTGTCAATATACTACCCTAGCCTGTCCATATACTATCTCAGCCTGTCTATATACTACCCTAGCCTGTCTATATACTACCGCAGCCTGTCTATATACTACCCTAGCCTGTCCATATACTACCGCAGCCTGTCCATATACTACCCTAGCCTGTCTATATACTACTTCAGCCTGTCTATATACTACACTAGCGTGCCCATTTACTAACCTGGCCTGTCCATATACTACCGCAGCCTGTCCATATACTACCCTAGCCTGTCTATATACTACCGCAGCCTGCTATATACTACCCTATCCTGTCTATATACTTCCCTAGCCTGCCCCTATACTACCCTATCCTGTCTATATACTACCTTAGCCTGTCTATATACAACCTCAGCCTGTCTATATACTACACTAGCGTGCCCCTATACTACCCTAGGCTGTCTATATACTACCCTAGCCCACCCCTTGGAATTAAACATAATGGTATGTTATATAATTTTGCATATAATGAAGATGCTGTTACATGTAAATCTGACTTACTGATAAATTTAATTTTTAATTATTATGATATAAAATAATGGATATGGGGGCCTTTTGGAGAGTGTGGTTTTTTTTTTTGGGGGGGGGGGGGCAGCATTTCATTCTTGGACCCTGGCAACACAATGTCTCAGGCCAGCCCTGTATATATATCTATATATATATATATCTATATATATATAGATATATATATATATAGATATATATTTATATATCTATATATATATAGATATATAGATAGATATACAGTGCCTTGCAAAAGTATTCGGCCCCCTTGAACTTTTCAACCTTTTGCCACATTTTAGGCTTCAAACATAAAGATATAAAATTTTAATTTTTTGTGAAGAATCACCAACAAGTGGGACACAATTGTGAAGTGGAACGAAATCTATTGGATATTTTAAACTTTTTTAGCAAATAAAAAACTGAAAAGTGGTGCGTGTAAAATTATTCGGCCCCTTTACTTTCAGTGCAGAAAACTCACTCCAGAAGTTCAGCGAGGATCTCTGAATGATCCAATGTTGTCCTAAATGACTGATGGTGATAAATAGAATCCACCTGTGTGTAATCAAGTCTCTGTATAAATGCACCTGCTCTGTGATAGTCTCAGGGTTCTGTTGAAAGCGCAGAGAGCATCATGAAGACCAAGGAACACACCAGGCAGGTCCGTAATACTGTTGTGGAGAAGTTTAAAGCCGGATTTAGATACAAAAAGATTTCCCAAGCTTTAAACATCCCAAGGAGCACTGTGCAAGCGATCATTTTGAAATGGAAGGAGTATCAGACCACTGCAAATCTACCAAGACCTGGCTGTCCCGCTAAACTTTCAGCTCAGACAAGGAGAAGACTGATCAGAGATGCAGCCAAGAGGCCCATGATCACTCTGGATGAACTGCAGAGAACTACAGCTGAGGTGGGAGAGTCTGTCCATAGGACAACAATCAGTCGTACACTGCACAAATCTGGCCTTTATGGAAGAGTGGCAAGAAGAAAGCCATTTCTCAAAGATATCCATAAAAAGTCTCGTCTAAAGTTTGCCACAAGCCACCTGGGAGACACACCAAACATGTGGAAGAAGGTGCTCTGGTCCGATGAAACCAAAATTGAACTTTTTGGCCACAATGCAAAACGATATGTTTGGCGTAAAAGCAACACAGCTCATCACACTCAACACACCATCCCCACTGTGAAACATGGTGGCGGCAGCATCATGGTTTGGGCCTGCTTTTCTTCAGCAGGGACAGGGAAGATGGTTAAAATTGAGGGGAAGATGGATGCAGCCAAATACAGGACCATTCTGGATGAAAACCTGTTGGAGTCTGCAAAAGACCTGAAACTGGGACAGAGATTTATCTTTCAACAAGACAATGATCCCAAACATACAGCAAAATCTACAAAGGAATGGTTCACAAATAAACGTATCCAGGTGTTAGAATGGCCAAGTCAAAGTCCAGACCTGAATCCAATCGAGAATCTGTGGAAAGAGCTGAAAACTGCTGTTCACAAACGCTCTCCATCCAACCTCACTGAGCTCGAGCTGTTTTGCAAGGAAAAATGGGCAAGAATTTCAGTCTCTCGATGTGCAAAACTGATAGAGGCATACCCCAAGCGACTTGCAGCTGTAATCGCAGCAAAAGGTGGCTCTACAAAGTATTAACGCAAGGGGGCCGAATAATTTTGCACGCCCCACTTTTCATTTTTTTATTAGTTAAAAAAGTTTCAAAAATACAAAAGATTTCGTTCCACTTCACAATTGTGTCCCACTTGTTGGTGATTCTTCACAAAAAATAAAAATTTTATATCTTTACGTTTGTAGCCTGAAATGTGGCAAAAGGTTGAAAAGTTCAAGGGGGCCGAATACTTTCGCAAGCCACTGTATATATATAAAATATATATACATATAAAAAATATATATCTATATATACACACACACACATAATCCTGCACTTCCGGGTACCAGGCGTGCCTGCGTGCCACCAGCAGCTCGCTCCCACTGTGATTTTACACAGCGGGTCCCGCAGACTTGACGTCTGCTGGCACCTTCTGCTCGTTCGGTACACAGAACGGCAGTCTGCCTATGTAAACAAGGCAGACTGTAATTTTGCCATGGATTCTGTGTTCCTGTAAAGCAGAAACACTGATCCATGCCTTCCACTAGTACAATCACCTCCCCCCACTACACTGAAACACCAGCTAGATGTACATTTAACTCTATGATTGCCCCCTTCCCAGCCAGTGTCATTAGTACAGTGACAGTGCATATTTTTTTAGCACTGATCACTGTATTAGTGTCCCTGGTCCCCAAAAAAGTGTCAAACGTGTCAGTTAGCGTGCGATTTGTCAGCCGCAATATCGCAGTCCCGCTATAAGTCACTGATCGCTGCCATTACTAGTAAAAAAAAAATAATCCGATAAATCTATCCCATAGTTTGTAGACGCTATAACTTTTGTGCAAACCAACCAATATACGCTTACTGGGATTTGTTTTTTTTTAAACAAAAATACGTAGCAGAATACATATTGGCCTAACTTTATTATTTATTTATTTTCTTATTATTTGATGTGTTTTATAGCAGAATGTAAAAAATATTGGGTTTTTTTTTTTTTCTAAATTTTTTTTGTTTGTAGCGCAAAAAATAAAAACAGCAGGGGGTGATCAAATACCACCAAAAGAAAGCTCTATTGGTGGGGAAAAAAAGGGACATTAATTTTATTTGGGTACAAAACGTTGCACAACCGCGCAATTGTCAGTTGAAATAGCTCAGTGCCGTATAGCAAAAAATGGCCTGTGGTCAGGAAGGGGGGTAAATCTTCCAGAAGTGAAGGGTTTAAATAATGCTATACCCACAGTTGATCCAGAGGAAGGCAAAAAAAACCCCAGCAAAGCATGATCCAATTTTCACCAGTGGGGGAAAAAAAAAAAATTCCTGATCCCCTGAGAGGCAATCGGATATTCCCTCGATCGACTTTACCTATAAATATTGGTATCCAGTTGGTAAAAAATATAAAGTAGGTGTTATCTCAATGTGGCTACAAATATGGAAATACACTCGTGTACATAAATCCTACAATAAACATCTTCTATTTGCTCCCTTTTGACCCGTTAAATTTTGCCTTCCCTGGCTTCTCCGTTTGTCCCCTCATCAAGATGCTAATTACATTTTTTTTTAAATTAAACCTTTCTATTTGCATTCCATACCTTATTGTATGTCCAGTATTGTTGTCACTGGGCCTTTACATTTCTCTATGCAATGCAGCCAGATCAAGGCCTGGGGGGGAGGGGCTGGCAGGGTGCTGTCTCAAGAGTCCTGATGTAAGCAGTGGGTTGACTTTTGGGAGGAGTTATTGCAAATATCAAAACGGTTGGATGTCAGGCAGGAAAAAATGGGCGTTCCCAGGCAGGCTGCAATGGTGCATGGTAGCGCCCACATGTGACGCTAAGCCTCCATAATTAAAAGAACTGAAATCCAATGAATGAAAGGGGCTGGCCAGGGACAGTTAGGCTGGGATGGAAAGAGCTAGATCAGTGGCCTCCAAACTGAAGCCCTGGGGCCGGATGAGGGCCTTTTCTTGCTCTTATCTGGCCCTTGGGGCACTGTTTTATCCGCTGATACCAACAATGGGGCAAAATTCCACCTACTGATACCAATGAAGGGGAACAATTCCTCCCAATTACACCAACAATGAAGCCCAATGACACCAATGATGGGGCACAATTTCTCCCAATGACACCAACAATACAGCACCAATGGTGGGGCACAGTTCTTTCCCATGACACCAACCACGGGGCACAATTTCTCCCACTGACACCAAAGATGGGGCATTATTGTTCTCACTAATATCAGAACCTTATCTATTCCCAGTAGCCACAGTCCGGCCCCCCTAAAAACAATGGGGCTCAATGACACCAATGGTGGGGCACAATTCTTCCCCATGACACCAACAATGCTGTCGGGACCAACCCCACAGCAGTGGGCTCCCACTGGTTGGGACCTTTTCTACTCCCAGTGGCCACAGTCCGGCCCCTCTAAAAACAATGGGGCTCAATAACACCAATGGTGGGGCACAATTCTTCCCCATGACACCAACAATGGGGCTAAACAACTTCCACTGACACCAAAGATGGGGCATTGTTTTTTACCACTTACATTGAAACCTTTTCTACTCCCAGTGGCCACAGTCTGGCCCCACCTAAAAACAATGGGGCCCAATGACACCAATGGTAGGGAACAAGTCTTCCCCATGACACCAACAATGCTGTCGGGACCAACCCCACAGCAGTGGTCTCCCACTGTTCGGGACCTTTTCTACTCCCAGTGGCCACAGTCCGGGCCCCCTAAAAACAATGGGGCTCAACAGGGGCGTCACTAGGGGGTGGCTTTTGGGGCTATAGCCCTGAATCTGGGGCCAATAGCCCAGACTCTCTGCAGGGGTCCCCAAGGGGAGGGGAGGCTCTCTGGGGACCCTGATGCAAGGGATAGGCTCTCTGGGGACCCTAATGTAATGGGGGCTCTCTGGGAACCCTGATGTAAGTGGGGGGCCCTCTGGGTACCCTGATGAAAGGGGGAGGCTCTCTGAGGACTCTGATGTAAGGAGGAGGCTCTCTGGGGAACCTGATATAAGGGGGGCTCTCTGGGGACCCTGATGTAAGTGGGGGGCTCTCTGGGGATATATATACACACACACGTATATTACTGTATATACATGTGTATGCTCGCCCAAGCGTATGACTTTCTTTTCTTTCTTTACTATGCTGCTATGGGCTCTAGCCCCAGATCTTTTGTAGACCTAGCAATGCCCCTGGGGCTCAATAACACCAATGGTGGGGCACAGTTCTTCCCCATGATACCAACAATGGGGCTAAACAGCTTCCATTGACACCAAAGATGGGGCATTGTTTTTTAACACTTACATCGGAACCTTATCTACTCCCAGTGGCCACAGTCTGGCCCCACCTAAAAACAATAGGGGCCCAATGACACCAATGGTGGAGCAGATAGTTTGGAGAACCCTGGGCTAGATATTACTGGGCATCACGCCTTTCTCTGACTTCTAATGCACACTGTAAGCAGAGGCTCACAATGTGCAATGAAATGGGGATAAGAGGAAATGAAGCATGAAGCAACAAACAGCAACAATATATGAAAATGAATGTATTTTGGTTCTTTAACTTGTATCTACATGAATGTGTTGAGTGTGTGCGTGTGCAGGGAATAAATAAAGTTGCACACTCATCCCCTTCCATGCACGTGACTCTCTCGGCCGTGTTCATTACGGCAGGCGGATCGCTTTGATAGGCAGTGGCGGTGACCGTACAGTGTGTGTGATGAACACAGCATGACAGCTAATATGTGCTGCTGTCCAAGGTACTGAATCACAATAAAGCGCTAAATTACTGTCTGTCATTGCGGGGCGCATAAGAGACTAATGCCCTATTCCCTATTCTAAATAAACTTGACTGGGGGAGGCGGAGGGGAATCGAAGGAATTGTCAAAGCAGTTCCGTCCTCATTCACGAAAGGCCACTGAACGTCCTGAGGAATGAATAAAAAAAAAAAAAAGAATATGGCTTTTTCTTTTTACGCAGCGACACAAGGAAAACAGCCCCCCCCCCTTGTTTAATGGCGTCTCAGCAAAACAAGGAGAGCGTGAGATTTTTGTTTATTTCTCCTCTGCCATAACAATCTGGGCATCTTAATGTGCCAGAGTCCATGGCTTGACAATACACACCCCACCATAATCACCGCACCCTCCTGCCAACTGGATGGCGCTTGTGCCAGGAGACGCTGGTGGGTCCGTTAACAAGTATTGGCAGGAGCCGAACCCGCGCAACTTGGCACCGGGAGACATTCCTAAAATATAAATATTACAATTAGAAATTAAATATGGAAAAATGGTAATGATGTAGGAGTAGGTAACAAAAAAAAGCAGATTTCTTTCCAAAAAATAATAACGGTTTAGGATAACGGGACACGTGCGATGGATTTTGGGTTTTGAAATAAAATTGCTTATTTTTTTTTTTTTTTTTTTTTTTGGTGATATACCTGAGACAGGAAACAGGATAGGAGGAGTGAGAAGAGTGGGAAAAACCTAATTTTAGAAGTGGTCATGACTGTCCAAAGGTTGGTGGGACAGGTTTAGGAATTGTGGCAAGGAGATCTTGTTGCCGAAATCTCCATGAGACTTTAGATTCCTGGAAAACCCTGGTGCCCAACATGGGGCCCAGGAACCATATATGGCTCTTGGGCCCCTGTTTGGTATACCTTTGTCAGGAAACAAGAAAGGAGGAGTGATAACACTTTAAATGTAGGAGTCATTACCATCCAAAGTGGATCAGACATAACTGGGAACTCTTGAGCCCCATTGATTTACCTTTGGCAGGAAACAGGATAGGATTTGTGAAAAAAAGTGGAAAAACCCTAATTGTAGAAGGAGCCATAAGCGTTTAAAGGTGGATGGGGCAGATTTGGGAATTGTGGCAAGGAAATCTTGCTACCCAAATCTCCATTAAACATTAGATTCCTGGACAACCCTGGTGCCCAACATGGAACCCAGGAACAATATATGGCACTTGGGCCCTTGTAGGTATACCTTTCTCAGGAAACATGAAAGGAGGAGTGATAACACTTTAAATGTAGGAGTCATTACCATCCAAAGTGGGTCAGACATAACTGGGAACTGTGCAAAGGAGATCTCATTTCCGAAATCTCCATGAGTTCTTAGATTCCAGGAGAACCCTGGTGCCCAACATGGTGCCCGAGAACCACATATGGCGTATGCATGGGTCCTTGCATGGCCTAGTCAGAGCCCAGACTTAAACCCCATTGAAAATCTGTGTAATGACTTGAAGACTGCAGTCCACAAACAGTCACCATCAAATGTAACTAAACTTGTTCTGCAAAGAAGAGCGGACAAATATTGCAAAAGCGAGAGAAAGCGGGAGAGGGAGAGAGAGAGAAGAAGAAAGCGGGCGAGAGAAAGAGCGAGAGAGAAGGAGGAATGGAAAGGGGTAGAGGAGTAGAGAACTGTAGAGGGAGAGAGAGAAAGAAAGAGGTAGGAAGGAAGAGAGAGAGGATGGGAGAGTGGGAAAGAGAGGGAGAAAAGAAGGGAGAGAGCAGGAGAGAAAGAGGAAGGGAGAGAGATGGGGGAGAGAGAAAATGAGGGGAAGGAAGGAAGGCAAATAAAGAAAAAATTTAAATGAAGGAAGGAAGGAAAAGAGGACAGAAGGAAGGAAGGAAGGAGGGAAGGAAGGAAGGAAGGAAGGAAGAGGGGAAAACAGGAAGAAGCAAGGAAGGTGGAAGACAGGAAGAAAGACAAAAAGAAGGATGAAGGAGGGGAGAGAAAGAAAGGAAGGGAGGAATGAAGGAAGGGGGGGAGGAAGGAAGGAAGATGGGAAGGGGGAAGACAGGAAGAAAGACAAAAAGAAAGATGATAGTAATAAAGAAGGGGAGGGGAGGAAAAGAAAGAAAGGGAAGAATTAAAGAAGGGAGGAAGTAAGGGGGAAGGAAGGAAGGAAGGAAGGAAGGAAGGAAGGAAGGAAGGAAGGAAGGAAGGAAGGAAGGAAAGGGGGGATGAAGGAAGGAAGAGGGGAAGGGGGAAGACAGGAACAAAGACAAAAAGTAGGATGATAGAAATGAAGGAGGGGAGGGAAAGAAAGAAAGGGAGGAATGAAGGAAGGGAGGAAGTAAGGGGGAAGGAAGGAAGGAAGGAAGGAAGGAAGGAAAGGGGGGAGGAAATATTGCAAAAGTCTAGATGTTCACAGTTAGTAGAGACAAATCCAAAAAGACTAAAGGCTGGAATTAAAGCAAAAGGTGGTTCAATAAAATACTGACACAAGGGGGTGATCCTTTTTCCAACTCAGTGGTTCTGCTTTTGATTTTTTTTTTTTTCTGACATGTTTGTTGTAAATCTTTCACTTGGATGCTATAAGTTGCACTAGTGAATACAGCTGGATAAAACAAAAACTGTGTCTGTCTTCATTTCAGGCTGCAAAGCAATAAAATGTGATTATTATAAAGGTGTGTGATTCTTTTCTATACCCGCTGTATATGCAGTTTTACTAACACATGTCAAAGTTGCAAAATTGGGATTGGGTGTTAGGATTTGTTTTGACCGTGGTCGTGAAGGGGTTAAGATTCAACCGTCCATTGCGTTGTGCCGTTGCGCATTTTACAGTGATAGCACGTGATGTGGCATTTAAAGGGTTACTCCGCAGAGCTTTGGCACGTGCACCCTTTTGTCGGTAGGCCCGTGCGTCTCTCTTTTATTTATTTCTTTTTTTGTACACAAAACATTCAGTAGGCTATCATCTATTTGTTAGCGCGGTGTGGTTTAATTAAATCAGCGCACTTTGCATAACAAAAGCAATATGCGGGGCATTGTGTGATTGT